>JARQOD010000008.1:153712795-153762150 GCA_033576555.1 Oophaga sylvatica
GAAGCGTTCCTACGTTGGTCCTAGACGCCTCGTCACAGCCTGAGAAACTAACTATACCTAAAGATAGAAAGAGGAAAGCTATCTGCCCCGGAGCAGATCCCCAAAGAACATAGAAAGCCCCCAAACATGTAATGGCAGTTAGACAAGAAGAAATACTGACACAGACAGAAAATAGTATGAGCAAACGTTGGGGCCCAAACTATCTAAATAGAAAAGGATAGGAAGGGCACTTACTGCAATCCCAAAAAACCCTGAAAAGCACCAACTCTACTAATTTCAAAAACACCTGAGATCACACGACCTCTACCACCTAAATTAGTTCTCTGGTGTAACAAAATCAAAACAGCAGCCACTGAAAAAAATGGAAAAAGCAAATGTACAAAACATCAGTGGCTGAACTAAACTGAGAGGGCAAAAGCCCTGAAGGCCCCCACAGAAGTGCAGGACAAAATGCAAAAATCAAGCACAAAAACAAAAAGAAGAAAATGTCTTATCTGTTAGCAGGAGATGCAGACACGAAACAGCAGGCTACAAAGGAAACAGGAATCAAGGATTGAGACCAGAACAATTGATCACCGGCAACCCTGATGGGAAGGCGACTCCCCCATATAAGACCAGTCAGTAACACCTGATTCCCAATCCTCACAATCTTCACTGGACAGTCCAGTACCGCTTGTAACCACCAGAGGGAGCCTCTGCTCAGAACTCATCTCAAGTCCATTCACAACAGAGGTCTGTCAACAGCTGGCGAATGAGAAGTTGAAGGTGTCTAGTGTGGAAGCCGCCAACTCCGCACAGATGGATCAGGTGCGCCGCCTGGAGTCCGAGCTCTCAGCAGTCAAGGCTCAGCTAGGAGAGAAGGGAGTGTAGGAGTTCCAGGACCTCGCCAAAGAGTTGTCTCGTGAGAAGCAAAGGGTGACAGATTTAGAGACGGAATTAAAGCAGCATATGAGAAACCAGAACTCGGAGGAAAACATGGCTTTGGAGTTCCAGGACAAGAACAGTGATTCTCTAGAGATGCTTAAGGGGACAATAAAAGAAGATGTCAAACAAGTAAAAAACCCTGAGACAAGTGGCTGAGCGCAGAGTGGATGAGCTGGAGGAGGAAGTCTCTGAGCTCTAAGGTCACCTGTCAAAGTGGCAAAGTGTGAATAAGGCCTTAAGAGAAGACGTGAAAGGGTTTAGAGAATCATTAGGAGGTCTTCAGCAAGAGAAGAAGTTGGTGGTCGCAGACTTACCACGGTAGTTCCAGAGTGGTAATGAGGTGGAGCTGCCAATGCCCATCTTGGTGAGGGGTCTGGAAGGGTGTAAAGCTGAGGAAGACTTGGTGGAAGATATTTGCTGTGGTTTTGCAAAATAAACAACTAATGCAGAAAGAAACAAGTGAAGAGGGAAAAAGTGCCAGCTCCACCAAAACTTGTGTATGACCAACACTGAAGAGGGAGACTGTACTTTGGGGGCTTGCAGAAGCATGGTTGTCCAGACCAGGCCCAACGATAATGTGTGATAACATTGGGAAACAACAATTTTTACAAGTATTTTGTGGGTATTTATAAATACTCTTCCAATGTACATCCTGAAGGTTATGTTTGGCATTCAACGAGCACATTCAGAAGTCTAGGGACTATGATGCTGATAAGGGCTTTCAAATTACATGCTATTTTGATGGCCTAATAACTGAATCACTGACACATCAGCACTGTTAGCACTATTTGAAATATGAATTTAGTACAGTTTGTTGGGACATAGGAACATCTATGGGTGCACTCACCATACTCCGCTTGCTTGGATGGTGAATATGTTGACCAACCACTTCGTGCAAACAATGCTTGTGCTACTGCAGGCCATCCACGCACTATAATCAGCCGGTCGTGGTATACCTCCACATGAGTGTCCCAAAGTTATGGGTGTTGTTCAACAAGAGATATTAGGCGCTCAGTATCAACATGAGGTGCCATGATATCATGAAAATACAGAAGAACTACTCAAATGTTTCTCCACACACCACCAATTCTCCTCACCAAAGAAAAGGCCAGAGTTTATTTTTTATTTTCGTCTCAAATTCAGAACACCTGTCTATAATAATGATACAATGTTTGCAAAAATGCACACAGATACTCATCCGTGTGCTGTCCGTATTGCAGTACGTGGTGCCGAACCCTCGCTTGAGCAACCAGGTCGGTCAGGATGAGTTCTATGATACGCACGGATGAGTCTCCTAGCATGGATGTCTGAAGAAAACACCCAAGAATTGTCTTCCTGACCATAACCTCTCCACTTAACCAAATACTGAAGTTTCCGTCTAGAAAAACGAGAATTCAATATTTTCTCAACCACAAACTCCATATTGCCCTCAACCAGAACAGGGTCAGGAGGCAAAGCAGTAGGAACCACTGGCTCAACAAACCTCTTTAACAAGGACTTGTGGAACACGTTATGGATCTTAAATGTCCCTGAAAGAAGCAAACGAAAAGAAACAGGATTAAGAATCTCCATGATCTTATAAGGTCCAATGAACCTAGGCTTAAATTTAGGAGATGCCACTCTCATAGGAATATTTTTTGAGGACAACCAGACCAAGTCCCCCACTTTAAACCGAGGACCATCAGTCCTATGCCGGTTAGCAAACCACTGGGCCCTCTCCTGAGAGAGGGACAACCTCTCCACTACCTGGTCCCAAATCTGTTGCATACGCTCCACAACAGAGTCAACACCTGGACAGGCAGAAGCCTCCGTCTGTCCTGAAGAAAATCGAGGGTGAAACCCAGAATTACAGAAAAATGGAGACATCAAAGTGGCAGAGCTAGCCCTATTATTAAGAGCAAACTCAGCCAAAGGCAAAAAAGAGACCCAGTCATCCTGATCAGCAGACACAAAGCATCTTAGATAAGTCTCCAATGTCTGGTTTGTTCTCTAAGTTTGACCATTGGTCTGAGGATGAAACGCCGAGGAGAAAGACAACTGAACACCAAGCTTAGAACAAAAGGTCCTCCAAAATCTGGAAACAAGCTGGACTCCTCTGTCAGACACAATGTTCTCAGGAATGCCGTGTAAACGAACCACGTGCTAAAGGAACAAAGGCACCAATTCAGAGGAGGAAGGCAACTTAGATAATGGCACAAGATGTATCATCTTGGAAAACCTATCACAAATCACCCAGATGACGGTCATTCTCTGAGAAACAGGGAGGTCGGAAATGAAATCCATAGAGATATGGGTCCATGGTCTCTTGGGCACAGGCAATGGCATCAACAAACCACTAGAGCGAGAGCAAGGCTTGGAGCGAGAGCAAGTCCCGCAGAACTGCACAAATTCCCTGACATCACGAGACAAGGTAGGCCACCAAAAGGACCGACTAACCAAGTCTCTGGTACCAAAAATTCCGGGATGACCGGCCAACGCGGAACAATGAATCTCAGACATCACACTCTTTTTCCACTGGTCCGGGACAAACAATTTCCCAACAGGGCAGCGCTCGGGCCTATCCTCCTGACACCCCTCCAGAGCCAGTCTCAAATTGGGCGAGATGGCGGAAAGAACTACACCTTCTTTCAAAATAACAGAAGGATCAGATACCTCAGGAGAGTCCGCAAGGAAACTCCTCGAGAGGGCATCCGCCTTAACATTCTTAGTGCCAGGAAGAAAGGAAACCACAAAATTAAAACGTGTGAAAAACAAAGCCCACCTGGCCTGTCTAGGATTAAGTCGCTTGGCAGATTCCAGATAAACCAGATTCTTATGGTCCGTAAGGACCACCACCTAATGTTTGGCTCCCTCCAGCCAATGTCTCCACTCTTCAAAAGCCCACTTCATGGCCAATAACTCCCGATTACCAACGTCATAATTACGTTCAGTAGGAGAAAATTTTCGAGAGAAAAAGGCACAAGGGTTACTTTTAGAGGTCTCTGGATCTCTTTGGGACAAAACGGCACCTGCCCCAATTTCAGAGGCATCAACCTCCACCTGAAATGGCAGAGAAACATCAGGCTGCCGTAGAACAGGAGCAGAAGTGAATCTCTGCTTAAGTTCCTGAAATGCAGAGACTGCCTCAGGAGGCCAATTCACCACATCAGAACCCTTTTTGGTCAAATCAGTCAATGGTTTAACAATAACCGAGAAATTACCAATAAATTTACGATAAAAATTGGCAAAACCCAAAAATCTTTGAAGAGCCTTTAATGAAGTAGGTTGGACCCAATCACAGATGGCCTGAACCTTGACCGGGTCCATTTCAATAACAGATGGGGACAAAATGAATCCCAAAAATGAGATCCTCTGTACGCCAAAAAGACACTTTGATCCCTTCACATACAGAGCATTCTCTCTCAAAATCTGGAATACAGTTCGAACATGTTTCACATGAGAGTCCCAGTCATTAGAAAAAATCAAGATATCATCCAAATAAACAATCAGAAATTTATCCACAAAATCCCTGAAAATGTCATTCATGAAGGACTGGAAGACAGAAGGAGCATTAATGAGCCCAAAGGGCATCACAAGGTACTCAAAATGCCCCTCAGGGGTGTTAAATGCTGTCTTCCATTCATCCCCGTGCTTAATGCGAATAAGGTTATATGCCCCCCTGAGGTCAAGCTTGGTAAACCAAGTAGCGTCTTTCACCCTGGAAAACAGGTCAGAAATCAAGGGTAACGGATATTGATATTTCACAGTAATATTGTTCAAAAGACGATAATCAATACACGGCCTTAATGAACCATCCTTTTTGGCCACAAAGAAAAAACCGGCACCTAAGGGTGAAGAGGATGGTCTGATATGACCCTTCTCCAATGACTCCTTGATATAAGACCGCATAGCGTCATGTTCAGGTACAGACAAGTTAAAAAGGCGACCTTTAGGGAATTTACTACCAGGCACTAATTCAATAGCGCAGTCATAGCTCCTATGGGGAGGCAAGGATGCAGATTTACGTTCGCTAAACACATCAGAAAAGTCAATCAAAAAGTCAGGAACATCCTGAGCCTGAGGGGAGGCAGAAAAAACAGGAGTGTTGGTATTAACACATTGGCAGCCCCAACTGGTTACAGACACAGATTTCCAATCCAAAACAGGATTATGAGACTGTAACCAAGGGAAACCCAGCACGATAATGTCATGCAGATTATAGAGAACCAAAAATTTGCAGCTCTCCTGATGATCAGGTTCAACCCTCATTATCACCTGAGTAGAGAACTGAGGTTTATTCTCAGCCAAAGGGGTAGAATCGATCCCCAGTAGGGGAATAGACTTCTGTAGGGGTATCAAGGGAAACCCGCAACGTTTAGCAAAATCAAAATCCATCAGGTTAATAGCTGCTCCTGAATCAACGAAAGCCTGAGCAGAAAATGAGGACAGAGAGCATATCAGAGTAACAGTTAATAAAAACTTAGTCTGAACACTACCCAAGACAACTGAGCGTGCAAAACGTGTTCCCCGCTTAGGGCAGACTGAAATAGCATGAGAGGCATCACCACAGTAGAAACATAACCCATTGCGCTTTCGAAACTCATGACGCTGTGCCCCAGAAACCACTCTATCACACTGCATGGGTTCAGAAGCAGGTTCACAAGGCAACACTATTCCACGCATACTTCTCCGCTCACGCAAACGTCTGTCAATTTGAATCGCTAATGACATAGAATCATTGAGACCAGAGGGGATAGGGAATCCCACCATAACATCCTTTACATTATCTGACAGACCCTCCGAAAAAGGGCTGCCAAAGCGTCGTCACTCCATTTGGTCAGGACTGCCCACCTGCGGAATCTCTGACAGTATAACTCAGCGTCATCAAGCCCCTGATTCAATGCCAACAAGGCTTTTTCAGCTTGATCAGTGACATTAGGCTCATCGTACAATAACCCCAAGGTCTGAAAAAATGCATCAACATCACTCAAAACAGGATCCCCAGGTGTCAGGGAAAAAGCCCAATCCTGAGGATCGCCGCGCAGGAGAGAGATGACAATTTGAACCTGCTGCGCTGCGTTCCCTGAGGACTTAGATTTTAAGGCAAAAAACAATTTACAATTATTTTTGAAATTCAGAAACTTGGCTCGATCCCCCAAAAACAAATCTGGCATGGGAATCCTAGGTTCCACAACAGGCAACCTAGCAAGATAGGTAGCAATACTCCGAACCTCAGTGGCAAGCTGATCCACACGGCCAGACAACTGTGCAAACTCCATTGAGAGAAAAAATCCTCCCCAGCACCCAGAGATACAGAGGGAAAAAAAAAATGCAACAAACAGAAACATATCTCTGACAACTCTGACAACCTTTTTTTTTTCTTTCACAATATTTTTCCCTTCTGTGAGTGAGTACCATATAATTTTCAGTTTAGGCCGGTGATACTGTTATGATTTGGTAGCTGAGGAGTGCAGGTAAAAAAGGAAATACACCAGAGCAGTTGGAATCTATGAGATTGCAGTACCCTGACTAACCACCACAACTAGAGGCAGCCGTGGAGCGTTCCTACGTTGGTCCTAGACGCCTCGTCACAGCCTGAGAAACTAACTATACCTAAAGATAGAAAGAGGAAAGCTATCTGCCCCGGAGCAGATCCCCAAAGAACATAGAAAGCCCCCAAACATGTAATGGCAGTTAGACAAGAAGAAATACTGACACAGACAGAAAATAGTATGAGCAAACATTGGGGCCCAAACTATCTAAATAGAAAAGGATAGGAAGGGCACTTACTGCAATCCCAAAAAACCCTGAAAAGCACCAACTCTACTAATTTCAAAAACACCTGAGATCACACGACCTCTACCACCTAAATTAGTTCTCTGGTGTAACAAAATCAAAACAGCAGCCACTGAAAAAAATGGAAAAAGCAAATGTACAAAACATCAGTGGCTGAACTAAACTGAGAGGGCAAAAGCCCCCGGAGGGGACCCTGAAGGCCCCCACAGAAGTGCAGGACAAAATGCAAAAATCAAGCACAAAAACAAAAAGAAGAAAATGTCTTATCTGTTAGCAGGAGATGCAGACACGAAACAGCAGGCTACAAAGGAAACAGGAATCAAGGATTGAGACCAGAACAATTGATCACCGGCAACCCTGATGGGAAGGCGACTCCCCCATATAAGACCAGTCAGTAACACCTGATTCCCAATCCTCACAATCTTCACTGGACAGTCCAGTACCGCTTGTAACCACCAGAGGGAGCCTCTGCTCAGAACTCATCTCAAGTCCATTCACAACAGAGGTCTGTCAACAGCTGGCGAATGAGAAGTTGAAGGTGTCTAGTGTGGAAGCCGCCAACTCCGCACAGATGGATCAGGTGCGCCGCCTGGAGTCCGAGCTCTCAGCAGTCAAGGCTCAGCTAGGAGAGAAGGGAGTGTAGGAGTTCCAGGACCTCGCCAAAGAGTTGTCTCGTGAGAAGCAAAGGGTGACAGATTTAGAGACGGAATTAAAGCAGCATATGAGAAACCAGAACTCGGAGGAAAACATGGCTTTGGAGTTCCAGGACAAGAACAGTGATTCTCTAGAGATGCTTAAGGGGACAATAAAAGAAGATGTCAAACAAGTAAAAAACCCTGAGACAAGTGGCTGAGCGCAGAGTGGATGAGCTGGAGGAGGAAGTCTCTGAGCTCTAAGGTCACCTGTCAAAGTGGCAAAGTGTGAATAAGGCCTTAAGAGAAGATGTGAAAGGGTTTAGAGAATCATTAGGAGGTCTTCAGCAAGAGAAGAAGTTGGTGGTCGCAGACTTACCACGGTAGTTCCAGAGTGGTAATGAGGTGGAGCTGCCAATGCCCATCTAGGTGAGGGGTCTGGAAGGGTGTAAAGCTGAGGAAGACTTGGTGGAAGATATTTGCTGTGGTTTTGCAAAATAAACAACTAATGCAGAAAGAAACAAGTGAAGAGGGAAAAAGTGCCAGCTCCACCAAAATTGTGTATGACCAACACTGAAGAGGGGAGACTGTACTTTGGGGGCTTGCAGAAGCATGGTTGTCCAGACCAGGCCCAACGATAATGTGTGATAACATTGGGAAACAACAATTTTTACAAGTATTTTGTGGGTATTTATAAATACTCTTCCAATGTACATCCTGAAGGTTATGTTTGGCATTCAACGAGCACATTCAGAAGTCTAGGGACTATGATGCTGATAAGGGCTTTCAAATTACATGCTATTTTGATGGCCTAATAACTGAATCACTGACACATCAGCACTGTTAGCACTATTTGAAATATGAATTTAGTACAGTTTGTTGGGACATAGGAACATCTATGGGTGCACTCACCATACTCCGCTTGCTTGGATGGTGAATATGTTGACCAACCACTTCGTGCAAACAATGCTTGTGCTACTGCAGGCCATCCACGCACTATAATCAGCCGGTCGTGGTATACCTCCACATGAGTGTCCCAAAGTTATGGGTGTTGTTCAACAAGAGATATTAGGCGCTCAGTATCAACATGAGGTGCCATGATATCATGAAAATACAGAAGAACTACTCAAATGTTTCTCCACACACCACCAATTCTCCTCACCAAAGAAAAGGCCAGAGTTTATTTTTTATTTTCGTCTCAAATTCAGAACACCTGTCTATAATAATGATACAATGTTTGCAAAAATGCACACAGATACTCATCCGTGTGCTGTCCGTATTGCAGTACGTGGTGCCGGAAAAAAACAGACATGTCTACGTGTTTTGCACGTGGACACACGGTCCGTGTGAAAACACGCACATGTGCACAGACACATAGATTATAATGGGTCTACGTGTCTCCGGTACATGTGAAAACTGTCACCACAAGTATCGGAGACATGGACATGTGAAAGGGGCCTAACACACTGATGGTAAAAACGGACACACATACTGTACACTGATAATAACACACTGATGGTAAAAATGGACACACGAACCGTACACTGATAATAACACAATGGTGGCAAAAACGGACACACGAACCGTACATTGATAATAACACAATGGTGGCAAAAACGGACACACGAACCGTACATTGATAATAACACAATGGTGGTAAAAACGGACACTCGGACCGTACACTGATAATAACACACTGATGGCAAAAATGGACACACAGACTGTACACTGATGAGAGCTGATGGTAAAAAATAGGAAATGGACACAGATCGTATGCAACCCCCTTCCTCCACTCCAAAAGCAAAAATGAAACTAATAAATATTTATGTAAGGCCTCTTTCACACATCCGTATATTTCCAGTACCAGAAAAATGGTACCGGAAATATCCGTGTCCGTGTGTAGTATGTGTGGCACACATGTGCCGCCCGTGTGCCGCATCAGTACCACACAGACGGCTGCAGGGAAAGTAGTGCTACAGTAAGCGCTGTTCCCCTGCCTGTGGTGCTGAAGCTGCCTGTCATTATTCTCCCTGCTCTGCTGGCAACAGCGCGAGCAGGGAGAATTAATGAAAAACCCGTTGTGAGGTCCCCCATATTTTTTGAACCAATCCGGCAAAACTAACAGGTGCGGGCTGCTATTTTCAGACAAGTAAGGGCCATGAATATGGGCCCCCCAGCTTAGAAACAGCAGCCCGCAGCTGCCCAGAAAAGGCGCATCTATTAGATGCGCTTATTCTGGAGCTTTGTCGGATCTTCCCACTTGCCCTGTAGCTGTGGCAAGTGGGATAATAAGGGGTTAATGTCACCTTTCTATTGTAAAGGGGACATTAAGCCTGGCTTAGTAATGAAGAGGTGTCAATAAGACACCTATTCATTATTAATCCTATAGTATATCGTGTTAAATAAGCATCACACAATAAGAAGAAAGTCTTTTAATGAAATAAGACAACACACAGGTTTGACATCTTTATTAAACTGCTATTCCCAGTGAAGCCCTCGATCTCCTGGAAAAAAGTAAAAAAAAAAACAACAATATCCCATACCGCTCTGGCGTACAGTCAAGTCCCACGGCGCAATTCATAGTAAAATAGTTATTAAGGTTCAAGGAAGACTATAAGTCCATCTAGTTCAACCCACATCCTATCCTAACCTGCCCTAACATGTTGATCCAGAGGAAGGCAAAAAAAAAACCCAAGTGGCAAACAGTAAGCTTCACATTGGGGAAAAAAATTCCTTCCCGACTCCACATACGGCAATCAGACTAGCTCCCTGGATCAATGCAATATCTAGGAAACTAGTGAATATAGCCTGTAATATTATACTTTTCAAGAAAGGCATCCAGTCCCTTCTTAAATGTTAGTAAGGAATCACTCATTACAACATTAGACGGCAGAGAGTTCCATAGTCTCACTGCTCTTACAGTAAAGAATCTGCGTCTGTGATTATGACTAAACTTTCTTTCCTCCAGATGTAGAGGATGCCCCCTTGTCCCCGTCACAGGTCTAAGAGTAAAAAGATCATTAGAAAGGTCTTTGTACTGTCCCCTCATATATTTATACATTGTAATAAGATCACCCCTAAGCCTTCGTTTTTCCAAACTAAATAACCCCAAGTGTAATAACCTGTCCTGGTATTGCAGACCCCCCAGTTCTCTAATAACCTTGGTCGCTCTTCTCTGCACCCTCTCCAGTTCAGCTATGTCTTTCTTATACATCGGAGACCAGAACTGTACACAGTATTCTAAGTGTGGTCGCACCAGTGACTTGTATAGGGTAAAATTATGTTCTCCTCATGAGCATCTATGCCTCTTTTAATGCATCCCATTATTTTATTTGCCTTGGCAGCAGCTGCCTGACATGGCCACTAAATGTGAGTTTGTCGTCCACCCATGCACCCAGGTCTTTTTCAGTGACAGTTTTGCCCAGTGTTTTACAATTAAGCACATAATTATACATCTTGTTTGTTCTTCCCAAGTGCATGACCTTACATTTATCCCCATTAAAGCTCATTTGCCATTTATCAGCCCAAGCTTCTAGTATACATAAATCCTCCTGTAATATAAAATTGTCCTCCTCTGTGTTGATTACCCTGCAGAGTTTAGTGTCATCTGCAAATATTGAAATACTACTCTGTATGCCCCCTACAAGGTCATTAATAAATATGTTAAATACTGACCCCTGCGGTACCCAACACCGACCCCTGTGGTACCCAATACTGACCCCTGTTGTACCCCACTGCTAACCGTGACCCAGTCCGAGTGTGCTCCATTAATAACCACCCTTTGTTTCCTATCCATGAGCCAGTTCTTAACCCACTTACACATATTTTCCCCTATCCCCATTATTCACATTTTATGTATCAACCTTTTGTGTGGCACTGTATCAAAAGCTTTTGAGAAGTCCATGAACACCACGTCCACTGCATTCCCTTGGTCCAGTCCTGAACTTACCCCTTCATAAAAGCTTATCAGATTAGTCTGACAAGAACGGTCCCTCATAAACCCATGCTGATACTGTGTCATGAGGTTATTCAGCCTCAGATCCTCCAATATAGTATCCCTTAAAAAACCCTCCAGGATTTTACCCACAGTAGATGTTAAGCTCACTGGCCTATAATTTCCAGGTTCAGTTTTTGCCCCCTTTTTGAATATTGGCACCACATTTGCTATACGCCAGTCCTGTGGTACAGACCCCGTTATTATGGAATCTTTAAAGATTAAAAATAATGGTCTATCTATAACTGTACTTAATTCCTGCAGTACTCGGGGTGTATCACATCTGGGCCCGGGGATTTGTCAACTTTAGTGATTTTTAGACGCCGCCGTACTTCCTGCTGGGTTAAGCAGGTGACATTTAATGGAGAAATTTTTTATCACTGATCATGTTATCTGTCATGGGATTTTCTTGTGTAAATACAGTTGAAAAAAAGTAATCTAGCATATTGGCTTTTTCCTCATCCTCATCCACCATTTCACCCAGGCTATTTTTAAGGGGACCAACACTATCATTTTTTAATTTCTTGCTATTTATGTAGTTAAAGAATATTTTGGGATTATTTTTACTTTCTCTGGCAATGAGTCTCTCTGCCTCAATCTTTGCTGTCTTGATTTGCTTTTTACAGAATTTATTCAGTCTTCTGTATTTATTTAATGTCTCATCACTACCTACTTGCTTTAAGTCCCTAAACGCTTTCTTTTTGTCCCTTATTGCGCCCCTTACAGCTCTATTTAGCCATAGTGGCTTCCTCCTAATTCTAGCATGTTTATTCCCATAGGGTATATACTGTGCACAGGTCCTGTTCAGGATGCTAATATATGTCTCCCATTTTCTTTGTGTATTTTTATGTCTCAGGATATCGTCCCAGTTTATTGCACCAATATCATCACTCATCCGTTGGAAATTTGCCTTCCTGAAGTTTAGTGTCCTTGTCACCCCTCGACTACACATCTTATTAAAGCAGTGGTCCCCAACCTTTTTTGCACCAGGGACCGGCTTCAAGAAAGACCATTCTTCCATGGCCCAGCAGGGTGGGGATGGAGGTGTGGCAGGGTGGGGCTTTGGTCATAAGGGGGCGGGGCTATGGACGGGGTTGTAGTTTAGTAGTAGTGCATACTCATCATTTAATTATAACATTTATAATGTGAATGTGACTCCCTTGTATACAAGGCTCCACTCCCACCCTTGTATGCATGGCTCCGCTCCCACCCTCCCATCCTGTATATATGGCTCCGCTCCCACCCTCCCATCCTGTATACATGGCTCCGCTCCCACCCTCCCATCCTGTATACATGGCTCCGCTCCCAACTCCCATCCTGTATACATGGCTCCGCTCCCATCCTCCCATCCTGTATACATGGCTCCGCTCCCAACCTCCCATCCTGTATACATGGCTCCGCTCCCAACCTCCCATCCTGTATACATGGCTCTGCTCCCAAGCTCCCATCCTGTATACATGGCTCCGCTCCCACCCTCCCATCCTGTATACATGGCTCCGCTCCCCCTCCCATCCTGTATATATGGCTCTCCTCCACCCTCCCATCCTGTATATATGGCTCCGCTCCCATCCTGTATATATGGCTCCGCTCCACCCTCCCATCCTGTATACATGGCTCCACTCCCCCTTCCATCCTGTATATATATTGCTCCGCTCCCATCCTCCCATCCTGTATATATGGCTCCGCTCCCATCCTCCCATCCTGTATATATGGCTCTGCTCCACCCTCCCATCCTGTATATATGGCTCTGCTCCACCCTCCCATCCTGTATACATGGCTCCGCTCCACCCTCCCATCCTGTATATATGGCTCCGCTCCCCCGTCCTCCCCCCCTGTATACATGGCTCCACTCCCCCTCCCATCCTGTATATATGGCTCCGCTCCACCCTCCATCCTGTATACATGGCTCCGCTCCACCCTCCCATCCTGTATATATGGCTCCGCTCCCCCATCCTCCCCTGTATACATGGCTCCACTCCCCCTCCCATCCTGTATATATGGCTCTGCTCCACCCTCCCATCTTGTATACATGGCTCCACTCCCCCTCCCATCCTATATACATGGCTCCACTCTCCCTCCCATCCTGTATATATGGCTCCGCTCCATCCTCCCATCCTGTATACATGGCTCCACTCCCACCCTCCCATCCTATATACATGGCTCCGCTCCATCCTCCCATCCTATATACATGGCTCCACTCCCCCTCCCATCCTGTATATATGGCTCCGCTCCATCCTCCCATCCTGTATACATGGCTCCGCTCCATCCTCCCATCCTGTATATATGACTCCGCTCCCACCCTCCCATCTATATACATGGCTCCGCTCCACCCTCCCATGCTGTATACATGGCTCCACTCCACCCTCCAATCCTGTATATATGGCTCCACTCCCCCGTCCTCCCCCCTGTATACATGGCTCCGCTCCACCCTCCCATCCTGTATACATGGCTCCGCTCCACCCTCCCATCATACTTACCCTCCTCGCTCCGTCGCTGAACTTTCCTGCGTCCCTGGCGGCATGAATATGGACGCCACGCCTATGGGAGTGGTGTCACGTCCATATTCATTACCTTAATGAGCGGTATTACGTCACCGCTGCGCACAGGAGGAAGCTGCAGCGGCCGACAGGGATGCAGCAACGGAAGGTAAGTATCGATGTCTTCTTGAAGCCGGCGGCTGCAGCTGTCACTACAGTGCTGCAGCCGCCGGCTCCAAGTGTGTACAGCGTTCTGTGCCGTGGACCGGCGGTTGGGGACCCCTGTATTAAAGGATACATGAAAGCTTATTATTTTGTGATCACTATTACCCAAGTAACCCCCAACCCTTATATTTGATCTGCGGTCTGGCCTGTTGGTTAATATTAGGTCTAGCAGTGCCCCCCCTCTTGTTGGGTCCTCAATAGTGTTGAGCGATACTGCCCGATATCCTAAAATAACGGATCGGATTGAATCGGCCCGATACTCAAAAAGTATCAGGTATCGCCGATCCGATACCGGAAACACAATGCAAGTCAATGGGACAGAAATATCGAAACTAAAAAAAACCCTTTCTTTCCTTGTAAACACTAAATATACACACATAGAATACATATATATATATATATATATATATATATATATATACAGGTCCTTCTCAAAAAATTAGCATATAGTGCTAAATTTCATTATTTTCCATAATGTAATGATTACAATTAAACTTTCATATATTTTAGATTCATTACACACCAACTGAAATTTGTCAGGTCTTTTATTGTTTTAATACTGATGATTTTGGCATACAACTCCTGATAACCCAAAAAACCTGTCTCAAAAAATTACATATCAAGAAAAGGTTCTCTAAACGACCTATTACCCTAATCTTCTGAATCAACTAATTAACTCTAAACACATGCAAAAGATTCCTGAGGCTTTTAAAAACTCCCTGCCTGCTTCATTACTCAAAACCCCCATCATGGGTAAGACTAGCGACCTGACTGATGTCAAGAAGGCCATCATTGACACCCTCAAGCAAGAGGGTAAGACCCAGAAAGAAATTTCTCAACAAATAGGCTGTTCCCAGAGTGCTGTATCAAGGCACCTCAATGGGAAGTCTGTTGGAAGGAAACAATGTGGCAGAAAACGCTGTACAACGAGAAGAGGTGACCGGACCCTGAGGAAGATTGTGGAGAAGGACCGATTCCAGACCTTGGGGGACCTGAGGAAGCAGTGGACTGAGTCTGGTGTAGAAACATCCAGAGCCACCGTGCACAGGTCACAAACAATTATGAGTGTATGTGTGCAAAATTTCACACATGTAGGGTTAATTAAAGGTGTAAATTCATTGTAAAAAAAAATGACTTTTTGCTACGAATTTACACCTTTAATTAACCCCTACATGTGTCAAATTTTGCACACATACACTCATGTAATTGTTAGTGAAAACAATATATCAAACAACATGAAATGACATGGTTAACTCTATGTAAACCATGTGTCATTTCATGTCGGCTTCTGTATTTTCACAAAAGCCGGCAATTGAATTAGCGGCTATTATACTATGTAGAAGTGTATGAACTATAAATATAAATATATATATATGTGTCACAAATTCAATGACATGTATATATATATATATATATATATATATATATATATATATGAGGTGTAAAATTGTTGAAAAAAAATGCGTGGGCTCCCGCCCTATTTTCTCAACCAGACAGACAAAGCCAGCGAGTGGGGGCAGATAATAATAGCCCAGAGAGGGACCATTATTTTTGGTCCCCCCCTGGCTACTAACATCTGCCCCCAGACACCCCAGAAAACGCAAATCTATAATTGGATTTGCCCTTTCTGGCACTTTGCCCGTCTATTCCCATTGCCCTATAGCGGTGGCGAATGGGTTAATAAGGGGTTAAAGCCACCTTGCTATTGAAAGGTGAGTTTAAGCCAGGTTAATAATTGAGAGCTGTCAATTAGACAACTATCAATTATTAATCCTATTGTATGAAATAAAAATAAAACACACACACTTTAATAAAAAATCATTTTAATGAAATAAACACACAGTTTTTGACCATATTTTATTTTACTGCCATTCCTTGTGAAGCCCTTGTTCACCTGTAATAAAAATAAAATAATAAAGCAACATTATTCTTACCTATCCGATGTTCAGTCAGGTCCCCCGATGTAATCCTTCTGAAAGGGTTAATGTTTACTGCAGAGACTGCAGCTGATGCTGACAGTCTCACAGTAAACCCCAGAATTAATGAGCTCCTCTCCTGGCTGACAGGAGAGGAAGTGGTTAGCATAATTGATTGCTTTCCACTTTCACTTCAGGTCAGCCAGGGACACCCACAGCATCAGTGACGTCAGAGGGAATCCCGGCTGACCTGAAGTGAACTGATTAACAAAAATAGGGGATCCACTCTAAAAAAAAAATGGCGTGGGGTCCCCCCTATTTTTGTTAACCAGCCAGACGAAGCAGACTGCTGAGGCCTGGTTTTTCAGGCTGGTAAGGATCCAATATCCATGAACCTTGCAAGCCTGATAATACCAGGCCCCAGCAGTCTGCTTAGCTTGGCTGGTTAACAAAAATAGGGGATCCCCTCGAAAAAAAAATGGCGTGGGGATCCCCTTATTTTTGTTAACCAGCCAAGTAAAATGCAGACTGCTGCGGCCTGGTATTAAAAGACTGTCAAGGCCCATGGATTTTGGCCCTCAACAGCCTAAAAATACCAGGCTGCAGCAGCCCCACAAATGCCGCATCCAAAGATGCGCCAATTGTGGCACTTTACCCGGCTCTTCCCACTTGCCCTGTAGCGGTGGCAAGCGAGGTAATAAGGGGTTAATGTCACCTTTGATTGATCGGTGACAATAAGCCCGGTTAATAATGGAGAGGCGTCAATAAGACACCGATCCATTATTAATCATAAAGTTTGTAAATTTTAAAAAAAAATCACAGCCAGAAAAAAGTCTTTTAATGAAATAAAACACAACACAGTTTTCATTAATTTTATTTCACTCTCATCCTGCGACGCCATCGATCTCCTGTAAAAAAACAAAAATAATAAACCAACACAAATACTCCCTGTCCGACGCAGTCCAAAATAACGAGTGTCCCACGACGAGTCCAGCTCTGCTACATCTGCATGCCAGGCTGAGCCTGACATCCACATAGACCAGAGCTGCTTACCTGAGCTGCGTCCCCGGCGGTGACGTCATCCGGACTGGTTTACGGCCAGCTGTCGCGAGAGTACAGCTGGCCAAGATTACCCAGTACCCGGCAGTCACTGCAGTTATCGCGAGATTCTGCACAAGACCGCCAGGGACAGGGTAATGGCGCCATCACGGAGGACGCGACCACCGGGGAAGGAGATCTTCTGTCAGGTAAGTGCGGACTCTGCTGAGTCCTGACACCTGACAGACCCGACCGACACTGACAGTGACAGTTTCGGGGAGTTCCTGTGTCACGTACTTCGTTCTGTGACACAGGAACTCCCCATAGACTTTCTCGGAAATCTCCGATTCCGGTATCCGATATGACAAAAATATCGGAACTCAGAATCGGAATTCCGATACAGCAAATATCGGCCGATACCCGATATTTGCAGTATTGGAATGCTCAACACTAGTCCTGAACTAGTTGTGAAAGGTAATTGTCTCTCATAGTTGCCAAAAACTTATTACCTTTGCTGGAACTACAGGTTTCTGTTCCCCAATGTATTTCAGGGTAGTTGAAGTCCCCCATAATAATGACTTCTCCTTGAGTTGCTGCTTCATCTATTTGCTTTACGAGGATATTCTCTGTTGCTTCCATTATTTTAGGAGACTTATAACAAACCCCTATCAGTAATTTATTATTTTTCCCCCCTCCCCTAATCTCCACCCACAGAGACTCTACATCTTCATTAGATTCACAGATATCACGCAGGATGGGTTTTAAGGATGATTTTACATATAAACACACACCCCACCTCGCTTATTTTTACGGTCATTCCTAAACAGACTATAGCCCTGTAAATTAACCGCCCAGTCGTGGCTCTCATCCAGCCAAGTCTCAGATATCCCCACCATGTCATAATTATGTTCCAACAAAATTAATTCTAATTCCTCCATTTTGTTGGTGAGGCTTCTGGCATTAGTATACATGCACTTTATGTATCTCTCTGAACCTCTATTCTTTCTTAAATTATTAACTGTTCTAACCCCACCCCCCATGCCACCCCCAATTTCATTATTTGTGCCCAGGTCTCTATCTGCACTGTCTTCCCCTCTTATAAAATGAATACCCTCCCCCCTAGTCCCTAGTTTAAAGACTCCTCCAACCTTCTAGCCATTTTCTCCCCCAGCACAGCTGCACCCTCCCCATTGAGGTGCAGCCCATCCCTAGCATAGAACCTGTAGCCAACTGAGAAGTCGGCCCAGTTCTCCAGGAACCCAAACCCCTCCTTCCTACACCAATTCTTGAGCCACTTATTAACCTCCCTAATCTCCCGTTGCCTCTCTGGTGTGGCACGTGGTACCGGCAGTATTTCAGAAAATACCACGTTGGAGGTCCTTGCTTTAAGCTTGCAGCCTAATTCCCTGAAATCATCTTTAAGGACCTTCCACCCACCTCTAACTTTGTCATTTGTGCCAATGTGCACCATGACCGCTGGGTCCTCACCAGCCCCTCCCAGTAATCTGTCAACCCGATCAGCGATGTGTCAGACTCGAGCGCCAGGTAGGCAGCACACTGTTCAACGATCCCTGTCTTTGTGGCAGATTGCCCTATCTGTTCCCCTAATAATTGATTCCCCCACTACCAGCACCTGTCTGGCCTGCCCTGCTCTCCTAATTCCCCCCTTACTGGAGCAGACACTCCCCCGGCTTTCAGAGGACGTGCCTGGCTGCATCAGTGCTACCCCTGTACTGACAACCCCCTCATCTGCCAACTTTGCAATCTTACTGGGGTGTGCCAGATCAGGACTAGCCTCCCTGGCGCTCTTCCCTCTACCCCGCTTTCTAACTGTCACCCAGCTTCCTACTTCAGTGTCCTGCAGCTCCATCCTAGCATCCCCCCCTCATCTTCCCATTGAGCGTCTGCTCAGTGAGCAGAAGACTCCTTTCCATATTGTCTATGGATCTCAGTGTTGCCAGCTGCACATTTAGATCCAGTATCTGGGCTTCCAAATGCACAACGTGCTTATATCTCCCACAGCAGTATGCACCCTCGACCAGCACGGTCCATGGAAACACACTGACATGTACATAGACCCATCCATTTGAATGGGTCTACGTGTGTCAGTGTCTCCGGTATGTGTGAAAACTGTCACTACACGTACAGGAGACATGGACATGTGAAAGAGGCCTAAGGGATATATTGCAGCCCAGTATCAATGAGGCAGTGATGGTTTGTGCTTTGTGGCAGCTAATTAGGTCAGTGCTTCAGAAGGACCGTAGCCCTCCTTCATTAGTGCAGGACATCTCAGGATTGCATCTCCCAGGCTCCTCTGTTTTCCTCCCTCAGATTAGCTGGACACTAAGCAATTAATTAGGATTATAGATTAGTTGCTGCGATGGAGGGAACATTATGGACGTCTAGATCAAGCCTGCAGTAAGTTTTGTGTCGCTCACATAGAGTGGTGCTGATATTAGATACTTTCTTAGATTCTTAGATATTAGATTCTTTATCTCAGCTGTTTCCTATTTGTAACCTTCTGCTAATTAATCTATAACAGTTTGGAGGGAATGATGCGTGTCCTCTGGTCCTCTGGGTATTATTTCGGTAAAATGAGTATTTTAGTGAGAGGCAAGGTGACGTATTGGGGTCTGATCGTCACTTCTGTTACTTGTGTAGCATTGTTGTCGGTCAATGTGCTGAGTCCAGTATCCGGCCACGGATGGCGTCATACTTGGATCAGTTCGGTATTTGTGCATGAATTAGTATTTTAGTTTTGATAATATTATCCGTACACTTGTGCTTATGTTTCAATACACACACAAGTATTTTACTGTCCAAGTACTGACTGCAATGCATGGACCGGCTGTGGGTCTCCTGACTCGGTAGACTTTTAGGCTTATATGAAGCTGTGAAGGAAAACCGTGACATTTACTATGTTTTTGTCATTTTTATTCTTAATGAATTGATCTCACAATATCTGTATTGGGATTGTAATGAAATATTTGCCAGGCAGAGCTGTTCAGCAGGTTACTTACCAGCACAGGCAGCATTAGAATGACAGATGACACCTCTATACCCAGCTGATAACACAGGAGCCACCAATCACAATAGGTGATGTTACAGCTCACCTGTGCCCCCCTCTTCTCCATGAATTTTATACTCACTCACTAAAGGTAATCTGTCAGCATTTTTTGATATGTATTCTGAGAGTATCATGATGTAGGGGCTGAGACCCTGATTCCAGTAATGTGTCACTTACTGGACAGCGTGTTGCTGTTTGAATGAAATAAATGTTTTATCGGCATGAGATTATCACTACAGGACTAGGTGTCTCATGCCTCCTGCTCAACTGCTGTGTATAATCCCACCCCAACCAGAGATTGGCAGCTTTCTGCCTATGCACAGTGTACACAGAAAGCAGCCAATCAGTGGTCTGGGCGGGGTTATATAGGGCTCAGCATTTACATCTCTGCAGAAGACAAAAACAGGAATTCTATCAAAAAGACAGTATGCAGACTAGCAAGTGACACATAACTGGAATCAGGGTCTCAGCCCCTACATCATGCTGCTCTCATATTACATAACAAAAAAGCTGGTGACCAATTTCTTTTAACCACTTCGCCCCCGAACCTGCTTTCACCTTCATGACCAGGTAAAATTTTACAGTTCTGACCAGTTTCACTTTATGAGGTTGTGGCACCCCAGAGTCCAGTTGCCATAGGGACATTGATTCCCTCTGAGGGGTGATGTCATGCCTGGAGGCAGGGGGGGTCTCCATGCCAGGTAATACACAGCATACATCGCAATTCCTGCTCTGGGCCGGAGGGGGGAGCTCTGGACCTGACTTCAGGGGAGCTGTTCTCTCTGGTCGGGAGGAGGAGTCAGTTAAGTCTGTTGGGCAGTTGTTCGATGGAGAGTGAAGGGACAGGAGCGGAGTCAAGGGCTCTGGGGAATTGAAGCTACGTGGAGCTGACCCCGTAGCTGAACGCTGACAAAAAGGACACCAGAGTCCTTGGCTGGGCCAGTGCTGTGCACCCCAAAAGCCGAATCTGGAGGGCAGGGGACTGCAAGCTCCCTGGCCACACCGAACACCCGGAGGCATCGCAGCAGACCAAGAGCCCAGGGCTGACAGTGAAAAGGACAGTGCCTGTGATAGGTTCACGCTGTTTGCCATACAGGTTAAAGCCAACACGCAGGAGAGGGTCGCAGCATAGCTACAGGCAGCAGGGGCCAGAAAAGAGAGCGCAGCAGGAAGGTCCCCAACCCCACCTGGCAGGGTGGACCCCTTGAATGCCTCCAGGCTAACCGGACATCTTCTGTCATCTGTAACTGGTACCCTGGATTGCATTTTGATCTATCAAGAATTAAAAGGTAAAGAAAACTGCACTCTTTTGTGTCCCTTACTTATTGTCTGCACCCCAATGTTCACCACCACCTGAACAGCCCAAAATATTTGCCCTGGGGAGCTCTACCATCTCTGCTGCATCATCATCGGCCCCAGTGGACCTGAACCACAGCGTCGGCCACCCATTGCCGAACACCACGGGTGGCGTCACGACTCAATACTATATAACCCTCCCCCATTTTATGACATGGCCAGGGCCACGAAACGGATCGCGGCCCCACGACCTCCCCCATAAACTGTCCGGCCCGATTTCAAGTACTCCCCCGCCCTGGGGGCATGTCAAGGTCATAACTCTGGAAAGCTTCAATGGATCCCAGTGATTCTGAGAATGTTTTTTTGAGACATATTGTACTTCATGATAGTGGTAAAATTTCTTTGATATGAAGGGTTTATTTATGAAAAGATGGAAATTTGGAAAAATTTAGCAATTTTCAAACTTATCAGAGTCGTGTCACACAAAATAGTTAATTAATAACATTCCCACATGTCTACTTCACATCAGCACAATTTTTGAAACATATTTTTTGATAGGAAGTTAGAAGGGTTAAAAGTCGACCAGCGATTTTCTCATTTTTCCAACAAAATTCCAACAACAAATTTACAAAACCATTCTTTTAGGGACTTCATTACATTTGAAGTGACTTTTGGGGTCTACATGAACCCCAAAATTTGTTGTCCAATTTCTCCTGAGCACGTCTATTCCCCATATGTTGGGGGGAAAGTACTGTATGGGTGCAGGCAGGGCTTGGATGGGAAGGAGCGCACTTGACTTTTTGAATGTAAAATTGGCTTGAAACGAGAGCGGACGCCATGTCGCGTTTGGAGAGCCTCTGATGTGCCTAAACAGTAGAAACTGCCCACAAGTGACACCATTTTGGAAACTAGACCCCTCAAATAACTTATCTAGGTGTGGTGAGCACATTGAACCCCTAGGTGCTCCACAGAAATTTATAATGTTGAGCCGTGAAAATAAAAAAAAAAATTTTCCACAGAAAAGCTTTCTTTTTAGCCCCCAGTTTTTATTTTCACAATTTTAACAAAAGAAAATGTACTCTATAAATTGTGCACTTCCTCTCGAGTACGCTGATACCCCATACATGGGGGGAAATTACTATTTGGGCACATGGCAGGGTTTGGAAGGGACTTTTGGAATGCAGACTTTGATGGAATGGTCTGCGGGTGTCATGTCGCATTTAAAGATCCCCTAATGTGCTTAAACAGTGGAAGTCACCCACAAGTGACCCTATATTGGAATTGATCTAGTGTTTCTTGGTATGTGAACTTTATAATGTAGTGGCATACGTAAGTTGTGTAGAGTGCGTCAGGTTAGCATACGTGAGATGTGTAGAGTGCATCAGATTGGCATACGTGAGTTGTGTTGTGTACATTAGGTTGGCATACCTAAGTTGTGTCAGTCAGAAATTAATTTATTAGTCCATGGATGTATGGTACTGTCACGATCCTTTTTTGGATTTGTGGCAGCTCTGGTTCCACTATAACTAAAACGTAGCTTTTTTCTTTCAGGCCAGCAAGGGTTAATGTCAGTTTTCCTTGCTGGCAGCTTGCTACAGCTGCTGAGTTGCTAGGTCAGCTGATGTGGGTGGTGACCACTCCCATCATCCTTTAAATAGTCACCTGACACATCAGCTAACTGTTGCTGAGAGTTTTTCTGTGCAGACCAGCCCTGGAGTGTGCAGCTTTCTGGTGTCAGCATGTACCAGCCATTTCTGGAGTTCAGGGTTCGGTTTCCATGTCCACTGCGGTGTGGAGCTTGGCAGCGGTGCCTGGAGCTAAATTTTGTGTTTTAACCTTGTCTGTCTTGTGCTTCTCACTACCCCCCTGTGTTTGTACCATCTGCAGTGGTGAGGCTAGTGCCCTTGCCAGCCAATTCACTAGCCAGGGCAGTGTGAGGTGACAGCGAGGGACATGGTTCGTAATGGCAGCGGGGGGAAGGACCCGCTTAAGGCATTAGGGAAGTGCAGGGAAAAGCTCAGTTTGGGGCTCAGGAGGTGTCCCATCCTTCATTCACTATTGTTAGGGCCTTCCTCTCCCTTTTACCATCCAATTGAGTGTGTGTTGTGCTGTCCGCTGACTGTCCCCCAGTGGGATCGTGACATTATCATCAACCGTACCATTCTTCTGGTGAACCTATGGCACAAGCAGAGGCTTTAGCTCGCCTTATCCAGACCCTTACAGATGAGTTAATGGAGCTGCGGTCTCAGGTGGTACAGTAGCTTCAGCAGGTGCTTGGGTTCATGGTCTTGGCTCATGTCTTGGCTCAAACGGAACTCAAGATTCCTCTCCCGGACAGGTTCTCTGGAGGGAGAGATAGATTTTTGGTTTTAAGGAGGCCTGTAAGCTATCTCTGGAGGGAGATAGATTTTTGGTTTTAAGGAGGCCTGTAAGCTATATTTCAGGCTTCGCTCTCATTCTTCAGGGAGTGAGGAACAGTGTGTGGAGATTATTGTCTCCCTTCTCAAGGGTGAACCACACTTGTGGGCCTTCTCCCTGCCGACCGATTCACCATCTTTGCAGTAGGATCAATCAGGGGGCTGGCCAGCTGAGGAATACTGCTCTGAGTTTTGGAGACGGGCCACTGACATGAAGTGGAATGACCCTGCTCTTAGGAGCCATTTCTGTCAGGGTCTGTCAGCAAGGCTCCTGGATACTCTGGTGCAGTGTGCTACTCCTGGGTCGTTGGAATCCGCCATGGCCCTTGCTACCCTGAATCTGCCCACTATTGTTCTTTCTAGGGAGGAGGGCTCACTAGTGCAGATGGATGAACCCATACAGGTGGGAGGAGTCTCTTCTCAAACGATATTGCCTGCAGTTCACCGTGGTATGGGGGCATGTTTCTACTGTGGTCTTATGGGTCACTACATTAATGTCTGGCCAGCTCGCGCCAAAGTTGGTACTTCATCTCCAAAGCCACGTTCCCCTGGTTGTGTGGAGGGAGGCGACCAGGGTGTGTACATTTTCTCCACCTTTACATCTCTGTTTTCCATTTCTGCTGAAGTGGTGATTGGCGGGATTACTGTCATGCTACATCTTGGAGGGTATGACAACTCCCATCATCTAAGGCCTTACCTGGCTGAAGCAACACAACCCAGTCTTAGATTGGCTGTCCAAGGAAGTAGTGAGTTGGGACCAGTCTTGTAAAGACTGCTGCCTGGGAACTACTGTCTCTGCCATCCTTCTCAAATCTACCCCTTCTTCTTTGGTGGCGGGGATAAGGTGCTTCCAGGGAATAGGAGCAGGATTCTACCCTCACCACAAATAAACTCTGTGTCTCGGTGTCCTCTCAGGAGAAGGGTTTAGGGGAGGGTGGTGGATCCCCCTGAATGTTGTGAGGGTATGAGTTTGGTGACACGGGGGGACGCCTTTGTTATCTGTTCCTCAGGGAGAGTACTGTCTGTTGGCAAACGTACACGTGGAAATAAATGTTCAGGTCCGAACCTGTGTGTGAATGAGTACATGTGGAGGTCACTAAAAACATCAAGTAGAAGTAGGTATCTTGGACCTGGAGTTCTAGGGTGATCGGGCCGTATCAAGTGTCGACCATTCTCAGCCCGGGGACTGTAATGCAGGTACATAACGTATTCCACAAGTCGTCACTCTGGAGATTTGTTGCGCCTCCAGAGCCGACTTTATTTTCGTCACCATCAGGCTGCGTTTGCCATAAATCTGAGGATCAGGTGACTGCAGAGGTAAATCCTAGTGGGTTGAGGCATCCTCACCATTTATGTTATTTCCGGTGAGGTCCTGTGTTATATGTCCAGAGTCCCCTCGTAGAAAGGGGGGCCATTTTTGGATTCATGGCAACTCTGGTTCCACCAATAATAATGTGGCCTCCCCGTCAACTCTCTTGCACCACTCCAGTCTGTCCTCAACTCTGCTGCCCGACTAATCCACCTCTCCCCTCGCTTACTCCCCTGCTTCTCTCCTCTGAAAATCCCTCCACTGGCTCCCAATTCCCCAACGAATCCAGTTCAAACTACTAACACTGACCTACAAAGCCGTCCACAACCTGTCCTCTCCCTATATCTCTGAACTAATCTCCCAATATCTTCCTTCGCGTAATCTTCGATCCTCCCAAGACCTCCTACCATCCTCCACACTTATTCATTCCTCACACAACTGCCTCCAAGATTTCTCCCGAATATCCCCCATCCTCTGGAATTCCATGCTTCAACATGTACGATTATCCACCACCCTTGGATCCTTCAGACTGAACCTGAAAACCCATCTCTTCTGGAAAGCCTACAGCCTAAAATAACCATTCCGCCTCGCCGCCACCACCAGACCTTCCACCTCGCCGCCATCACCCGAGCAGCCGCCTCGCCGCCACCACCCTAGCTGCCACCTCGCCGCCACCACCAGAGCTGCTGCCACCACCAGAGCTGCCGCCACCACCAGAGCTGCCGCCTCGCCGCCACTACCACCAGAGCTGCCGCACCCCTGACAGTCTGTTTCTTCCCCATTATCCCGTAGAATGTAAGTCAGCAAGGACAGGGTCGTCTCCCCTCTGTACCAGTCTGTCATTGTAAATTTGTTTACTGTAAACGATATCTATAACTTCGTATGTAACCCCTTCTCATGTACAGCACCATGGAATTAATGGCGCTATATAAATAAATAATATTAATAATAATATAAAGGTAGCTTTTTTCCTTTACTCTGGCTTCTTCACTAACTCTGTGTGAAGGACCATGCCTCAAAACATCATAATTTCGACTGTGTCTACAGGAGTCCAGTTAGAAAATGATGATGGGCAGGTTTGTGCCACAATTTGCTGGGCATACAAATTTGTCTGAAACACCATGAGGCTTACAAAATTCTCAGAGAAAAGACTTTGAAAAAGTCTATTTCTGTGAGGCCGGTGGTGTCAAATTAGATTCCTAATTGCGCTACAAAATCAGGAATCAGTGGCTCATAGTCTTCGGGGGTGAGGTCCACACGTGGTCAGTAACAGTGGGCACTGGTTTATTTTCTGTCCTGGGTCGTCTGTGTGGCAGTTCAGAATCACTCGAGGAAGAAGTGGATGAAAAATAAAGGAAGGTGGGCTCCCCTTCCTCACTATCAGTGTTGAAGGCAAGGAAGACATATGCCTTCTCTGCTGAATATCGTGATTGTGACGGTCGGGACATTTTTTCACGTATGTGTGCCAAATTTTATTCAGGTGTGTGCGAGTGTTTTTGGTATACACTTTTTTTATTTAGTAGAGAATAAAAAAGAAGACAAAAATCTGGAAAGAAAAAGACAAAAGTAAAAAAATATAAAAATGTGGTAAAATAAAAAACAAGCTTACTAAATGGACTTCTGCAAAAAAAAATTACTGAAAATCTTTGATTCTGCACTTCCAAAAGTATCTGCAGATTTTTACATGTGTTTTTTTTAGGCTCCACATAGAAAACAAGAGAGAAAAAAAAGCACCAAAACCACAAAGTTCAGCAGCATCTTTAGACCACATAGGGCGCAGTTTTCATAAAATCACATCAACTTTGCTTGGGCAGTTAAAAGAATTTTTGTGCAAAAAATACTCAGAATTTACCCTAAGTGCTCATACCCATTTGTGGAAAAAAAAACAGTCCATTTTCTGGATGGAAAAAACGGTCCGAATATATGCAATTGTCATGCGATTTGTATGCGATTTTTAATCGCTCCATCCGTTTTTCATCCGTTTTCCATCCGTTTTCAATCTGTATGCAATACGATTTTAACATGACGTTTTTCGTAGAGCAGTTATCTCTATGTAAAAAATCATGTAAACATCACATTGTAAAAAAAAATTTACACAAAAAGCAAATAATTATATAGTTATATGAAAAAGTTTGGGCACCCCTATTAATCTTAAGCTTAATGTTTTATAAAAATTGGTGTTTTTGCAACAGCTATTTCAGTTTGATATATCTAATAACTATTGGACACAGTAATGTTTCTGCCTTGAAATGAGGTTTATTGTACTAGCAGAACATGTGCAATCTGCATTCAAACAAAATTTGACAGGTGCATAAGTATGGGCACCCTTATCATTTTCTTGTTTTAAATACTCCTACCTACTTTTTACTGACTTACTAAAGCCCTTTTTTTGGTTTTGTAGCCTCATTGAGCTTTGAACTTCATAGCCAGGTGTATGCAATCATGAGAAAAGCTACTTAAGGCTATGGTTCCACGGTCCGGAACCATAGCGCTTTTGACGGAGCGGAAATTCCGCTCCGTCTAAGCCCCGCCCCCTTTCTGACGCGCGCTCTTTCCGGAGGTGTTAGGACACCTCGGAACACCTCCGGAAAGAGCGCAGGGCTACATAGCCCTGTGTTAATTATGTTGCGGCGACGCACCGTCGCCGCAATACGCGAGGACATGCTGCGGTCTAAAAAGACGCGCCGCATGTCCGTTTACGCAGGTTTGCCACCTGCGTATTGTTACGCATAGTGGAGACGGGATTTCTAGAAATCCCCTCCACTATGCTGTAACATCTGGACGCTGCGTGTTTGGCGCTGCGCCAGCGCACAGCGCCAAACACGCAGCGTTTCCTGACCGTGGAAACTCACCCTAAGGCCATGTGCACACTTTGCGTTTTTAGATGCGTTTCCGCTGCGTTTTTCAACGTGCATGCAACCCGCAGCACAGTGCACTACCAATGTAATCTAATGGGAACCGCATGTCTGCTGTGCACATGCTGCGGAAAAAAAAACGCACGGTTTAGCCGCGTTTTATTTTCTGCAGCATGTCAATTCTTTGTGCGGAACTGCAGCAGTTCCGCGCCCATTGACTTGCATTGAGTCGGGCACTTCCGCAGCAAAACCGCAGGTCTAAAAAAGATCTGCGGTTTTGATTGTGGGTGAAACCGCTGCAGTTCGGGAGGAGGGAAGTGTGTGGGCGGTGCGTGGGCGTGTATAGTGTGCGGCACTGTGTGTGTGGGCGGTGCGTGGGCGTGTATATTGTGCGGCGCTATGTGTGTGGGCGGTGCGTGGGCGTGTATAGTGTGCAGCGCTGTGTGTGTGGGCGGTGATTGTGTGCCGGTGTCTGCGTGATCGGTGTGCGGGGCTGTGTGCGTGATCGGTGTGCGGGCCTGTGTGCGGGATCGGTGTATGTGCGGCGGTGTGCGGGGCTGTGTATGTGCGGCTGTGTATGTGCGGCGGTGTGCGGGGCTGTGTATGTGCGGCCGTGTGCGGGGCTGTGTATGTGCGGCGGTGTGCGGGCCTGTGTGCGTGTCTCCATGTATGCAGGCATCGCCGGATGGGACATCAAGTCCCATCCGGCGATGCCTGCTACAGTGACTGACACATTAGCCAATGATGGGACAGTAGTAGTCCCATCATCCGGCTAATGTGCTGAATGTAAAAAAAAAAAAAAAAATTACATGACATACAGAACATATAACATACACATGACATATAACATACACATGACATACAACATATAACATACACATGACATACAGAACATATAACATACACATGACATACAGAACATACAATTGTGTGGCCCAGCTGCGCTTGGTACACATGTTTCCTGGAGAATGCACAGAAAGGTAATTACACAAACCTGATATTCATTCACACTCACACTTCCCAGTATTGCCACCAGAGGGAACCTTAGACTATTTAAGGGTGTGGGAGACGTAGCAGTAGTGCAGTTCCTGTCGTGGTCATTCCAGACTGGAGGTCAGAGGAGACAAGTCTTGGGTGATTCAGGAGTGAGTCATTCTAGCCAGACAGACGGAGATTTCCTGTCAGATGAGACAGAGAGAAGAAGGCGAACTGTTATCTCAGAACGTCCTGACTGTTAGTACCCAAAGAACGTGGAAAGTGACTCTCGGAGCGGGCTTGTAATCAGTCTGACGGAAGGTCCTAAAAGTTGCTCTGGACAGAGTCTATGAAGGAAAATAAGGAAGGGGACTACAGTTATTATAACAACGAGTTAACTGAGAAACGGTCAGTGAGCTGTGGAAGGAAGGAAGCTGACGACTACACCTACTGTTACCCGTGCTTATGTTAAGGGTGTGAGTAGGGCGACGGGCGAGTGGTGACCAAAGGAGAGAGTGACCTAGGCGTTATAGCAACATTTGCTGCCTCCACTCTGCTTAACCGGACGCCGGGTCCGAAGCCTTGCTAGTTCCTTCACGGCTAGTAGGAGAAAACCAGTGACCCTGCTGGACTTCAAGTCGCAGAGGGGCCCTATTGTGCTGATACGTAACCGGGGTCAGGGCGAACAGGAGTCAGGCCTGATCAGCTATAGACTTAGTTCTTGCCAAAAGAAGGCTCCACCACAATGTCGGCCGGGCGTAGCTGTTACACACAGAGTTGAACTTAGCTTTATGCAGGTTGGAAACTCACACATAAAGAGAAAGGAGGCCTTAAACCTACTCTGTGATTACCTGGATGTGCATCCTCCACCCTGAGCAGCTTCCCGGGACATACCTGCAAATACCACCAGTAAAGGTATGGAAAGAGACTGACTTGTGTGTGTCTGACTTATTCCCTGCACCCTGCACCGCCATATACTTAGAGGGACTAGTCTTACCTGTGGAAGACTTAACACCTTGCTGCCCAGTAACAACCCCTCTGAGGATTTACCCTGCAGCGCTGGTCATCCTGATCAGAAACCACAGGTGGCGTCACGAACTATTACTACAATCCCCTGTAAATATCCCCCTTTGAATGAGCGCCCAGGGCATCGGACCGAGCTGTGCTACTTGTGACATTCCCCATAGACTTCAACGGGCTCGGTGCAGAGTACCCCATAAGCCCTGGTACCGTAAGTGAGTGACTCATCTTTGGCGTCACGAACAGGATACGAAGCTTACTATTTGTGAGTCCTGTGTGCCTTGAATTGGACTGTTTTGTGCAAAAAGACTGTGTGCAGTTTTTGTGATTTTTGGCGCCATTTTCTGCCATTTTGCTGCCATATTCGCGCCCTGAGGCATTGGTGATGAAGGTGGGCGTGCATTCGTGGGCGTGCCCCCCCTGTGGCGCGAAAGCAATGGGCGCCCTGTCTAAATGCTATTATAATGTGAGAGCCTGCCCTACTGCAAGGGAGATCTGCCTTCTCTTCATCCTCTATGCCAAGAAGAGAAAGCGAAAGTCCCGCCTCCACGGAAGAGACCAGATTGTTCCAGATGGGAAACACAGTCTGGCCTGGAGTGAGATGGCGGAAGGACAGGAGACGCTGTGTGGAGGAACGGCGGTGCGCAGACCCCGTTCCCCTGAAGAGCTACTGCCTGTGCCTGAACCGTCCCCAGGTCGGGAGACCGATCAAACAATGCAGAAAGTGGAGGAGGTGAATGCGGTGCTGGAAGTTATAGCCCGACACCGAGCAGAGACGGAGGTGATAGAGCAAACCTGGCGTGCCCTGAAACAGCGGCTGCTGTGGGACGCGACGTTTTCACCCCTGGATGCACCACCGTTACCTGCGCCACCACTGCCAGCGGCTGATGAACAACCGGAGGCCGGCTCCAAAAAGGGTGCTGATCCTGACTACGCCGGGGACGCGGCGGGAGGGAAGGAGGCTGAGGAGGCCCTGCCCGCACCGAAGTGCCAGCCAGGCCTGGAGGCCGCAGCGGAATGCAGTCCCCCGGTAGGGACGCCGGAGGAGACTCAGCCGTCCGTGATGGAGATCGATTGGGAGGAGATGGAGTACCTGGACGACGTGGAATACGCCGCCCAGCTGGAGAACGAGTGGCGACGCCGGGAGCAGGAGCAGTGGCAGCAGCAGGAGCAGATAGAGGTGCAGCAGTTTCGCCGGAGGTACCAGGAAAAGTTTCTCGCTGATAAGGAAAACGTCAGGAGAGATAAAGGTACGCTCCGGGAACCGCGGCGCCAGGGGGCCATTAGAGACTTTAAACTCCGGGGGGGCTGGGGGTTCATCCATGAGCCAGGCCTGTACCAGGAGATATTCGTCAACCGCAGTGATGTGGAGTCTCACCTGCCAGAGGGGCACCCGGGAAGGGATCTGATAATAGGGGATATAGTCACTACACGCGACACTGGGGTCTTAAGGGGTGGTATGCCTTGAATGTCTCCCATGTCAGCGACCCCGTCCCTGAAGCCGGCAATGTACCCCGTGTCTCAGTGTCCCAAGTCACAACCCCATCAGCGCCAGGCCGCGCACCTGCATCGTGCCCTGCATCGTATACTGCATCCTACTCTGCATCGCAACAGCCTTGTGCGTCCCCAATTGAGCCACTGCGCGCACCTGCTTCCTGTCCAGCATCTTATGCTGCAACAGCGACCCCTACTGAGCAAAGCCTGTACTTAGAAGAGGCACCCGTTAGGCCTCAGGCAGATCGCACAAGTGCAACAAGGACTGTGGCTACCCAGACTCAGGTAGCAGGACATGATATTCTGGCGATGCGTTCCAGATCGCACCGCATACTTCCAGCCCCAGGAATGGAAGAAGTAATCGCAATTCACAAAGAAGAACAGTAGGACCCAGACAGGGTTTACTGCAACTGTAAAAAGTTAAGAAGATTTGCACTTTATTGAATGTTGATAATATGTGATGATGTTTGCATAATTTGAAGTAGAATACCCCAGTTGGGTAATGAGTAACCAAGTATTAATGTGATATGATAGAAATGTGATTTTCTAGGAATGTTCTTATGCCAAGGACTGCGTGCTGAGGACTCTTGCAGCACAGAACTTTAGTTGTAAATAGTTAGCACTTCGGTGCCCCATCTTGGTTTTACGTAAAGCCATATCTACCTCTGAAGAAAAACCCGTATGGTGAGGCCTTGAGTGAGGTCTGCAGCAACGAAGTCCTGCAGCCCACCCAGGACCACCGTGGGAGGTTTTTGGTGCGGGTCCTCCACAAGAATATTGTATTTTTTTTCACTGAGAAAGTATATTTGATATTTTTCTATTGCAATTTGTACACAATGTAACGTTAAAGTGTCCTTACCTCCCGCAAGGGAAGAGTTATGTTTTTGATGTTATTATAAAAATTGTTTTTCCTTTTTCAGCCCAGGAGTGCTGACGATAACTAGGGGGGGATGTGTGGCCCAGCTGCGCTTGGTACACATGTTTCCTGGAGAATGCACAGAAAGGTAATTACAAAAACCTGATATTCATTCACACTCACACTTCCCAGTATTGCCACCAGAGGGAACCTTAGACTATTTAAGGGTGTGGGAGACGTAGCAGTAGTGCAGTTCCTGTCGTGGTCATTCCAGACTGGAGGTCAGAGGAGACAAGTCTTGGGTGATTCAGGAGTGAGTCATTCTAGCCAGACAGATGGAGATTTCCTGTCAGATGAGACAGAGAGAAGAAGGCGAACTGTTATCTCAGAACGTCCTGACTGTTAGTACCCAAAGAACGTGGAAAGTGACTCTTGGAGCGGGCTTGTAATCAGTCTGACAGAAGGTCCTAAAAGCTGCTCTGGACAGAGTCTATGAAGGAAAAGAAGGAAGGGGACTACAGTTATTATAACAACGAGTTAACTGAGAAACGGTCAGTGAGCTGTGGAAGGAAGGAAGCTGACGACTACACCTACTGTTACCCGTGCTTATGTTAAGGGTGTGAGTAGGGCGACGGGCGAGTGGTGACCAAAGGAGAGAGTGACCTAGGCGTTATAGCAACATTTGCTGCCTCCACTCTGCTTAACCGGACGCCGGGTCCGAAGCTTTGCTAGTTCCTTCACGGCTAGTAGGAGAAAACCAGTGACCCTGCTGGACTTCAAGTCGCAGAGGTGCCCTATTGTGCTGATACGTAACCGGGGTCAGGGAGAACAGGAGTCAGGCCTGATCAGCCATAGACTTAGTTCTTGCCAAAAGAAGGCTCCACCACAATGTCGGCCGGGCGTAGCTGTTACACACAGAGTTGAACTTAGCTTTATGCAGATTGGAAACTCACACATAAAGAGAAAGGAGGCCTTAAACCTACTCGGTGATTACCTGAATGTGCATCCTCCACTCTGAGCAGCTTCCCGGGACATACCTGCAAATACCACCAGTAAAGGTATGGAAAGAGACTGACTTATGTGTGTCTGACTTATTCCCTGCACCCTGCACTGCCATATACTTAGAGGGACTAGTCTTACCTGTGGAAGACTTAACATCTTGCTGCCCAGTAACAACCCCTCTGAGGATTTACCCTGCAGCGCTGGTCATCCTGATCAGAAACCACAGGTGGCGTCACAAACTATTACTACAATCCCCTGTAAATATCCCCCTTTGAATGAGCGCCCAGGGCAACGGACCGAGCTGTGCTACTTGTGACATTCCCCATAGACTTCAACGGGCTCGGTGCCGAATACCCCATAAGCCCTGGTACCGTAAGTGAAGCGACTCACAATGACATACAACACATAACATTGAGCACATACTCACCTCTTCCCCGACGCCATCGATCTGTGCACCGCTCTGCCTCTGCCGCCGGGAGAGAATGACGTCACTACAGTTCATTCTCTCACGGCAATGCTGGGTGAGAAAATTCCCACGCAGCATTGCCATAAAGTGAGACCATGAACTCAGGTAACCTCAGTGATGCACTGCAGGAGCCATTGTCTCCTGTCAGTGCATCACTGGGAGGCCCTACAGAGCAGTGGCATCACCTGATGTCACCGTTCTATAGGGGAGACCGTCGTGGGACACTCGTTATTAATTGGACTGCGTCGGACATGGAGTATACGGTTGTTTTATTTTTTTACGTTTTATTACAGGAGATCGAGGGAGTCGCTTGGATCTGAGCGTATAATAAAGATATGAAAACCGTGTTGTATTTTATTTCATTAAAATAATTTATTCTTATGCGTGTGTTTTTTTTAACCCTTTGTTAACATAAGATTAATAATGGATAGGCGTTTTATTGACGCCTCTCTATTATTAACCGGGCTTAATATCACCTTACAATAGCAAGGTGATATTAACCCCTTATTACCCCATATCCCACCGCTACAGGGGAGTGGGAAGAGAGGGGCTAAGTGCCGGAATTGGCGCATCGTACAGATGCGCCAACTCTGGGGCGGCTGGGTGCTGGTATTTTTAGCCAGGGGGGCGCCAATATCCATGGCCCCTTCCTAGGCTATGAATATCAGCCCGCAGCTGTCTGCGTAGCCTTTCTGGCTATAAATTATAGGGGACCCCACGTCATTTTTTTGGGGGGGTCCCCCTATTTTAATAGCCAGTGAAGGCTAGCTGCGGGCTGATATTCATAGCCTGGGAAGATCCATGGGTATTAACCCCTTCCCAGGCTATAAATATTGGCCCTGGCTGTCGGCTTTCCCCCTCTGGCGCAGAAAATTGTGCGGGAGCACACGCCATTTTTTTTCCTATTTTTTTATTTTTATTAACTATTGCGTTATTTTGTGTATGTACGCGTGTGTGTCTTTAACTATTTATGTACCATTCTATCTATCTACCTATATATCTTTCTGTCTATCTATATATCTATCTTTCTATATATATTTCTAACTATCTATTATCTATCTATCTATGTATTTTCTATCTATCTATCTAACTACTGGTATCTATTATCTATCTATGGCCGGCGTCACACTTGCGAGTGTGATGCGAGTAAGTCGCACGACTTTCTCGCATCAACACCCGGCACGGCCGCCCGTCTCGGACCCGAGTGTGCGGCTGCATAGAAATACATGCATAGAAATACATGCATAGAAATACATGCAGCCGCACACTCGGGTCCGAGAGCGGGCGGCGGTGCCGGGTGTTGATGCGAGTAAGTCGTGCGACTTACTCGCATCACACTCGCAAGTGTGACGCCGCCTATCTCTATCTGTGTGTGTGTAATGGAGTGTGGGTTGCACAAATATAAAAGAGGAGGTTGGACAAGAAATGACATCACAAATCTTTTTTTTTTTTGTTAAACAATATATCTTTATTTAGCTGTAAAAACCGCATACAAAACCGCATGAGAAAAACCGCGTCAAAACCGCGCCAAAAACCGCATCAAAACCGCGTCAAAACTGCACCTGCGGTTTCTGCCAAGAGGTGCGGTTTCGGCGCGGAAAAATCCGCAGGCAAATCCGCAATGTGTGCACAGGCCCTAAAGTGGCCACTTGCAAGTTGTTCTCCTGCTTGAATCTCCTCTGAAGAGCGGCATCATGGGCTCCTCAAAACAACTGTCAAATGATCTGAAAACAAAGATTATTCAACATAGTTGTTCAGGGGAAGGATACAAAAAGCTGTCTCAGAGATTTAACCTGTCAGTTTCCACTGTGAGGAACATAGTAAGGAAATGGAAGAACACAGGGACAGTTCTTGTTAAGGCCAGAAGTGGCAGGCCAAGAAAAACATCAGAAAGGCAGAGAAGAAGAATGGTGAGATCAGTCAAGGACAATCCTCAGACCACCTCCAGAGAGCTGCAGCATCAACTTGCTGCAGATGGTGTCACTGTGCATCGGTCAACTATACAACGCACTTTGCACAAGGAGAAGCTGTATGGGAGAGTGATACGAAAGAAGCCGTTTCTGCAAGCACGCCACAAGCAGAGTCGGCTGAGGTATGCAAAAGCACATTTGGAGAAGCCAATTTCTTTTTGGAAGAAGGTCCTGTGGACTGATGAAACCAAGATTGAGTTGTTTGGTCATACAAAAAGGCGTTATGAATGGCGTAAAAAAAACCACAGCATTCCAAGAAAAACACTTGCTACCCACAGTAAAATTTGGTGGAGGTTCCATCATGCTTTGGGGCTGTGTGGCCAATGTCCGCACCGGGAGTCTTGTTAAAGTTGAGGGACGCATGGATTCCACTCAGTATCAGCAGATTCTTGACAATAATGTTCAAGAATCAGTGACAAAGTTGAAGTTACGCAGGGGATGGATCTTTCAGCAAGACAATGATCTAAAACACCGCTCCAAATCTACTCAGGCATTCATGCAGAGGAACAATTACAATGTTCTGGAATGGCCATCCCAGTCCACAGACCTGAATATCATTGAACATCTGTGGGATCATTTGAAGAGGGCTGTCCATGCTCGGCGACCATCAAACTTAACTGAACTGGAATTGTTTTGTAAAGAGGAATGGTCAAAAATACCTTCATCCAGGATCCAGGAACTCATTAAAAGCTACAGGAAGCGACTAGAGGCTGTTATTTTTGCAAAAGGAGGATCTACTAAATATTAATGTCACTTTTCTGGTGAGGTGCCCATACTTATGCACCTGTCAAATTTTGTTTGGATGCAGATTGCACATTTTCTGTTAGTACAATAAACCTCATTTCAAGGCAGAAACATTACTGTGTCCAATAGTTAATAGATATATCAAACTGAAATAGCTGTTGCAAAAACACCAATTTTTATAAAACATTAAGCTTAAGATTATTAGGGGTGCCCAAACTTTTTCATATAACTGTATATATATATATATATATATATATATATACATATATATATATATTTATAGTGCATACACTTCTACATAGTATAATAGCCGCTAATTCAATTGCCCGCTTTTGTGAAATTAAAGACCCGACATGAAATGACACTTGGTTTACATACAGTTAACCATGTCATTTCATGTAGTTTGATATATGGTTTTCACTAACAATGACATGAGTATATGTGTGCAAAATTTCATACAGCTAGGGGTTAATTGAAGGTGTAAATTCGTTGAAAAAAAATGCGTGGACTCCCGCGCTATTTTCTTAACCAGACAGACAAAGCCAGCGAGTGGGGGCAGATAATAATAGCCTAGGGAGGGTGCATTTATTTTGTGCCCCCCCTGGCTACTACCATCTGCCCCCAGCCCACCCAGAAAAGGAAAATCTATAATTAGATGCGCCCTTTCTGGCACTTTGCCCGTCTATTCCCATTGCCCTGTAGCGGTGACGAATGGGTTAATAATGGGTTAAAGCCACCTTGCTATTGAAAGGTGACTTTAAGCCAGGTTAATAATTGAGAGTTGTCAATTTGACAACTCTCAATTATTAATCCTATTTAAGGAAATAAAAAAACCACACACATGAAGATTAAATAATTTTAATGAAATAAACACATTTTTTTGACCATCGTTTATTTAACTGGTAATCCTTGCGAAGCCCTTGGTCTCCTGTAATAAAGAAAAAATAATAAAACAACATTATTCTTACCTATCTGGTGCTCTGTGAGGTCCCACGCTGTAATCCTTCACAAAGGGTTAACTAGCTTTCAGCCAAGCAGTACAGCTAATGCTTACCGCAGAGCTGAAAGCCCCCGAATGAATGAGTTCCTCTCCCGGCGACAGGAGAGGAAGTGATTACTGTGTGAAGCTTCATTGATTGCTTCCCACTGTAATCAGTTCACTTCAGGTCAGCGGGGACTCCCTCTGACGTCACTGATGATGTGCGGTGTCCCTGGTTGACCTGAAGTGAACTGATTACAGTGGGAAGCAATCAATTAAGCTACACACAGTAATCACTTTCTTTCCTTTCGGGCCAGAGATAAGCTCATTCATTCGGGGGCTTTCAGCTCAGCTGCAAACATTACCTGTGCTGCTTGGCTGAAAGCTAGTTAACCCTTTTTGAAGGATTACAGCTTGGGACCTGACAGAGCACCGGATAGGTAAGAATAATGTTGTTTTATTATTTTTTCTTTATTACAGGAGACCAAGGGCTTCGCAAGGATTAACAGTTAAATAAACGATGGTCAAAAAAATGTGTGTTTATTTCATTAAAATTATTTATTCTTCATGTGTGTGTGTGTGTTTTTTTTATTTCCTTCAATAGGATTAATAATTGATTGTTGTCAAATTGACAGCTCTCAATTATTAACCTGGCCTCATCTTTCAATAGCAAGGTGGCTTTAACCCATTATTAACCCATTCGCCACCGCTACAGGGCAATGGGAATAGACGGGCAAAGTTCCAGAAAGGGCGAATCTAATTATAGATTTGACTTTTCTGGGGTGGCTGGGGGCAGATGATAGTAGCCAGGGGGGGCACAAAATAAATGCACCCTCCCTAGGCTTTTATTATCTGCCCCCACTCGCTGGCTTTGTCTGTCTGGTTAAGAAAATAGCACAGGAGCCCACGCATTTTTTTAAACGAAATTACACCTTTAATTAACCCCTAGCTGTATGAAATTTTGCACACATACACTCATGTCATTGTTAGTGAAAACCATATATCAAACTACATGAAATGACATGGTTAACTGTATGTAAACCATGTGTCATTTCATGTCGGTTCTGTAATTTCATAAAAGCCAGCAATTGAATTAGCGGCTATTATAGTATGTAGAAGTGTATGAACTATAAATATATATATATATATAAATATATATATATATATATATATATATATATATATATATAATTATTTGCTTTTTGTGTAAATTTTTTTTTACAATGTGATTTTTACGTGATTTTTTTACATAGAGATAACTGCTCTATGAAAAACGTCATGTTAAAATCGAATTGCATACAGATGGAAAACGGATGGTGCGATTAAAAATCGCATACAAATCGCATGACAATTGCATATATTCCGACCGTTTTTTCCATCCAGAAAACGGACCGTTTTTTTTTTTCCACAAATGGGTATGAGCCCTAAATGTGAACACGGTCTAAATTTCGAAGCAAAGTGGATGTGATTCAATGAACTCTCCACCCTCGGTGCACCTAAAGACGCAGTTGAACTTTGTGATTTTGCTGCATTTTTTTCTATAGGCTTCTTCTGAAAAAAAGAGTAAAAAAAACGCTGTTGCATTTTTAAGCGTAGAATCAAAGCTTTTCTGTGTTATTAAAAAAACAGTAAAAACGCTGTTTCACATCTGCACAAAAATCACATCAAATATGGAAGAAAATGCAAAAAATAAATGCAGCAAACACGCAATAATCGTAGAAGATTGTTATTGTGTTGTGTGGTGCGGACACCTGCAGAAAAAAAGCAGGAGAAAGAATGCAGCATTTGCCTCAGCATTACAGTTTTATTACATTTTTTATGGGTTTTATAGAGAAAAAATATCACGCCATTTTTTTAATATAATTTACTGATTCCCGTAAATAATCTGATTGCTGTGTTGCGAGGGTCGTTATGATTACAGGAACGATCTACATCATTGTGGGCTCATTGGTAGAGCCACCTTTAGCTGTCAGCTTTAGCAAGGCTGGTTATTAAGAATAGAGGGGTCCCCACACTTTGTTTTTTAATTGTTTACATAAATAATTAAAAAATGTGGCGTGGAGTCTGCCTATTTTTGAGATCCAGTCAAGCTAAAACAGACAGCTGGGGGCTGGTATTCTCAGACTGGTAAGGGGCCGTGGATATTGCCCCCTCAGCCTTAAAAAATGCAGCCTGCAGCCACCCAGAAAAGGCACATCTATTAGGTTGATGTCACCTTTGTATTGCCTGGTAACATCAGTGAGAAATTTCTCACAGTGAACTCACTGAGCTGAACTGCGGTGAACTCACTGACTTTTTCTCATGGTGCTGAGGTCACCGAAGTTCAGGGGCCTGGCAGGGAATGCAATCTCAGTGACCTGTGGTAACCTCGATGATATTACCACTAGTCACTGACCCTACGTTCGCAGCAATTCATTCATCAGTGGTTTATTTTATTACAGTAGACAATCGCTCCTTTACCGAGACGTGGGCTTGATGTCATCTGACACCTGACAGCACAAATATGAACCCCACTTGCCACTGCCACAAGGCAAGTGGGAAGAGCCGGGCAAAGCGCCAGAATTTGCACATCTAATAGATGCGCCTTTTCTGGGCGGCTGCAGGCTGCTATTTTTAGGCTGTGAGGTGTCCAATATCCATGTCCCCTTACCAGCCTGAGAATACCAGCCCCCAGCTGTCTGCTTTAGCTTGACTGGTTGTCAAAAATGAAGGGGGACCCCACACCATTTTTCTAAATTATTTATTTAAATAATTAAAAAATACGGCAAGGTGACCCTTCTATTCTTGATAACCAACCTTGCTAAAGCTGACAGCTGAGGGTTGCAGCCCCCAGCTGCCTGTTTTACTTGGTTGGTTGTCAAAAATACAGGGGAACACATGTCAAATTTATTTATTTATAGTACAAGCGGCAACTGATGTATACTCTCATCAGCCACCTCCTACTCTTGTTGTTATCAGTTGAATATAAGTCTCATCATTCTTCCCTACTCCCTGATCGCAGCACCAGCAGTGGCGAATGATGAGAGCTGTCTACAGCACCTTGCACTGGGTAACAGTGCTAACAGTACCACTGATTCCCAGGCGCTAGTACGTGTCACACTCATGACAAAGCAGATCAGCAATGACAAGCACCGGGGTCTTCTGCAGACACCCAGTTGTCATGCCAACCCACCGGTGCCCCTCAATCATATGACGGGCGCCGATTGGCTGGGTTAGTGACTCGCTTCTGGAGAGTGTTAAATGCTGTCAGAGATTGACAGTGGTATTTAACTAGTTAACAGACATGGGTGGATCACGATTCCACACGAGGTTAGGGGCATATATCACCTGATCAAATCAGCTCTCATGTGCTGGAAAAGATGCAGCTCAGAGCTGGTGCAGCATCAAATGGAGGGAGGTGACCAATGACGTACATATACGTCATTGGTCGTGAAGACCAGCATTTTCACACCAGGATGTGGCTAGGGTGGCATCTGAGTGCTGTCGTTTTCATGGTCCCATTCTCTTAAATGGGTGAGTTTGAGCTGTGACTCGGAGGAAAAACAGGCACAATGCCTTTTTTTTTGCAAACTCTCTGAATACATAGAAAATCTTTTGGGGTGATTAAACGAGACATAAAAGCAATTTCAGATATTTTAAATTTTTAATCTGGGCAACCCAGTTAAAATACAGAGCCTCTATTACATAAATTTTGAAACACTAAAAAAGTACATCTGGAGAAGCATTATAGGGGTTGTCCACTACCGAACCTGCAGAACAAAATATCAAAAACATACCTCCCTCCAGGACCGGCGTTGCTCCATCAGTCAGTCAGATTGCGTTTGTTGTGTCAGATGACCGATGCAGCCAATTATTAGTTGTAGCCTTTAGACGTCCATTCTGATGGAGTAGAGAAGGCTGCAGCCGATTGGCGGCCGCTGATTTGTTGCAGCAGTTATGTGGCACAACAATACCATGTGAACATTGGGAAACACAGTGGCATCAGAGAAGAAGTGATGCAGTGAGTAAGCATGCTTTGTTTCATTATTTTGTTCTGCAGGCTGGTTATATTAAGAAGGGGATGCTCAGTAGCGGACAACCCCTTCGAAGGCAACAGGCCGGCGAATCTTGCTGTCCAAATTGCGGTCAGCATGATTGCAGCCAAGTATATTCTCCAAAATGCTCTGGTATTTCAGGGAAAGTATACTTTGAAGAATATACTTTCAGGATCCGGCCAGAGATGTGTTAGCACCACGCCGGATCCCTGCTCTGACAGGCAGGTTCTCCGGCGTGTCACTTCACTCACCCATGCTGCCGTCAGTGCTTCCCTTCCCCATGCACTGCATGCTTCCAGCTGGTCCTCTAGCCATGTACTTAGGGCACGTGTGCGCACGTTCCCACCGTCTTAAAGGGTCAGCATGTGCACTTGCTATTTCCTCCCCAGCCAATGGCTGTGGGACATTATGTATATATTGCTTCCTCCACACTGGGGAGGTGCCTGAGCAACCTTCCTGTATGCAGTCTATGTTGTGTAAGGTCGCATACCTGTCCCTGCTGCACTCTGGTGCAAATCCTGTCTGCTGCACTCTGGTGCAAATCCTGCCTGCTGCTCTCTGGTGCAAGTCCTGCCTGCTGCACTCTGGTGCAAGTCCTGCCTGCTGCACCCTGGTGCAAATCCTGCCTGCTGCACTCTAATGCAATTCCTGCCTGCTGCAGACCCTGTCTGTTGCAGTCTAATTTGAACTTGGTCTGCTGCACTCTGATACAAACTCTGCCTGCTTCTCCATCCAGTCTGTCCTTCTGGGTCCAGCTGCTGCCCCACCATTGGTCTGTCCTGGAGTGGTACCTTGCTTTCATCAGGGGCCAAGTCTAACCTCACCATCAGAGGCTCTAGTGAACAATCCGGTGCTCACTTAGTTACGCCCCCAGGCACCCTGCAGTCTGTGGCACAGTGGTTCCACAAACCACGTCCGTGACAAGATGAGACGAGTCCAAAGCTGCCACCAGCTGGCTCTTTAATTACAGACCTTAGACCGTGGCCATTGCGAGACTGTATAGGGACCTGTAACCAAAGTAATAGTATCCATACTCTGCACTATTGTTTAAAGGGGTTGTCCAGAGCTATGTTACTAACAGAGGCAACTACCTACCTGTTATCTCTGGCGCCGGCTCAGAGCAGTCACCAACCGCTCCTGCCAGTGATTAATCTGCTCCACATCAGCAGAGCAGCTCTTCTTTTTCTGGGCTGCAATATTGACAGGCCGTGACTGCTAATGTCATGCTGATTGACAACCAGCTTCCTGCAGTTAAGCAGTGATGAGCTGGCTGTCAATCAGCATGACATCAGCAGTCCTGTACTGTTACCAGAGCAGAGTAGAGCGGAAGAGAAGTGGCTGAATCACTGTCAGGAGCAGACTGTTACCACTATTTGCCGGCAGAGATCGGCACCAGGCACATCAAACAGGTAGGTAGCTACCTAGACCCTTAGTAAAAACAATACAATAGTCCTGAATAATCCCTTTCAGAACATCCCTGCAGAGACAGCAGCTGCAGGAGCCAAGATATGCGATTTGGAATAAAATTTACGTCTCCATTTTTCTTCTCAGATAATTGAGCTGCAAAAAACACAGACATGTGAATAATCCCATAGACAGTAGTGAAAAACACGGACAGAACACATACATGAAAAATGGAGCCTTCATGTATAAAAAGGTAGTTTGGCAATTTCATGTCCACGACGATGACCATCTGGATTTTACATGCCTTTAGCGGTGCGGCAGGGAGTGGCATTACTGTAATGTCTGCAGATGGGAATATTGTGCATTTTGTAAAGAAGCATTATAAGGAGTGTAAGAATTTTACTCACTCAGCTGCGACGGGAGGCACTCAGGAGGCACGTTCCATTAAAAAGTTCATGGGGTTTATTGCTCCACAAACCCACAACTCAAAACAGGTAAGAAATAGACTTTAGCTCAGGCAATACACAGTACAAATGTCCAGTACTTCAGGCTCGGTCCTGAAGCCTCAACACACACAGGAGCTCTGTATTGTACACCTGGAAGTCTGTCCACCCAGACTCCAAAACACTGACCACTCCCACAGGTGACATATGGAGCACATGGTCTGGTCACATGCTAATGACCTCATCACAGGTCCTCAAAACTCACAACCATAAAGTGGGTGGTGTATGTGTGGTTAACCAGTCCGACCCAGCTCTCCGGCTAACCCTGTAAACCACCCTAGTAAATAAACAGAACTCTTGTAGGACTACAAGTCCCAGAACAACATTACTGGCTTACAGCACAGAGGACCTCTGCGACACATACCTGCCATTCACAACAATGCCGCGGACTGTTTTACCATCCCAATCATGCCCCTGTTATGGAAATTTAATTAGGATAAATTTATCCTTCAGTGTTTGCTGGTGCTGTTCCCAATTTTATCCTAAATGTCTTTTTGAGCGCTCAGAACAAAATGAAAACTGTCCACACGGAAGTGTCAGTATAGCAGTTCGTCAAGACCACACATTTATTATTCATTCAAGGTTTTATACGTTTACAAAAAGGGGCTGGTTAGTCAATTAACATACAATTAAAAGCTGCTAGATTATTGGCTGTTCTAGTGTAAGTATGATAATTATGATAATTATGATAAAAGGGCTGAAGTTGCAGATTTATTGTTTTTGTTCTTTGCCCTAGCTTTCTTGCATGACTAGTAAAGAAAACAATAGATATATATTAAGACTTTCTGTTCTTGTTTCTTATGAAGGCCAGGGTCGTCTTTAACGACTGATTATAGCTGGCATCAGCTTTTTGCATAGATGTGTGAGCACAGGATTTTTAGCAAGTGAGATCTATCTAACTGTGAATGCATATATATGAATATACTTTGAATATATGGAATACATATATATTTCCATGACAGTCCCCCCTTATATACCACTTGCCCTAAAAACCTGCTCCTGTCCCAAAGCGCTGCAACTCTTTTGTGCTGCCGGCGGGTTGAGATATGCCTTGTACATGCCTCCCCCACCGAATACAGACTTTTCGCAAATGGGCGGTCAGGAGGGCTGTCCCTAGCAGGGGTTCATGTGTTTGCAATCATAGTCCCTTTATTTAACTGCTTGTTCAGAAAAAACGTGTGTATTCTTCATCAGGTAGGTCATCTGTCTGGTCAGTCAGAGCATCCACGACATCCTTCATGGCTTAGGTGTCTCTCTGGTACGGGAGCTTCCTTGCAATGCGATACATGGATCCAAGCAGGCTTTCCCTCTAGTTACACAGAGGTTGGTGTCATCTGGGGCTCTTGGACAGGACCATCAAATCTGGCAGTGAAGAGAAAAACTCGAGAATGGACATTAGTTTTTGACCAATTCAATTACATAAGCAAACAAGATATCATTTTGCATATTCTGCTGCTGAGGGAAAAATGCACCTAACTTGGGACTAGACCCAAACAAAATTTCGCATGGTGACAGCTTTTCTGGGTCTCTGGGAGTGTGCCTTACGCTAAACAGTGCAATTGGGGGTGTGTCTCATGCCATGGTTTGCGTGTCTCTTGGGCAATTTTCAGCATCCTATTCTTAAGTGTTCCGTTCAGTCTTTCTACCTTCCCGCTGCTCTGGCGGTGGTAAGGAGTGTGTAGGCCTAAATCTGACCCTACTGCTAACCAGATCTCTTGTGTCAGATTTGCTGTGAATGCGGGTCCCTGATCACTTTCTGTCATTTCTGGAACCCGTATCTGCACACTATTTTCCGAAAGTAGCTGCTTTGCAGTAGTCTTTGCTGACTTGGAACGCTTCTGTCCATCTTGAAAATACTTCTTTGACCACAATGGCGTATTTGAATCCTTCACTTGGCGATATCTGGATGTGATCTATCTGGATCCTCTGAAGCTGGTAGAGTGGTCTTGCCAGATGAGGTGAGAGGGACTTTCTTCCACACGTCCAGGCTTGCATTTGCCGCAGGTCAGACAGCTGCTGGTGAATTTGGCTGTTAGGGTGGAGATCCCTGAAGCGAACCAGTAAGCACCAATCAGATCATTCATCTGTGTCTTTGATATGTGGGTGTGGGTCCATGTGCCCATTGGACCACCATAGGGTGCATACTTTGTGGTAGGCAGGGTTTGAAGTCCATTATTGATAGCCTTCCTTCTTCACGTGTTGCTTTTTTCGAAATTCAGCTCTTCTTCTCCTTTTGGAGCTTGGTCTTGCAACTTCTTGAGCAGATCCCAGGACGTCTTTTTGTCAGGTTTCTTGTCTTCAGTCGTCATGTATCTACGACCTCTCCCACTTCTCCATGTTGTCTTCCTTTGACCGCTTCTTTGGCTGCCATGTCCGCCATGTTATTGCCTCACGCCTCTTCTGTTCTCAGTTTTCCATGCACTTTGATTTTTCAAATTGCCACCATTTTGGAAATTGGAGTACACCCAGCAGGTCCCTGAAGGCTCCATGATGCTTCACGGTTGTCCCGTTTGCTGTGATGAAGTCCCTTGCAGCCCAGATGGGCCCAAAGTCATGTGCTATGCCATGCGAGTACCTGTAGCGGTGTAGATGTTTGCAGTCTTGCCTTCTGCCATCTGGCAGGCCTTCGTCAGCGCTATCAGTTCTGCTTCCTGGGCTGACAGGCTAGGTGACAGACTTCTGGACCACAGGATTTCTTGATTGCTGGTCACTGCACTTCCTGTGTGGAAACTTCTTCATCATCTGCAAATCTGGAGCCATCCAAGTAGAGGATAAATTCTGTAAATTTTGTTCTGGAAAGTCCATATTGTATCCCCCTTGGGAGTGGGAGTAGAGTAGCCGGGATGAGGACTGTAGGTCTGGAGACGGTGACATTATGAGACAAAGGCGATAGAGGCGCCACAAAGATGCCTGGCAGTGGGGAGATTATTGTTGGTTGAGCTTGATTGAGGATTGCCAAGATGTCGTGTGGAGTGAGAGTTTCCAGTGGCTGTCCAAGAGTGATGTCAGCAACCTTGTCCAGGAAGGTGTGTGCTGCAGATACTGCCATCAGGCAGGAGGGTGCTCCTCTTGCAACTGGATCCAAGCGGGCTGAGAGGCAGCCTAAAAGTCTCTGTTTTCCCCCATGAATCCGTGTCAGGACTCCAGTAGCATGATCTTCTTTCTTCCATCAGGTAGATGGAAAGACTTCTTGTAGTCAGGTAGGCCTGGTATTGGCGCTGAGACTGTTGAGTTATTCCAATCTCCTGAAAGAGTTGAAGGCTGCGTCCGATAGAAGGAGCGGGGTTGCGTTGATGCAAGCACACAGAGGCTGCATTAGGAGTGAGGCATCAGGGATCCAGGTTCTGCAATACGACACTAGACCAGGGAAGGCCTGCAGCATTTTCGGAGTTGTTGGGGGAGCCATCTTCTCCACAGTGGTCTTCCAGTCATTTGACAGGTGTCTCGTCTGGTGGGCAATACAGTGTCCCAGGGATGTAACTTGCTTCTGACATCACTGGACTTTGTTCTTCCAGACCTTGCGTTGCTGTTCTTCCAGGTAGAGTAGGAGAGACAAGGAATGGACTGTGCAGGTATCGATGTCAACCACACAAAAGAGAAGGTCATCCACGTGTTGTTGAAGAGTGACTCTTGCATATTCTGCAATCCAGTTGACGAGGATGGAGGACATTGTCTTGGTGAAACTTGAAGGGCTTGTTCTGAGCACCTTGAGGCAACACTGTCCATATGCACTGCACTGGTGCGTGAAGGCAGGCCTCCAGGTGGAGGGGAAACACTGAAGAAGGCACTGGCCAGGTTGATCACCGTGAATACCGTTGCGGTGACTGGGACTTTTGAGAGCAGAGTGTGACGGTTCAGCACTGTTGGGGTTTCAAATACCGTAGCCTCTTTCACGGCCTCCAGGCCTTGCACCATTCTGAACTCAGTGGGGTTTACAGTCTTTTTCTTCACTGTGGAAAGCTGGGATTGATTCCGATGGGCGAGGCAGCCCAGTTTGGCCTTGTCCTTCACTATGCGGCAGGGGACTCCCATCTCCCGGCACAGAGCTGGCGGGAAAACAAGCCGCCTACTAGGATCCACATCATGAGAGATGATGACCAGCTGGCTTTCTTGTTCTCCACCAAGGCAGTCACTGTGTTAGCACCTGCTCTGGTCACAGGGGGTCTTGTTATTGGGACGTCTCCTTCACCGGCTGCTTTTTTCTCAGCAAGGGCCATCAGTAGTTTCTTTTTCTCCAGCTCGGTCTCAGGTCAGTATTTGTGCACAAGTTTGAAGAGCTGAGTGGCCTTTTGCCGGTCTAGGGCCTGGGTGAACTGGTTGATTGCAGGGGGCACCTCCTGGTGCTTGCAAAAGATGAACCTCTGGCGTTGGAGCCGGATGTGGTGTTGCCATTCCATGAAGCGAGTAGGGTCCTTCTTGAGTTGAATATCCTGGCCAATGTCAAAGTTCTTGTAACGGGTCTGGTAGGTGAAACCACTGAGCTTTATTATACAAGACAGTATACTTGTAAGAGAGCAGGTGGCGCCCGGGGAATACGGACAGGAATTCACTGGAAGTGACAAGGACAGTCTCTGGGTAGGCAGGTTGTCACGGCAAGTGACCAGGGCAGTCTCTGGGTAGGCAGGTTGTCACGGCAAGTGACCAGGGCAGTCTCTGGGTAGGCAGGTTGTCACAGTAAGTGACTAGGGCAGTCTCTGGGCAGGCAGGTTGTCACGGCAAGTGACCAGGGCAGTCTTGGGCAGGCAGGTTGTCACAGCAAGTGACTAGGGCAGTCTCTGGACAGGCAGGTTGTCACAGCAAGTGACCAGGGCAGTCTCTGGGCAGGCAGGTTGTCACAGCAAGTGACCAGGGCAGTCTCTGGGCAGGCAGGTTGTCACAGAAAGTGACCAGGGCAGTCTCTGGACAGGCAGGTTGTCACAGCAAGTGACCAGGACAGTTACTGAATATACAGGCTTATACGACCTGAGATGTTGGAGCCTCCTGGTAGGCTGCAGTCCGATGGCAGATGATCGCTCCCAAGCGAGCAGGCAGGAGTCTCTGGAGTAGCCGGTGATCACTGCTGGAGATGTCCGAATCTTCGGATAAAGCTGCAGTCGGATGGCAGATGATCGCTCCCAAGTGAGCAGGCAAGAGTCTCTGGAGTAGCCGGTGATCACTGCTGATGAAGTCCGAACCTTCGGATAGAGCTGCAGTCGGATGGCAGATGATCGCTCCCAAGTGAGCAGGCAAGAGTCTCTGTAATAGCCGGGGATCACTGCAGGTGATGTCCGAACCTCCGGGGAGGGCTGCAGTCAGATGGCAGACAGCAAGCAGACAGGTAACAGGCAGGCAACTGGAAACAGGAGCTGAGGGCTGAAGCAGAGTTATACAGTGCAACAACAACATTGCTCGGGCACCTCCATTAAGGAGGAAGCCCTTAATATAGGGTGGAGTCCTCCGGCATTGGCCGGAGACTAATTTGGAAAATGCGCGCGGCTCCTTTAAGAGCGGGGGAGGGTGCGGGTGCGCGCCCTAAGTCCAGCAGCAGGGAAGGAGCGCGCGGGACCAACAGGGTGGAAGGAGGACGCCAAGGACGCTGGGGGCGCTGAGGACGCAGAGCGCTGGTAAGGGGAACGGCGTCCCTGCCTGGCAGAGGGCCGGGACGCCGACGCTACAGTACCCCCCCTCTAGGCCCCCCTTTCTTTAGGCCAGAAAGAAATTTAGCTAGGATGAGAGGGGCATGGATGTTCTCCCGAGGCTCCCAGGTTCTCTCCTCAGGACCAAACCCCTTCCAATCCACCAAAAAATAAGTCTTTCTTCCTACCCTTTTTGTGGCCAGAATGTTCTCTACCTCAAATTCATCATCAGCAGACACTGGAGCAGGAGGTGTACCTGTAGACTTGAAAAAAGAGTTAAGTACCACAGGTTTGATGAGAGACACATGAAAAGAGTTAGGAATTCGCAAATTGGCCGGGAGTTTCAATTTATAGGACACTGGGTTGAT
>JARQOD010000008.1:153762250-153989823 GCA_033576555.1 Oophaga sylvatica
CTTTGCTAAGACTAGGTCCAGCCTCGCCCGGCTGCTTTTGATTATGTTCTAATTAGATTCCTTCATATACCTGCCAGTCTGCTTGTTAGATGCCGGTGAAAGCATTCATGTAGTCTAGCAGACTGGATCGGTTCTGAGAATACTTAAGCTAAGAGTTCCTTAGTTGTTTTTACTCTTATAGCTTATAGTTTATCTCTGAGACCTTAGGTGTTCCTACTGTGTGTGAGTGTTGTATGTAAGACTTTATTTACTTTATTTCTTGTCTTTCTTGTATGTCTTTCTGTTCATTAACCGTTACCTGTTCATTCCCTTTGGTGGTAATCAGGGTCCTTCTTAGGACTAGATTACAGTTGGCAGGGATTGATAGGAGACAGGGTTTACGCTGGTGGCCTGGACCTCTGTACCTTTAACAGTACCTCCAGGTAGAGGGATTAGTTAGGACCCCAGTTTAGGGTCAGCATAGACCCCGGTCACCCTCTAGCCGGAGACAGCGTATAACGGATTCCGTATTGACCCACTGGACTTTCTGTCAGGTAATTCTATGTTATCATATATCTATGCGCATGTTATATTGTATGTTGCCCTTTTGATATAGATTACTATCATCACATATATATATATCTGCTATACAGCGTGACATTTTCACCGGCCATACTAAAGATTCTCTCCAGCTGTCATGGATCCAGTAGCCCAGCTGGCCCGGCAGTTGCAGGGGTTGTCCATGGAGTTTGCAGACATTAAGTCCAAGGTTTTGTTCCCCCCGGAGCAAACCAGATCTGAACCTAAGGTTGCTCTCCCGGACAGGTTCACTGGTGGGCGGGACACATTTTTTACTTTCCGGGAGGCATGTAAATTGTACTTTCGGCTGCGGCCTCGGTCATCTGGGAGTGAAGAGCAGAGGGTGGGAATTGTTATCTCGCTCTTACAAGGGGACCCTCAATCTTGGGCGTTCTCTATTCCTCCAGGCTCCCCAGATCTCCAGTCAGTGGATCGATTTTTTACTGCCCTGGGTCTGGTATATGATGATCCGGATCGAGTTTCCCTTGCTGAAACAAAGTTACGTAAAATACGGCAAGGAAATCGTCCAGCGGAGGAATATTCTTCTGAGTTCCGTAGATGGGCAACAGATACTCAGTGGAATGACCCAGCTCTTAGGAGCCAGTTTTGTCAAGGGTTGTCTGACAAATTAAAAGATGTGTTGGCTCAGTATGATTCTCCGCCATCACTGGAGGCTGCTATGGCCCTCGCTATTCGCATGGATAGACGAATTCGGGGAAGACGCGAGGTAACTCCGCCTCCCGTGATGACTCCACCTACTACTAAAGTCCCTTATACTGAGGTTCCCCTGGTCTGTTCTGAGGAACCCATGCAGTTGGGAGGGACATCTTTTTGTAGGAGGGAATTGGCTGTGCACCGCAAGACTAGAAGGTGTTTCTTTTGCGGGAGAGAGGGACATTTTGTTGGGGGGTGTCCATCCCGGGCCTCTTTGAGCAAAGGAGTTAACCTGGGAGTGTGTATTTCGTCCCCAAATCCCTCTCAGTTTCTCGTGCCTGCGGAGGTGGTGATTGGTACTAGAACTGAGAGGATTTCTGTTTTTCTTGATAGTGGGTCCGGGGCTAATCTGGTGGACGCTCGGTTTGCCCAGGTGCATGGTATGCAACTGAGTGTATTGGCCAAACCGGTCCCTATAGTCTCTATTGATTCTAGACCTCTCGGTCAAGGTAGCTTGGTACAAGCTGTTCATAACATAGATCTTCGAGTAGGGGCAAGACATAAAGAGCAATTGTCTTGTTATGTGTTGGAGGGTCTACCTACTCCTATTGTGTTGGGACTTCCTTGGTTGGCTAAACATAACCCAGTGATTGATTGGCAATCCGGAAAGATAAGCCAGTGGGGTGAATTTTGCAGGAATAACTGCATGAGCACGGTCATCGGTGCGGTTGTGCCTAGGACTTTGTCTCCTTTTCTGGAGGACTTTGGGGAGATGTTCTCAGAGGAGGGGTGTAAAGAGTTACCTCCTCATCGCGCATATGACTGCTCAATAAAGTTGCTTCCTGATGCCTTATCTCGTACTTTCCCAGGGGCCGGGAGGACGGATGATCCGGTTCCTATTCCTCAGGAGGGAGTTGTAGTGTCAGCTGTATGCTCTGAGCTTGAGGGGGAGGTATTGGGGGCTCAGGGGGACGCCCCGGTGGGACTTCCAGGGAGACTGATAGTTCCAGATCGGTTATGACTGAAGGTTACGGGGAACCGTTACAAACGGATGGCTGATAGGGGGAGAGTTTCTGGTCTAGATCTGAAGGTGAACGATCTAGTTTGGTTGTCTACCAGGAATATAAAACTTAAAGTTTCCTCCTGGAGGTTGGGTCCCAGATTCATCGGGCCGTACAGGATCAGTTCCATAATTAATCCTGTGGCATTTCGTCTGGACCTCCCTCCTACATTTAAAATTCATAATGTGTTTCACAAGTCATTACTTAAAAAGTATGTGGCACCAGTCATACCGTCACCTCTACCTCCGCCTTCAGTGGTGGTCAATGATAACATGGAATTTCATGGGTCGAAAATCATTGACTCACGTCTCAGTCGCCGATCCCTTCAGTACTTGGTTCATTGGAGGGGGTATGGTCCTGTGGAGAGGACGTGGGTCCCTGCGTCTGATGTTAACGCAGATCGATTGGTTCGGACCTTTCACACAACTCACCCGGGCAGACCTGGCCCTGAGGGTCCGGAGTCCCCTCGTAGAGGGGGGGGTACTGTCATGGGTGTATCGCCACAAGGATCGTCGCGATTACACACTCTGACTTCTCACAGCTGAGTTGCTGTTTCTTTGTGTTTGGTAATGAGGGAGTTAATTTTACCTAGCTCTTTACTAAGACTAGGTCCAGCCTCGCCCGGCTGCTTTTGATTATGTTCTAATTAGATTCCTTCATATACCTGCCAGTCTGCTTGTTAGATGCCGGTGAAAGCATTCATGTAGTCTAGCAGACTGGATCGGTTCTGAGAATACTTAAGCTAAGAGTTCCTTAGTTGTTTTTACTCTTATAGCTTATAGTTTATCTCTGAGACCTTAGGTGTTCCTACTGTGTGTGAGTGTTGTATGTAAGACTTTATTTACTTTATTTCTTGTCTTTCTTGTATGTCTTTCTGTTCATTAACCGTTACCTGTTCATTCCCTTTGGTGGTAATCAGGGTCCTTCTTAGGACTAGATTACAGTTGGCAGGGATTGATAGGAGACAGGGTTTACGCTGGTGGCCTGGACCTCTGTACCTTTAACAGTACCTCCAGGTAGAGGGATTAGTTAGGACCCCAGTTTAGGGTCAGCATAGACCCCGGTCACCCTCTAGCCGGAGACAGCGTATAACGGATTCCGTATTGACCCACTGGACTTTCTGTCAGGTAATTCTATGTTATCATATATCTATGCGCATGTTATATTGTATGTTGCCCTTTTGATATAGATTACTATCATCACATATATATATATCTGCTATACAGCGTGACATTTTCACCGGCCATACTAAAGATTCTCTCCAGCTGTCATGGATCCAGTAGCCCAGCTGGCCCGGCAGTTGCAGGGGTTGTCCATGGAGTTTGCAGACATTAAGTCCAAGGTTTTGTTCCCCCCGGAGCAAACCAGATCTGAACCTAAGGTTGCTCTCCCGGACAGGTTCACTGGTGGGCGGGACACATTTTTTACTTTCCGGGAGGCATGTAAATTGTACTTTCGGCTGCGGCCTCGGTCATCTGGGAGTGAAGAGCAGAGGGTGGGAATTGTTATCTCGCTCTTACAAGGGGACCCTCAATCTTGGGCGTTCTCTATTCCTCCAGGCTCCCCAGATCTCCAGTCAGTGGATCGATTTTTTACTGCCCTGGGTCTGGTATATGATGATCCGGATCGAGTTTCCCTTGCTGAAACAAAGTTACGTAAAATACGGCAAGGAAATCGTCCAGCGGAGGAATATTCTTCTGAGTTCCGTAGATGGGCAACAGATACTCAGTGGAATGACCCAGCTCTTAGGAGCCAGTTTTGTCAAGGGTTGTCTGACAAATTAAAAGATGTGTTGGCTCAGTATGATTCTCCGCCATCACTGGAGGCTGCTATGGCCCTCGCTATTCGCATGGATAGACGAATTCGGGGAAGACGCGAGGTAACTCCGCCTCCCGTGATGACTCCACCTACTACTAAAGTCCCTTATACTGAGGTTCCCCTGGTCTGTTCTGAGGAACCCATGCAGTTGGGAGGGACATCTTTTTGTAGGAGGGAATTGGCTGTGCACCGCAAGACTAGAAGGTGTTTCTTTTGCGGGAGAGAGGGACATTTTGTTGGGGGGTGTCCATCCCGGGCCTCTTTGAGCAAAGGAGTTAACCTGGGAGTGTGTATTTCGTCCCCAAATCCCTCTCAGTTTCTCGTGCCTGCGGAGGTGGTGATTGGTACTAGAACTGAGAGGATTTCTGTTTTTCTTGATAGTGGGTCCGGGGCTAATCTGGTGGACGCTCGGTTTGCCCAGGTGCATGGTATGCAACTGAGTGTATTGGCCAAACCGGTCCCTATAGTCTCTATTGATTCTAGACCTCTCGGTCAAGGTAGCTTGGTACAAGCTGTTCATAACATAGATCTTCGAGTAGGGGCAAGACATAAAGAGCAATTGTCTTGTTATGTGTTGGAGGGTCTACCTACTCCTATTGTGTTGGGACTTCCTTGGTTGGCTAAACATAACCCAGTGATTGATTGGCAATCCGGAAAGATAAGCCAGTGGGGTGAATTTTGCAGGAATAACTGCATGAGCACGGTCATCGGTGCGGTTGTGCCTAGGACTTTGTCTCCTTTTCTGGAGGACTTTGGGGAGATGTTCTCAGAGGAGGGGTGTAAAGAGTTACCTCCTCATCGCGCATATGACTGCTCAATAAAGTTGCTTCCTGATGCCTTATCTCGTACTTTCCCAGGGGCCGGGAAGACGGATGATCCGGTTCCTATTCCTCAGGAGGGAGTTGTAGTGTCAGCTGTATGCTCTGAGCTTGAGGGGGAGGTATTGGGGGCTCAGGGGGACGCCCCGGTGGGACTTCCAGGGAGACTGATAGTTCCAGATCGGTTATGACTGAAGGTTACGGGGAACCGTTACAAACGGATGGCTGATAGGGGGAGAGTTTCTGGTCTAGATCTGAAGGTGAACGATCTAGTTTGGTTGTCTACCAGGAATATAAAACTTAAAGTTTCCTCCTGGAGGTTGGGTCCCAGATTCATCGGGCCGTACAGGATCAGTTCCATAATTAATCCTGTGGCATTTCGTCTGGACCTCCCTCCTACATTTAAAATTCATAATGTGTTTCACAAGTCATTACTTAAAAAGTATGTGGCACCAGTCATACCGTCACCTCTACCTCCGCCTTCAGTGGTGGTCAATGATAACGTGGAATTTCATGGGTCGAAAATCATTGACTCACGTCTCAGTCGCCGATCCCTTCAGTACTTGGTTCATTGGAGGGGGTATGGTCCTGTGGAGAGGACGTGGGTCCCTGCGTCTGATGTTAACGCAGATCGATTGGTTCGGACCTTTCACACAACTCACCCGGGCAGACCTGGCCCTGAGGGTCCGGAGTCCCCTCGTAGAGGGGGGGGTACTGTCATGGGTGTATCGCCACAAGGATCGTCGCGATTACACACTCTGACTTCTCACAGCTGAGTTGCTGTTTCTTTGTGTTTGGTAATGAGGGAGTTAATTTTACCTAGCTCTTTGCTAAGACTAGGTCCAGCCTCGCCCGGCTGCTTTTGATTATGTTCTAATTAGATTCCTTCATATACCTGCCAGTCTGCTTGTTAGATGCCGGTGAAAGCATTCATGTAGTCTAGCAGACTGGATCGGTTCTGAGAATACTTAAGCTAAGAGTTCCTTAGTTGTTTTTACTCTTATAGCTTATAGTTTATCTCTGAGACCTTAGGTGTTCCTACTGTGTGTGAGTGTTGTATGTAAGACTTTATTTACTTTATTTCTTGTCTTTCTTGTATGTCTTTCTGTTCATTAACCGTTACCTGTTCATTCCCTTTGGTGGTAATCAGGGTCCTTCTTAGGACTAGATTACAGTTGGCAGGGATTGATAGGAGACAGGGTTTACGCTGGTGGCCTGGACCTCTGTACCTTTAACAGTACCTCCAGGTAGAGGGATTAGTTAGGACCCCAGTTTAGGGTCAGCATAGACCCCGGTCACCCTCTAGCCGGAGACAGCGTATAACGGATTCCGTATTGACCCACTGGACTTTCTGTCAGGTAATTCTATGTTATCATATATCTATGCGCATGTTATATTGTATGTTGCCCTTTTGATATAGATTACTATCATCACATATATATATATCTGCTATACAGCGTGACAGATACACTTTATTGATCCCGGGGGGAAATTACAGTATTACAGCAGCAATACAAACAGCAGTACATAAAATATTAGGACACAAAATCTTACACAGGTATACCAACATTACATAATAAATAAAAGTGTGTAGTTCAGGTGTATATAAGACAATGTTAATTGACATTAGTACACCAGCCATCAGTCATTATTTTCTACCACCCTTAGGAAATTATTATACATCCCCATAGCAGTAGGTACAAACGATTTCCTGAATTTCTCCTTCTTGCACCTTAATAGGATTAGACGGCTGCTGAATGTGCTCTTCTGCTTCAAGAACAGCTCGTATAGGGGGTGTGTATTATTGTTCATTATAGCCCTACACTTCATCTGAATTCTACCCTCCAATACCTCCTCAAAAGAGTCAAGATGGAGGCCAACAGCTGCACTTGCCTTCTTGATAAGTTTGTTGAGCTTATTAGCGTCAGCTACTCGCACACTACTGCCCCAGCAAATGATAGCAAAAAAGATGGCGCTTGCTACAACGGACTGGTAGAACATCTCCAGATTTTACTGCACACATTGAACGACCTGAGCTTCCGCAGAAAGTACAGTCTGCTCATTCCCTTCTTGTAAACCTTTTCTGTGTGACACCTCCAATCGAGTTTACTGTCAAGGTGAACCCCCAAATATTTGTAGCTCTCAATAATCTCAACCTCCTGGCTAGAGTTGAGCGATACTTTCCGATATCCTAAAGTATCGGAATCGGAATGGTATCGCCGATATCACTAAAATATCGGCGATACCCGATACCGATACCGGAAGTCCCATGTAAGTCTATGGGAACAAAATATCGCAACTAAAAAAAACCCCATTCTTTCCTTGTAAACACTAAATATACACACATAGCATACATATATATATATATATACATGTCATTGTGACATATATATATACATATATGTATAGTTTATACACTTCTACATAGTAAAATATACTCTGATTCAATTGCCGGGTAAAGCCGGCTTCAGTGAAAAGACAGAAGCACCCGACATGAAATGACACTTGGTGTACATAGGGTTAACCATGTCTTTTCATGTCGTTTGCTATCTGATTTGCACAAACAATTAAATCAGACTATGTGTGCAAAATTTCACACCTGTAGGGGTTAATTAAAGGTGTAAATTCGTTGTAAAAAAAACGGACTTTTTTGCTACGAATTTACACCTTTAATTAACCCCTACAGGTGTGAAATTTTGCACACATAGACTGATTAAATTGTTTGTGCAAATTAGATAGCAAAGGACATGAAAAGACATGGTTAACCCTATGTACACCAAGTGTCATTTCATGTCGGGTTCTGCATTTTCACAAAAGCCGGCAATTGAATTAGCGGCTATTATACTATGTAGAAGTGTATGAACTACAAATATAAATATATATATATATGTGTCACAAATTCAATGACATGTATATATATATATGAGGTGTAAAATTGCTGAAAAAAAATGCGTGGGCTCCCGCCCTATTTTCGCAACCAGACAGACAAAGCCAGTGAGTGGGGGCAGATAATAATAGCCCAGAGAGGGACCATTATTTTTGCCCCCCCCCGGCTACTAACATCTGCCCCCAGACACCCCAGGAAAGACAAATCTATAATTAGATTCGCCCTTTCTGGCACTTTGCCCGTCTATTCCCATTGCCCTGTAGCGGTGGCGAATGGGTTAATATGGGGTTATAGCCACCTTGCTATTGAAAGGTGACCTTAAGCCAGGTTAATAATTGAGAGCTGTCAATTAGACAACTATCAATTATTAATCCTATTGCATGAAATAAAAATAAAACACACACACTTTAATTAAAAATCATTTTAATGAAATAAAGACACATGTTTTTGACCATCTTTTATTTTACTGCAAAAACCATTTCCTGTAATAAAAATAAAATAAAAAAGCAAAATTATTCTTACCTATCCCATGCACAGTCAGGTCCCACGGTGTAATCCTTCAGAAAGGGTTAATGTTTACTGCAGGGACCGCAGCTAATGCTGCAGCCTCACAGTAAACCCCAAATGAATGAGTTCCTCTCCTGCCTGACAGGAGAGTAAAGGCTGGGTGTCACATAACGATACACCAGCGATCCCGACAACGATATGCACTTGTCAGGATCGCTGGTGTATCGCTACATGATCGCTGCTGAGCTGCCAAACAGGCAGCTCAGGCAGCGATCTGGGACAGCGACACTGCGGGTAACATCGCTTAAGGGCCCGTCTCACATAGCGATATCGCTACCGAGATCGCTGCTGAGTCACTAGTTTTGTGACGCAGCAGCGAGCTCACCAGCGATATCACTGTGTGTGACATTCAGCGACGATCAGCCCCCCTGCCGGGTATCGCTGATCGTCGCAGAAATGTCAGGACCTTTTTTTGATCGCTGGTCTCCCGCTGACAGGCACGCATCGCTGCGTGTGACAGGCGGGAGATCAGCGATCCGCTGGTAACCAAGGTACACAGCGGGTTTGTAGGCACAGCCCCGCGCCTGGAAACCCGCTGTGTACCTTGGTTACCAGCGGATCGCTGGTCTCCCGCCTGTCACACGCAGCGATGTGTGCCTGTCAGCGGGAAACCAGCGATCAAAAAAAGGTCCTGACATTTCAGCGACGATCAGCGATACCCGGCAGGGGGGCTGATCGTCGCTGAATGTCACACACAGCGATATCGCTGGTGAGCTCGCTGCTGTGTCACAAAACTAGTGACTCAGCAGCGATCTCGGTAGCGATATCGCTATGTGAGACGGGCCCTTAAGTGGAAAGCTTAATTGATTGCTTTCCACTTTCACTTCAGGTCAGCCAGGGACACAATCAGTGACGTCAGAGGGAACTGATTAACAAAAATAGGGGTTCCCTTCGAAAAAAAAATGGCGTGGGGTCCCCCCTATTTTTGTTAACCAGCCAGATGAAGCAGACCGCTGAGGCCTGGATTTTCAGGCTGTTAAGGAGCCAAGATCCATGGACCTTGCCAGCCTGATAATACCAGGCCACAGCAGTCTGCATATCTTGGCTGATTAACAAAAATAGGGGATCCCCTCGAAAAAAATTGGCGTGGGGTCCCCCCTATTTTTGTTAACCAGCCAGATGAAGCAGACCGCTGAGGCCTGGTTTTTCAGGCTGGTAAGGATCCAATATCCATGGACCTTGCCAGCCTGATAATACCAGGCCACAGCAGTCTGCTTAGCTTGGCTGGTTAACAAAAATAGGGGATCCCCTCGAAAAAAAAACGGCGTAGGGGTCCCCCTATTTTTGTTAACCAGCCAAGTAAAATGCAGACTGCTGCGGCCTGGTATTAAAAGACTGTCAAGGCCCATGGATTTTGGCCCTCAACAGCCTGATAATACCAGGCTACAGCAGCCCCACATTTGGCGCATCAAAAGATGTGCCAATTGTGGCACTTTACCCGGCTCTTCCCACTTGCCCTGTAGCGGTGGCAAGCGGGGTAATAAGGGGTTAATGTCACTGTTGATTGCACGGTGACAATAAGCCCGGTTAATAATGGAGAGGTGTCAATAAGACACCGATCCATTATTAATCCCAAAGTTATTAAATGTGTAAAAAAAAAACACAGCAAGAAAAAAGTATTTTAATGAAATAAAAGAGACAACACAGTTTTCATTTTTTTTATTACTCTCTCATTCCTGCGACGCCATCGATCTCCTGTAAAAAAATAAAAAAAACAAACCAACAGTATACCACCTGTCCGACGCAGTCCATAGTAACGAGTGTCCCACGACGATCCAACTCTGCTACATCGCAATGACAGGCAGAGCCTGTCATCGCAACGCAGCACAGCTGATTACCTGCTTCCCCGGCGGTGACGTCATCGGACTGACTGCTTTACGGCCGCGATTACCCAGCAGTCACTGCAGTTATCGCGAGATACTGCATGTGACCGCCGGGGAAAGAAGATTGCGGCCATCAAGCAGTCCAGGACGTGACCGCCGGAGATCTTCTGCCAGGTAAGTGCCGCTGACTCCTGACAGACCCGACAGACGGACACTGACAGTGACAGTGACATCCCGATTCCGGTATCCGATATGACGAAAATATCGGAACTCGGAATCGGAATTCCGATACAGCCAATATCGGCCGATACCCGATATTTGCAGTATCGGAATGCTCAACCCTACTCCTGGCCAGCAATGGTGATCGGTAAATAATCCTCCTTTTTCCTTCTATAACTCACAACCATCTCCTTGGTTTTCTTTACATTTAGTTCTAGACAGTTAGTCTGACACCAATTCACAAAGTCAGAAACCACCCTTCTATATTCCTCCTCCCCCCGGCCCCCCACAATGCCCCCTACAATCACGGAGTCATCTGAGAATTTTTGGAGGTGACAAAAATCAGATTTATACTGAAAGTCAGCTGTATACAATGAGAAGAGGAAGGGTGACAGCACTGTACCCTGAGGGGCTTTCACACTGCTCCGTACACTGGCAGATACCACCTCCCCCATGCTTGCAAACTGCGGCCTGTCTGTCAGGTAGTCATAAAAACCTGGAGCCGGCACTGAGGACAATGCTCCATCACATGCATCCAAATACTCCACAGTGTGGCTGGCCAGTAGAGGTCTAAAAGAAGAAAAAATAATGACATGGCCCTCTTGTTCACCTGATCTGAACCCCATAGAGAACCTGTGGTCCCTCATAAAATGTGAGATCTACAGGGAGGGAAAACAGTCCACCTCTCGGAGCAGTGTCTGGAGGCTGTGGTGGCTGCTGCATGCAATGTGGATCGTAAACAGATCAAGCAACTGACAGAATCTATGGATGGAGGCGTCTGAGTGTCATTGTAAAGAAAGGTGGCTATGTTGGTCACTGATTTTTTTTTGGGTTTTTGAATGTCAGAAATGTTTATTTCTAAATTTTGTGTTGTTATATTGGTTTACCTGGTGAAAATGAACAAGTGAGATGTGTATATATTTGGTTTTTATTAAGTTGCCTAATAATTCTGCACAATAATAGTTACCTGCACAAACAGATATCCTCCTAAGATTGCCAAATCTAAAATAAACCCTTTCCAACTTCCAAAAATATTAAGCTTTGATATTTATGAGCCTTTGGGTTGATTGAGAACAGAGTTGTTGTTCAATAATAAAAAGAATCCTCTCAAATACAACTTGCCTAATAATTCTGCACACAGTGTATTTTGTCGTGGAGTGGTTCTTCAACTGCGATTTTAACTGTTGGTACCCTACCACTACTCTGGGTCAGTTTTATGTTTCCCATGTCCTTGACTACCTCAGGGTGGGGTTGTGTCAGTTGTAAAGTAACCTCTTTATCAAGGATATTAACCTTGTTGGCACCTGTCCCTGTCTGCTTCATCTATTTTCTCAGAGGGTGCAACGTGTTCAGCCCCGTTTCGCCCTTTACATTTCTGGGGATGGGAGGAAGACTTGCCCTTTGTACCCGTGCCAGCCTTACTACCCTCTTTTCCACTTTCGTCACCGTCTGAATGAGAGTTACCCCACCCGCTCGGTCATCCTGGAACCAGCGGTCTCCATTTCTAACGGTGTCGGACCTCATTCCTGGAGCTTCCCTGTCTTCATTGGTCACCCCTTTGGTCACCTATGCCATGTCCCAGAGTTGGTCAGACCCACACTTCCGTCCGGTCATACGTTCTGGTATGGCTACCACTGTCATCCTGACATCACCCGGTGGAGCACTGTCGTTCTCCTGGGTCAGTGCTTCTGTCAGCACAACACTGTACCCAGCTCTAGCGGTTGCTACTGGCAATGACACGTCAAAGTCACCCCCAGAGTCTGTCTCACACCCCACAACATGGTGAACCCTCCAGTTGCTCTCTAGCTGGGTGTCAGCTCCACATGTTTTATCTACCACATCACTAACCGTCATCTTGTGGTACACATCAGGTGACCTCATGTCCGTAAGTTGGGCAGACGCACCACTATCCTTGCTCATGCCTAACTTAGGACTGTTAACTCTAGGGGGCGCATTCTCCATATTACCACCTATACATATTACCTCTACAGACACTTTTCCTTTTACCCACCAGTTCCACAGGGCCTCCAAGTCCCGCCCTATTACCATAGTATACAGTAAATCAGGGACTACAGTCACTTCATGGTATGTGAACCCCTCAGTCATGTCAATGTAGAGGTAGGCTGTCAAACGTCCTTTAATGTCCCCACTGGAGCCATTCACTCTCGACTCCGTTCCAGGCAATACAGAACATTTAGGAGGTATCCTCAGCACAGACACTCCACTCCCCGGGTCTATCAGTCCCATCACACTTTCTCCATTTAGCCAGAAGGGACACTGTCATGACGCTTTATTAGCCAAGCAATCCACCATACAGCATGAACCTACATAGCATGAACTACATTGTTCCCGGCCACAGTTCAATGGCGCATTCGCCGCCGCCTCTTTTTTTGCCACCACCCCTATTTGGGTTATCGCCCCTTTTGGGACTCTGCCCCCTTTTGTGCAACGACTCCCTTTTTGGATACCGCCCCCTTTTGGAACTCCACCCTTTTTGGGCAACCATCCCTGTTTGGGTTACCGCCCCCTTTTGGGACACTACCCCCTCTCTGGGGTACACCCCGTGGACTCCCCCATGGCACTCTCAGGCCCCAGGTCGCACAGTACACTAAAAAAAATAATGTCTTTGGGCTTGTACTGGCCCTTTACGAGTCTGTGTTTCCTGGACCACTAATGTCCTTATGACTCCTCACCAGCTCCTGCTGGCACCGCCACAGCTCCTAATGCAACCACAAACAGCTGCTGCTGCAACTGCAGCTCCGGCTGCGACTGGTGAAACTGTAGCTTCTCTCCACACGGCTCTGCACGGTTCTGCTAGGCTCCGCATTGCTCTGCCAGGCTCTGTCTGACTCCGCAAGGCTCTGCATGGTTCTGTACAGTGAAGAACCACCCTGCTCTGCACGGCTCTATACCGCTTTGCATGGCTCCACAAGGCTTTGCCAAGCTCTGTACAGCTCCAAGCGGCTCTGCGGACCCTCAGACAGCTCTGCGAACCTCCAGACACCAAAGGAAACTTTGTAAACCTGCCGAGTTACAGCCAAACGCTTGTGGTCTTCGTGGACCCGCCAATCCACAGCAAACTTTGTAACTCCGCCGAGTTACAGCCAGACGCTTGAAATCTTCATGGCACTGCCGAGCCACAGCAAGCTGCCCTGACTAAATTTTCGTGGACCCGCCAATCCACACGTGCTTTCAGGACCATTGCCAGCAGTCTACAACCATATTGTCACGCTGTCTCTGTATACAGGAGGACCGGGGTCTATGCTGACCCTAAGCTGGGGTCCTGACTAATCCCTCTACCTGGAGGTACTGTTGATGGTACAGAGGTCCAGGCCGCCAGCGTAACCCTATCTCCTGTGAATCCCTAACCACTGTAATCTAGTCCTGAGAAGGACCCTGATTACCACCACAGGGAACAGGAAGATAACTGCCTTCACACACAGTATAAGACAAACGAGACAGTACAAGGGGTAAAATAAAAGACCACCTTGCATACAAAACTACCACTACAGAGGGAACACCAACGGGTAAGGAGATAAATAATAAAGTGAGGAGAGGAGAAAACCACAACAGGTACTCTTAGCTTTAGACTTCTCAATACGATCCGCTCTGCTGGTCTGCATGAATGCTTTCACCGACACTTCCCTAGCAGACAGGCAGGTATTTGAAGGAATCCAATTACAACAACATTAATTGCAGCTGAGTGAGGTTGGTCTTGTCCAGCACAGAGAGAGGAAGAATTAACTCTCTCACTGCCGAAAAAACACCCAGCACCAGAAACTCAGCTGTGAGAAGTCAGGGTGTGCAATCGCGACGATCTTCGCAGCGACACACCCGTGACAATACCCTCCCTTCTACGAGGGGCCTCCGGACCCTCAGGGCCGGGTTTATCTGGGTGAGTAGTGTGGAAGGCCCGAACCAATCGGTCTGCGTTAATATCCGACGCAGAAACCCACGTCCTCTCCTCAGGACCATACCCCCTCCAAAGAACAAGGTACTGAAGGGACCGGCGATTCAGACGTGAATCGATGACTCTCGACACCTGGAACTCCAAGTTACCATTGACCACCACAGGAGGAGGAGGTAAAAGTGAAGGTATCACCGGCGCCACATACTTCTTAAGTAACGATCTGTGGAACACATTATGAATCTTAAATGTAGGAGGGAGGTCAAGACGGAATGCAACCGGATTAATTATAGAACTGATCTTGTATGGCCCGATGAACCTGGGACCCAGTTTCCAGGAGGGAACCTTAAGTTTTATATTCTTGGTAGACAACCATACCAGATCGTTCACACTTAGGTCCGGACCAGACACTCTCCTCCTATCAGCCATACGTTTGTATCGGTTCCCCATAGTACTCAGATTATTCAGCACTCCTCTCCACACTGAAGCAAGTGACGACGAAAATCGTTCCTCCTCAGGAACCCCAGAAGAGCCCCCCATATTGAAAGTACAAAACTGGGGGTGAAAACCATATGCCCCAAAAAACGGGGACTTACCAGTGGACTTGCTCCGCCTATTATTTAGAGCAAACTCCGCCAGAGGCAAGAAAGAAGCCCAGTCCTCCTGGTTCTCTGACACAAAACACCGGAGATATGTCTCCAAGCTCTGGTTCAGACGCTCTGTCTGACCATTGGTCTGCGGGTGAAAAGCCGATGAAAAATGACAACTGCATCCCCCGCCGTGTATAAAATGCTCTCCAGAATTTGGACACAAACTGCGACCCCCGATCCGACACCACATCGGAGGGTACACCGTGAAGCCTTACAATCTCCCCAATAAACACCTGCGCAAGAGTTTTAGCATTAGGAAGAGCAGGAAGAGCGATAAACTGTGCCATCTTGCTGAACCTGTCCACTACAACGAGTATGACTGTTTTACCCGAAGATGGCGGGAGATCCGTAATGAAGTCCATAGACAGATGAGTCCACGGACGCTCCGGGATCTTCAAAGGTAAGAGGGTCCCCGACGGACGGGTATGTGGGGTCTTAGAGCACGCACAAACCTCGCAGGACGCGACAAAAGTTACCACCTCCCTATGTAAGTTAGGCCACCAAAACCGGCGCGAGAGGAGATCCTCAGTTGCTTTACTCCCTGGGTGTCCTGCCAAAGCTGAATTATGGTGTGCCTCGATCACCTGATCGCAACTGATTTGGAATAAACAGTCTCCCTGGAGGTCCTGCAGGGGCGTCCCCCTGAGCCTCCAATACCTCCTCCTCAAGCTCAGAGCATACTGCCGACACCACCACCCCCTCCTGAAAGACCGGAACCGGGTCCTCCGTATTCCCAGCCCCTGGGAAACAGCGAGATAAGGCATCCGCCTTAACATTTTTTGACCCAGGACGATATGTGACGACAAAATTAAACCTGGTAAAAAACAACGACCACCTAGCTTGTCTGGGATTCAGACGTTTAGCGGACTCTAAATATAGCAGGTTTTTGTGATCGGTAATGACGGTGACCGGGTTGACTGCCCCCTCCAAAAAATGACGCCACTCCTCAAAAGCCAACTTAATGGCCAAGAGCTCCCTATTGCCGACATCATAATTCCTCTCAGCGGACGACAATTTTTTAGAGAAGAAGGCGCACGGATGCCATTTACCAGGGGACGAACCTTGTGACAATACTGCTCCCACCCCTACCTCGGAAGCGTCCACCTCAACAATGAATGGCTGTGACGCATCAGGCTGAATAAGTATGGGTGCTGAAGCAAAACATTTTTTCAAAGAGGAAAACGCTTGACAAGCCTTGTCAGACCACTTTGAAAAATCCGTCCCTTTTTTAGTCATGTCTGTGAGAGGTTTAACTATGGACGAAAAATTACGAATGAATTTCCGGTAGTAGTTAGCAAACCCCAGGAAACGTTGTAATGCCTTAAGATCCTCTGGCAGATCCCACTCAAGAACTGCCCGCACTTTCCCAGGGTCCATACGAAAACCGGATGCAGACACCAGGAATCCTAAAAACTGAAGTTCCTGTACGGTGAACACACACTTCTCCCATTTGGCGTACAGTTTATTATCCCGCAAGATCTGCAACACCTGCCTAACATGCTCCTGATGAGACACAAGATCTGGCGAGTAAATTAAGATATCATCCAGATATATGACCACAAACTGTCCCATTAGGTGGCGAAAGATGTCATTTACAAAGTGTTGAAACACCGCCGGGGCAATACTCAGACCAAATGGCATGACAAGGTTCTCATAATGCCCCTCCGGAGTGTTAAACGCCGTCTTCCACTCATCCCCCTCCTTCATCCTAATCAGATTGTACGCCCCCCTGAGATCCAACTTAGAGAACCATTTGGCACCCACGATCTGATTGAAGAGATCGGAATAAGTGGGAGCAGATACGGATCTCGGACCGTAATCCGATTAAGCTCACGGAAATCCAGGCAAGGGCGTAGGCCTCCATCTTTTTTCTTCACAAAGAAGAACCCCGCGGCCACCGGGGAAGATGAAGGTCTAATATGCCCCTTAGCCAGACTCTCTGAAATATAATCCTTCATGGCCTGTCTCTCAGGACCAGAAAGGTTATACAACCTAGATTTCGGTAACTTGGCCCCAGGGAGCAAGTTAACAGAACAGTCATACTCGCGATGAGGAGGTAGTTCTTGACACCCTTTCTCCGAGAATACATCCTCAAAGTCCACCAGAAATGGAGGTAAGGCCCTAGGAGCGACCGCACCAATGACCGTATTCATGCAGTTTTTATTACAGAAATCGCTCCATTGGCTAATCTCTCTGGATTGCCAATTAATAACCGGGTTATGCTTAGTTAGCCAAGGCAGGCCCAGCACTATAGGAGTGGGAAGACCCTCCAACACATAACAAGACAACAGTTCCTTATGTAGCGCCCCCACTTGAAGATCTATGTTATGCACTGCTTGCACAAAACTTCCCTGACCGAGAGGTCTGGCGTCGATCGAGAATATGGGGACGGGTTTAGCCAACCCACTCAATCGCATACCTTGAACCCGGGCAAAGCGAGCATCCACCAGATTAGCCCCGGTCCCACTATCCAGAAGAACAGATATCCTCTCAGTTCTCGCACCCACCACCACCTCCGCCGGTACGAGAAACTGAGACGAACTTAGGGACGAAATACTTACTCCCAAATTGCCGTCCACCACACAATCTGGGATCAATAGTTTTCCGGCGACTTCTCACTCTGCAAAGGACGGGATGGACACCCCCTAATAAGATGTCCCTTTTTTCCACAGAAGAAACAACTTCTTGTTTTGTGGCGCCCCACCGATCCCCTCCCCCGGAATGATGTCCCTCCTAATTGCATAGGCTCCTCTGGACTAACCAGGGGAACCTCCGTATAAGGGACCCTTGAGGAAGGTGGAGTCATCACAGGGGGCGAAGTTACCCCGCACCTCTCCCGAAGACGTCTGTCAATACGAATAGCAAGGGCCATAGCGGCTTCCAGTGTCGTGGGAGGGTCATACTGCGCCAACACATCTTTTAATTTGTCAGATAAACCTTGACAAAACTGGCTCCTAAGAGCCGGGTCATTCCACTGGGTGTCCGTGGCCCACCTACGGAACTCCGAAGAAAATTCCTCTGCCGGACGAACTCCCTGCTGTATCTTACGTAACTTAGTTTCAGCAAGGGAGACCCGATCCGGGTCATCATATACAAGACCCAGAGCTGCGAAAAATCTATCCACTGACTGGAGAGCCGGGGAGCCCGGGGGAAGAGAGAACGCCCAGGATTGGGGGTCCCCTTGAAGGAGCGAGATGACAATTCCCACCCTTTGATCTTCACTCCCAGATGACCGAGGTCGCAGCCGAAAGTACAATTTACATGCCTCCCGGAAAGTAAAAAATTTGTCCCGCCCTCCAGTGAACCTGTTCGGGAGAGCTACTTTAGGTTCAGGTCTGGCTTGCTCCGGGGGGTACAAAACCTTGGACTTAACGTCCCTCAGCTCCATGGACAAACTCTGCAACTGCTGAGCTAGACTGGCTACTGGATCCATGGTGGCTGGGGGGAATCTTTAGTTTGGTCGGTGAAAATGTCACGCTGTCTCTGTATACAGGAGGACCGGGGTCTATGCTGACCCTAAGCTGGGGTCCTGACTAATTCCTCTACCTGGAGGTACTGTTGATGGTACAGAGGTCCAGGCCGCCAGCGTAACCCTATCTCCTGTGAATCCCTAACCACTGTAATCTAGTCCTGAGAAGGACCCTGATTACCACCACAGGGAACAGGAGGATAACTGCCTTCACACACAGTATAAGACAAACGAGACAGTACAAGGGGTAAAATAAAAGACCACCTTGCATACAAAACTACCACTAAAGAGGGAACACCAACGGGTAAGGATATAAATAATAAAGCGAGGAGAGAAAACCACAACAGGTACTCTTAGCTTTAGACTTCTCAATAAGATCCGCTCTGCTGGTCTGCATGAATGCTTTCACCGACACTTCCCTAGCAGACAGGCAGGTATTTGAAGGAATCCAATTACAACAACATTAATTGCAGCTGAGCGAGGCTGGTCTTGTCCAGCACAGAGAGAGGAAGAATTAACTCTCTCACTGCCGAAAAACACCCAGCACCAGAAACTCAGCTGTGAGAAGTCAGGGTGTGCAATCGCGACGATCTTCGCAGCGACACACCTGTGACACATATGTAGTGTCGCGCTTACTGAATTGGGGACACTCACTTGGCTACGAGATTTCAGGCACACCGGAACACTTTCCACTTAAACAGTCTATGTGGTTTATTATGCAGTCATAGGCAGCACCTATTTCTAAATCACCCTGGATAATCCCACGGGTATCATCTTCTTATGTATGGGGCCATCGTTCTATGCCACTTCTTTAGGGACCTTATTTACTCAATGGCATTTATTTTATACTAGATGGTGGCCCGATTCTAATGCATCGGGTATTCTAGAATATATATGTAGTTTATTTATGAAGATTTAAGAATAATGCAATGAATGCACAGGATTTTTTGGGTAAAATATATACATTATCATTAAATGTTATTGCTCATAGAACTTAATACAACTGAACAAAATTATTAAACAGATCATCAAAATATATAAACTATTTATTAGATGTTACTGTGTATTACCTCATATTACTGTGTATTACCTCATGTTACCGTACATTACCTCATATTACCTCATGTTACCTGTGTATTACCTCATATTACTGTGTATTACCTCATATTACAGTGTGTTACCTCATGTTACTGTATATTACCACATATTACTGTATATTACCACATGTTACTGCATATTACCTCATGTTACCTGTGTATTACCTCATGTCACTGTTTATTACCTCATGTTACTGTGTATTACCTCATATTACTGTGTATTACCTCATATCACTGTGTATTACCTCATGTTACTGTATATTACCTCATATTACCTCATGTTACCTGTGTATTACCTCATATCACTGTGTATTACCTCATATTACTGTGTATTACCTCATGTTACTGTATATTACCTCATGTTACCTGTGTATTACCTCATGTCACCTGTGTATTACCTCATGTCACCGTGTATTACCCATGTTCAGTAAACATGACAGAAGTACATCAGACACTGTGACTGACAAAACATGTTCAGTACATCATGGGCAGTTGGTGAGTCACATGACTACATGGGCGGAGTTAGCCCTGCATCGCTGATGTTACTGTGTATTACCTCATGTCACTGTGTATTACCTCATATTACTGTGTATTACCTTATATCACTGTGTATTACCTCATGTTACTGTATATTACCTCATATTACCTCATGTTACCTGTGTATTACCTAATATTACTGTGTATTACCTCATATTACTGTGTATTACCTCATGTTACTGTATATTACCTCATTTTACTGTGCATTACCTTATGTTACTTATGTATTCCCTCATGTCACCTGTGTATTACCTCATGTCACTGTGTATTACCCGTGTTCAGTAAATGTGACAGAAGTACATCAGACACTGTAACTGACAAAACATGTTCAGTACATCATGGGCAGTTGGTGAGTCACATGACCACATGGGCAGAGTTAGCCCTGCGTCGCTGATTGGCCACGGCCGGACCAATCAGCGAAGCGGGATTTCCTGGACAGACAGACAGACAGGATAAGACGATTATATAAGTAGATAGGTTGAACACGTCCCCTATCTCTGGCAATCTCTGCCCCTGTTCCTTACATTCACATTTAACAGGTAAATGTTTTACCTTCCATCTTCAGTGCAACCTATATCATTCTTCCTATTTACCATTATATTTATTATTACCCATAGCATCTGGCGTTTCTTTAAGGGGGTTTTCTGTTTCCACCAAGTGCTTCATTACTGCTACATCAATTATTAAGGTAAAACTAAAGGCTTCCCTTGTTTCTTTACACTTGTGTGACTCTATATTGCTTATAATTGCTTGAAACTTTGGTATGACTATGTTGCATTACGCATATTCTATTTATCTGGAACGATTATTTAATGTTTTTCTCTTATACCATATATTCTATACGAGCGAATATCTTCGATCCATCCATTTGTGTATATATAAATTTTGTACATACTATACTTGTATATTTGTCTCACACGATGTCTCTTTCATTTTTCTAGTACCCCATGATTAAGATCCGGGAGGATTGAAACGTTGGGTATCTAATATTGTATATATCAGTTATGATCCTGACTAGTGTTGAGCATTCCGATACCGCAAGTATCGGGTATCGGCCGATATTCGCATTATCGGAATTCCGATACTTAATTCCGATACTTTTTCCATATCGTATACCGGAATCGGAAGTTCCCATAATTCTTTGAGAGGCAATGTGATTTTAGTCAGCCAATGAGGAATCCTACGAAGTGTGGGCACATCCTGTAATGATGCGGTCATCTTAACTAATGGCATGGCTGTGATTGGCTGCTGAAATGATGTCAGAATGCACTATAAAAGGCGCCGCAGCCATTTTAGCGTCACTGTGCTGTGAACTCAGTTAGGGACAGAACGCTGCTGTGCTGACTCTGAGGGACAGTTAGATATTGCGATTTTGTGTACTACTGTGCTTGAGGCAGGCTAGTTTACCAACCGCTGTGTAAAGCTTCATTTTGCCAGTGTTGTTTTAACAGCTCTGTGCAAGGTGTGTGTGTGACAGTGCAGGTGACGCTGCAGTTTGCTCTGCATCCACCGCTGTTTGTAGGCATCTGCACGTGTCACTTTTTTTTTTTTTTTTTTTATTTTATTTAGTGGAATTGGTGCAGCTCCATTATATTAGAAAAAAATCAAATCTATTAGTGTGACGTGCTTCCATCCGTATACAATACATTGGTTGCAAACACTATAGAAGTACAGAAAGGAGCTTTTCACAGATTGTGGACAGTTGTGTTTCAGTGTTCACTTCAGTCTGTGTTTTTTACTTTTTTGAGTGCAGATCACGCTCCAGTTACATGTTCAAGCACTGCTGCTTGTACTCTGCTGAGCGTGTCTCAGTGGCTCATCCTTTTCATTTATCTCCAATTGGTTCTGCTACATTCCATTTAAAATAAATCTAATCTATTAGTGTGACGCGCTTCCATCCGTATACAATACATTGGTTGCAAACACTATAGAAGTACAGAAAGGAGCTTTTCACAGATTGTGGACAGTTGTGTTTCAGTGTTCACTTCAGTCTGTGTTTTTTACTTTTTTGAGTGCAGATCACGCTCCAGTTACATGTTCAAGCACTGCTGCTTGTACTCTGCTGAGCGTGTCTCAGTGGCTCATCCTTTTCATTTATCTCCAATTGGTTCTGCTACATTCCATTTAAAATAAATCTAATCTATTAGTGTGACGCGCTTCCATCCGTATACAATACATTGGTTGCAAACACTATAGAAGTACAGAAAGGAGCTTTTCACAGATTGTGGACAGTTGTGTTTCAGTGTTCACTTCAGTCTGTGTTTTTTACTTTTTTGAGTGCAGATCACGCTCCAGTTACATGTTCAAGCACTGCTGCTTGTACTCTGCTGAGCGTGTCTCAGTGGCTCATCCTTTTCATTTATCTCCAATTGGTTCTGCTACATTCCATTTAAAATAAATCTAATCTATTAGTGTGACGCGCTTCCATCCGTATACAATACATTGGTTGCAAACACTATAGAAGTACAGAAAGGAGCTTTTCACAGATTGTGGACAGTTGTGTTTCAGTGTTCACTTCAGTCTGTGTTTTTTACTTTTTGAGTGCAGATCACGCTCCAGTTACATGTTCAAGCACTGCTGCTTGTACTCTGCTGAGCGTGTCTCAGTGGCTCATCCTTTTCATTTATCTCCAATTGGTTCTGCTACATTCCATTTAAAATAAATCTAATCTATTAGTGTGACGCGCTTCCATCCGTATACAATACATTGGTTGCAAACAATATAGAAGTACACAAACGGGCCTTTCACAGCTACTGAACATGGGTTTTTAATTTTTAACTAAAATATGTATTTTTTCAAATGACACAAATATAAGTAATGTTGAAGAGGAATAGTCCTACATCCATTGTTTGCACAATATTACAGGTGTACATCATGTCCCTTAATCAACAATGTATTATTATATTTACTTGTATGCTTTTATTTAAAAGCCAAGAACACAGAAGGATAACCTTCGCACTGCAGCTGTTGTCAAAGTTCAACCCACATTATGCACTTCCAACATTGCAGCATTTGAGGCATGATGTGAGTTGGATTGGTCAAAGTTATGGAGTGAGAAGGTTCACCATCAGTACCCTATAGCATATGTATGCTTTTGTGTTAGCATTTGTGTTAGACATGTGGATATCTGCCATAATATGTCACAATTATTTAGTTACAGATTTGTTACCAACACTAATCATTGAATGGTTTTAAATTTGACGTTTCACTTGTTTACAGCTTAGAAATAAGGGTGTAGCCTGATATCTATGTGTAGCACTAGCCACTTTAACATGTCATGTTTTTTTTAAACATGTGTAGCTAGGTAGCAGTAATTTTTGCCGGACACACAGCAGGGGAACAGCAGGCGTTACTGAACCCCACTATCACTATAGCTTGTGTATTGGTCTGTGGACACGACACTTCTGAGCAGCAACTGGCAGTGTTGTAGCCCAGGGAGTATAGCTCAGGTGGTAGAAAGATGAACATAACAGGAGACATGGAAAACGTTGCCAACCAGTTAGTTAATCTGAAACCGGACAGGCAAATTCAGGCGAGATCCATGCCTTGTTCATTTTCAGAAAAGTAAGCCGTTCTACATTATCGTAGGATAGTCGCATGCAACGGTCTGTTAGTACACCACCTGCAGCAGTAAAGACGCGCTCCGATAATACACTGCCAGCAGATCAAGCCAGCACCTCCAATGCATACTGGCTAAGCTCTGGCCATGTATCCAGCTTAGAGACACAAAACTTGAATGGGAAGAGCCATCTGGGAGTACACTGAGAGGGCAAGACATGTAGTCTGTCACCATCTTACGGAAATGTTGCCTCCTGCTGACTGGAGCCGTCTCGGATGGTGTAGACATTGGTGGCGCTGCCACAAAACTTCGACACATTTGGAACATACTGTTCTTGCCCTGTGCAGAGGCGCTGCTTGTGCTCCCTCTTGTTGCAGAGCTGTCTCCACTGCCTCGACGCACAGAGCTGCTTTGTAAATCAGTAGCAGCAGCAGTGCTCTCGGCTGGAATGGAGAACATTATGGATTGCACCAGTGTGTCTTGGTACTTCCGCATTTTACGCTCCCGGTTCAACGGTGTGATGAGGCTTTGTAAGTTGTCCCGGTAGCGAGGGTCTAGGAGGGTGTACACCCAATAATCAGACGTGGTGTGAATGTGTTCGATGCGGCGGTCGTTTCTCAGCCACTGCAGCATGAAATCAACCATGTGCTGCAGACTCCCAACTGGCCAAGAAACGTTGTCCCCTGCAAGAGGCGTCATCTCCGCCTGCTGTGCATCACCCCACCCTTGGTCTACATACTGACTAGAGCATTGTCTACCTCCCTCTGGAGCGATGTCTTCCTCCTCCATTGACTCCTCCTCATCCTCCTCACAAAGTCCTTCAAATACATATAAATTTACAAAATTTAAAACTCAAAATTTAAAAACTTTGTATCATAATTCTGTAACATCAGTTTATGGAAACACAATAGCATTACAAAAGGATAGACAAAAAATGTACATTATGTGCTTTGTAAATACATTAAAAGTTTGTAATGGTTATGAAAATATAGACAGCGACTCTGGAGGTTCAATTGTTGATACAGCATGGTACTTTGAAAGTCCTCCAGCCCTTTGTGAGGAACCACGTTGCGCTGACTGTCCAGAAGGTGATGGAATTTGTGACTCCTCATCCTCCACCTCTTCCAAAACCTCATGCCTTAGTGCTTGCAGTGTTTTTTGAAGCAGGCAGATAAGGGGGACAGTCAGGCTGACTAGTGCATCATCTGCACTCGCCATCCGCGTTGACTCATCAAACGCACGCAAAACGTGGCAGATATCCTTCATAGAGTTATTCGCCACTCATTACACTGGCAGTGGCTGCCCATTCATTATAGGATCCAATTCTAATTACTGGTTCTCACCAACATAGCTCTCCACAGCGCAGCACCCCCCTACATCTCCTCCCTTATTTATATTTATCGGCCTAACCGACTGCTGCACTCTGCAAACGACCTTCGACTAACCTCTGCACTAATCCGTACCTCCCACTCCCAACTCCAAGACTTCACCCGCGCTGCGCCAATCCTCTGGAATGCTCTACCCCAAGAAATTAGGACTATCCGCAATTTGGATGGTTTCAGGCGCTCCCTCAAAACACATTTGTTCACAGTGGCCTATCACATTCACTAATCAAAGTCATTCTATGTGTAATTCTGTGTGTGTAGCCCATTCACTATCTCCATGCATCCCTCACTTCCTTAAAATGGCTGGACCATCATTGTAAAAACACCATTGTATATAAACACCTGTACTTTGTATCTCCCACACCTCATTGTAGATTGTAAGCTTTCACCAGCAGGGGCGGCTGATTTTGCTTTAATTATTGTATTGTTAACGTTGTTACTTATGACTCGTGTTTTGAAACTGTTAAACTGTAAAGCACTGCGGAATATTATGGCGCTATATAAATAAATAATATTATTATTCTTATTATAGAGGCCCACTCAGTAGTGGTGAAGTGTGAACGCCGCAAATTGCGAGTTGACTGCGCCTGATGCAGCTGATACTCCATTACTGTTGGCTGCTGCTCACACAACCGCTCCAACATATGTACCGAGGAATTCCACCTGGTGGGTACGTCACATATAATGCGATGTTCATGAAGGTGAAATCTGCGTTGCAGAGCTGCAATCAGCGATCTGGCCATGCTGGAACGTCGCAAGTGAGCGCACTCTAGGCGGACCTTGTGCAGCAGTGCATCAAGATCCGGATAGTCCCTCAAAAAACTCTGCACGACCAAGTTGAGCACATATGACAGACATGGTATGTGAGTGAGGTTGCCAAGGCCCAGAGCTGACACCAGATTTCGGCCATTGTCACACACTACCAAGCCTGCCTGTAGATTCTCTTCCAAAAACCACACGTCGCTCTCCTGCTTTATGGCATTACAGAGCTCCTGCGCTGTGTGGCTAAGATTCCCCATGGAAATTAATTTCAGGATGGCCTGTTGACATTTGGACACGGCTGTGCTCATATCGGTCGCAACAGGTAAACGTTCACGGGTCCATGTGGAGGTAGACCGTGACGGCTCCTGCAGCGATGATTCTGAGGAACTGGAATAGGAGGAGGAATCAATGTGTACAGACTTGATTCCTGCAATCCTTGGAGTTGGCAGAACACGTACAGCGCCACTCGCAAGATCAGTACCCGGCTGCACAACATTGACCCAATGGGCAGTGAGGGAAAGGTATTGTCCCTGGCCATGGGTGTTAGAACCCTCTTGTTAGGTTTTGTTTCAGTTTGCTGGTCACATGACCTTTTTTCCCTATTTAGTCTGGCTCCGCCCTTCTGGCTTTGCTTGACTTCATTGTATTATCTACTGTTAAGCTAGCCGGGTGCTTAGGTGCCTTAATCTGTGAGTTTTGCTTGATGTTAGGATCACAAAGTATTTATTTTTCTGTTTAATTATCCATGCTACAATTTATGTTAGGAGGTGTCCACCTTTTCTCCCAGTCCCTAGATCTTGTAGGGATTACTCCCTCGCAACTATAGGTCTTCGTTCACACTAGATGAGGACTTTAGCGGGTCTGGTCGCAGGATCAGGTTCCCCGTTACATCGTAGGGATTCAGCTTAGTTGTATTGTAGGGACAGAATTCCCTTCTTTCCTTACTGGTTGTAGCAGATCATAACAATGGGTACTGGTCCACGCATCGGTGGTCAGGTGGACCTTGCTACTGAGGGCTTTTAGTAGCGCATGTTTAATTTTTCCCTCAACATGCTTTTGCAGACCAGGGACGGCTTGCCTGCTGAAATGAAATCGGCTTGGCACATTGTATTGTGGGATTGACAATGATATTCAGTTACGGAAACTGTCTGTCTCCACCAGCCTGAATCACAGCATTTCAAGGGACAGGAGTTTTGCAATGCCAGCATTCAGAGCCTGTGCTCGTGCATGGTTTGCGGAGTATGGCCGTCTTTTATCCCATGCCTGTGCTACCGCTGGCTGTTTTGTGGCCTGGGAGTGTGAGGATGACAGGGAACTTGCTGCTGTGTGTGGAATAACAGTTTGTCTCTGGACAACAGTGGCCGAGGTTCTTCCATGGCGATCCTGTGAGGAAGCATAACCAGCTGTGTGTGAGCTCGATGAAGAGGCTTCAACACAACCTGAAGATGTAGGTGCTGCTGTAGGTTGGCCTACATCTCCAGTGTGTCTTTGTAACTCAACTACGTGCTTTGTCCGCACATGTTTCCACATATTTGTGGTATTGAGGTGACTGACACTTTTAGCTATTTTTAATTTTTGATTACACAGCTTGCATTTCACATAGCAAATATCATGTGCAAGTGTGTGAAAAAAGGACCACGCAGTGCAAGTCCTGGGAGCGCACGTTTTGACTTTTGGAAGACAACTGCTCCGAACAGGTGCCAAACTGGAGGCTACAGGCAACCGAGTCTGCAGCCTAACTCTCCCTCCTGTTTGTACCGTTGGGGCAATGTCTTCCTCTATCTTCCTTCTATCACTAACCATTTCTCTAGGCCTCTCCCAGCTTTCAACCAAAGTACTGGTTCTCACCCACAAAGCTCTCCACAGTGCAGCACCCCTCCTACATCTCCTCCCTCATTTCTATCTATCGGCCTAACCGACTGCTGCGCTCTGCAAACGACTTTCGACTAACCTCTGCACTAATACGTACCTCCCACTCCCGACTCCAAGACTTCTCCTGCTCTACGCCAATCCTCTGGAATGCTGTGCCCCAAGAAATTAGGACTATCCACAATTTGCATGGTTTCAGGCGCTCCCTCAAAACACATTTGTTCAGAGCGGCCTATCACATTCACTAATCAAAGTCATTCTATGTATTCTGTGTAAGTGTGTGTGTGTCTCTAGCCCATTCACTATCTCCATCCCTCAGTCCCTTAAGATGGCTGGAACATCATTGTAAATGCACCATTGTATATAAACACCTATACTTTGTATCTCCCCCATCTCATTGTACATTGTAAGCTGTCACGAGCAGGGGCGACTTATTTAGCTTAAATTATTGTATTGTTAACGTTGTTACTTATGACTTGTGTTCTGAAACTGCTAAACTGTAAAGCGCTGCGGAATATGATGGCGCTATATAAATAAATATTATTATTATTCCTCTGAGCTGCTCCCACCACCTTCCTGTTCTTCATGCCATGTTGGGTATTGGACCTCATCATCTCCACTACCCTCTTCCAACACCTGCTGTTGGGTGGTCTGGCCAGCACCATGCTCAACAGAAACTGGCACCTGGGTCTCATCATCATCATCAGATGCGTTCTGCGGTGTGCTGACCATCGGCACTGTCTCACCCGCCTCTTCAGATTCAGAGAGACACAGCTGTTGCGCATCACTGCATACTCCCTCTTCTTCACATTACAGAATGCTGCTTGGCTGGGCCCCTGTTTGCAAGCCAATAGATTCTGAGAACAGAAGCAGACACTCAGCTGGCTCCTGTACAGAACTCTCTGACTGCCTGGGCAATTTGCCAGGCGGTGAAGAGACAGATGGTTGCCCAACAGTGCTGTGGTCCTGAGAGGAGGTGGAAGCAATTGAAGTCGATGCATTGGCTGAGATCCAAACAACAACGGCTTCAATTTGTTCTTCCCGCAGCAGGGGGGTACTCCGAGCTCCTACAAAAGTGCGCATAAAGGAACGCTCACGGCCCGGGGAAAACTGGTGGATGCTGTGTCACTGGGGGCCGCAGCAGCCACAGAATCCCCACGTCCTCTCCCTGAAGAAACTCCACGACCACGTGCCTTACTCCCTGCCTTCTTCATCTTGGTAGATTGATAAAGAAAGTCTGAAAAGTTATAAGGCCTAAGTGTGGTTATTCCGCAGAGACTGCAGTGAACACTGCACACAACTGTTCAGTAGGTGTGAAAGGCCCCTTTGTGTACTTCTATAGTGTTTGCAACCAATGTATTGTATACGGATGGAAGCGCGTCACACTAATAGATTTTATTTATTTGTAATAGAATGGAGCAGCAACAATTAGAGAAAAATTTCAAGGATGTGCCAGTGACACACGCTCAGCAGACTACAACCAGCAGTGGTTGAAGAACTAACTGGAGCGTGATCTGCACTCCAAAAAGGAAAACCTCAGACTACAGTGAACACTGCACACAACTGTTCACTACCCAACGCGTCTCAGCAGGAAGGCAGTCTGTGCGTCAAAACAAAGGCGCAAGCATACATCCACGTACCCTGTTTATAAAGCTATATAAAAAAAATTATGTAGTAGTGACGCACACTTTATTGAGGTACAGTATTACATCGCCATTCACCATCTGTGGCTATGCAGTCTCATCTATATATACCTTATCTATCCGTTGTCATGCTTGCAAGTCGACAGTCAGGCATAAATAGCAATTTTCACTATGCACTATGCACTTTTTAAAGGTTATGTTTGTTAATAAACAGATTATTGCCACATATTATGAGTATTACATGATGGAAATTGTATAATTTTGTATAAACTGTTTAGTGACATTATTCAGCAAATGTAACATTTTAGTAATGTCACAGATAACTTGTAATGCTGATGATGTTTTGAAGTCAGACATTCATTGTCTATACAATAAAAATGGTGTACATACTGTTACTTATCCATCATTAATGGATTCAGATATGTACTTGTATGCTTTTATGTACAACCGTATAGCAGATTCCTTAACTAATTTATTTTGTGGTTTGCATTGCTGTTCAACATGTTAATGTATGTGTTTATGTTTGTCAATTCTTTATTTATCTAGATATTAGTTTAAATGAAATCATCATCTTATGGTAGTAAAGGTTATCTTTCTCTTGTTTGAAGTATAGACATTTAAAATTGACAGGTAACAAGGAAATTACTTGATCTAGTATTTAAACATCCTCCTTGACCCTGGGCTCCAACACCGCCAGTTGTTGCTCGGAAGTGCTGTTAGCACAGTCAACACTTGCTCCTGTGTTACTGGGGTTCAGTAACGTCAGCTGGTCCTCGGTTGTGCCATTGGCTCTTTTCCTTCTGCTGCCCCTCCGGGTTCCAGCACAGTCAGCTGGTCCTCGTTACTTGCATTGGCTCTTGTACCTTCTGCTACCCGTCCGGGTTCCAGTACCGTCAACTGGTTCTCCGCAGTGCCTTTGGCCTAGGTGCCTCCATCTCGGTATCCGAGTTCCAGCAACGTCTGCTGGTCCTTGGTAGTGCTTTGGAGCACAGGTACCTCCTGCTTAGTAACCGTGTCCCAGTAACGTCAGCTGGTCCTCGGTTGTGCCATTGGCTCTTTTCCTTCTGCTGCCCCTCCGGGTTCCAGTACCGTCAACTGGTTCTCCGCAGTGCCTTTGGCCTAGGTGCCTCCATCTCGGTATCCGAGTTCCAGCAACGTCTGCTGGTCCTTGGTAGTGCTTTGGAGCACAGGTACCTCCTGCTTAGTAACCGTGTCCCAGTAACATCAGCTGGTACAAGATTGTGCTACAAATACAAGATACGGAACAAGAGACACAAGAACAATAAGCAGAAGATCTAAAAGCAGAAGAACATGAAGTATAAGACCAAAATGAAGAGCAAAATATATGCTCTAAATTCTAAGCAGAAGAAGACTAAGCAGTGTATGGGGGTGAGTCCGTTCCTCCTCGTGGTGCCCCTGGAAAATGCCTGCTGCTGCAGGCTAAACTGAACACGGACAAATACTGTTGTAATTTAAATCTTTTGTGACAGCAAGAACGGAAGGATGAAAAATTCATACTTTGACAGATTACAAGTACAGGATTCTCTGTCACAAATAAGAATATGATGAAGAAGATGAAGCAGAATATGAATAAGAATAATAGTTTAATAAGAAGAATATGAGTAATGTTAACAAAGATGAATAGCAAGAAGTTTAAGAAGAAGATAAAGAAGGTGAAGATGAAGAATAATTTGATGAAAAAGATGATGCTGCAGAAGATTATGAAGGAGAAAGTGTGTGAAAAGTTAAAAAGGTGAAGATGAAGAGCATGGAAGTTGTGTAATATACATATTTGCCAAAATATAAAAAACGTTAACATTGTCAATTTCTTCGTCAATCCGAACATCTTTAAAAAAAAAAATATTTATGCTATTCCATTTGATTGGGTTAAACATCTATGCCTTTAATGTCTCCTCAACCTTCCCCAATACATTCTACATTACTCTTTCTTGTTTTCCTTCATGTACAATTAACCAACAAGGCAAGAATGGGTTTTTTTTAATTTCGATATTTTGTTCCCATAGACTTACATGGGACTTCCGGTATCGGTATCGGGTATCGCCGATATTTTAGTGATATCGGCGATACCATTCCGATTCCGATACTGTAGGATATCGGAAAGTATCGCTCAACTCTAATCCTGACACATTTCTTTTCGGACTGGATGTTTTCAAATAAAGCTATATTTTGCATAGTATTCAATTGTAGTGTGCGGTGAATCCTTTTTCTCATTGGTATTGGTACCTTCACGGTCCAATTCACCAGCACCTCATCTCCAAGTGACCTGAGTGCGCACCTTTCATTATTTTTTGACACGTAAATTCTACACAGACACACGGGTGACACACAGAGTATACACACGGACACACGGACATACGGACACGAATATCTCCGATACCGGTTTTTCCGGTACCGGAAATATACAGACATGTGAAAGAGGCCTTATTATCAGTGTACGGTCAGTGTGTCCATTTTTGCCATCAGTTGTTATCAGTGTACGGTCTGTGTGTCTGTTTTTACCATCAGTGTGTTATCAGTGTAGGGTCCGTGTGTCCGTTTTTACCATCAGTGTGTTATCAGTGTACGGTCCGTGTGTCCGTTTTTACCATCAGTGTGTCATCAGTGTACGGTCCGTGTGTCCGTTTTTCCCATCAGTGTGTTATCAGTGTAGGGTCCGTGTGTCCGTTTTTCCCATCAGTGTGTTATCAGTGTACAGTCCGTGTGTCTGTTTTTCCCATCAGTGTGTTATCAGTGTACGGTCTGTGTGTCCGTTTTTACCATCAGTGTGTTATCAGTGTAGGGTCCATGTGTCTGTTTTTACCATCAGTGTGTTATCAGTGTACGGTCCGTGTGTCCGTTTTTACCATCAGTGTGTTATCAGTGTAGGGTCCGTGTGTCCGTTTTTCCCATCAGTGTGTTATCAGTGTACAGTCCGTGTGTCCGTTTTTACCATCAGTGTGTCATCAGTGTACGGTCCGTGTGTCCGTTTTTCCCATCAGTTTGTTATCAGTGTAGAGTCCGTGTGTCCGTTTTTACCATCAGTATCATCAGTTTATAGTCCGTGTGTCAGTTTTTCCCACCAGTTGCCATCAGTATTTTTCACAGATGGATGAATAAATGACAAAGCTTCCCCTATCCTTTGCAATCTTGGATACAGACGGCACATGGATTTATGCTGAAGGTGTTTTTTCATAAACACATGAACTTGTATTCGTGTTTTCATCCATGATTCCAGAACTGGACATATCTCCATGAGTTGTGCATGAACGCTTGGTCCATTAAACAGCACAGACATGTCAACAGCCCCATAGATAATAATGGTACGTGTTGTATCCATTAAAATTACGGATATGACGCGCACCACATTGGTGGTACCAGGGCTATGGGGTACTCGGAACCGAGCCCATGGAAGTCTATTGGGAATGTCACTGGCAGCAGAGCTCGGTCCGTGGCCCTGGCGGTCATGCAATGGAGTATATTTACAGGGGATTGTAGTTATAGTTCGTGACGCCACCTGTGGTTTCTGATCTAATTGACCAGCGCTGCAGGGTAGATCTCTGAGGGGATGTTATGGCAGCTAGGTGTTAGGTCCCCCACAGGTGGGACTGGTCCCTCAAAGTCTATGGTGGTGATGCAGGGTGCAGATAAGAATTCAGTCACACACAATGCAATCTCTTTCCATACCTTTACTTGTAGATGTTGCAGGTATGTCCCGGGAAGCTGGTCAGGTTGGAGAATGCACATTCAGGAGAACTGTTGAGCAGGTTAGAGGCCTCCTTTATCCCTTTAATGTGTGTGAGTACAACTTGCATAAAGTCAAGTGCAACTCTTTCAATAGCAACTGCGCCCGGCCAATATTGTGGTGGAGCCTTCTATGTCTCTGATTATCAGATGTTGAGAGAACTAAGTCCTTACTTTTGTCGTGCACTTGACTCAAAGTCCCCGTTCTCCCTGACTCCGTTTACGTATCGGCGCTTAGGGCTACCTTCTGCGACTTGTAGTCCAGAAAGCCTCCGGTTTTCTTATTACTAGGCGTGAAGCACTAGCAACGCTTCGGACCCCGGTGTCCGGTTAACTGAGTGAGGGTGATTTGTCCCTTTGTCACTCTTACTTCTCCACTCGCCCTTCGCCCTGCTCTCGCTCTTAACATAAGCACGTGTAGCAAGCGTGCCAAGGTCAGATTTCCTTCAGTGCTCACTGACCTGTTCTCTGTTGACTCGTTGGTATAACTGCTTTGATTCCTTTCCTCCTTCTTTCTTAGGAACACGGGCAGCTTGTTCTGAGTAGCAGGTTAAGGGGTAGCTCTGACTAGGCTAGGATGATTCACTTCACCCATAGTAGCCTCCACTTTCTTGTCAGATGAGCTACACAAGCTCGGTCAGGATTCAGACTTCTCTCCTCTCCCTCCGTCTGTCTGACTGGAACAGAAACTAAACAGATCTGCAGATGGATGGGATGACTCACTCCTGAGCCACCCTCGGATTGACTGCACTGTCCTAAGACAGGAAACAGACTGAACACTGACTGCTACGTCACACTACTTAAATAGTCTGAAATGCCTCTAGTGGCAATGCTGAGAAGTGCGCGTGAATGAATATCAAGCTTTACAGTTACCTTCCTGTGCATTTTCCAGAAGATATGTGTGCCTTGCGAAGCTGGGCCACACATCCCCCCCTAGTTAAACTCAGCACTCCCGGGCTGAAATAGAAAAGAAAAACATTTTTGTTTTGCATATAACATTATAACTCATCCCTTGCGGGAGGTAAGGACTCTTGAACGTTACATTTTGTACATAGATCAGTAGAAAATTATTAAAAATACTTTTCAATAAATATATACAGTATAAGACAAGATTCTTGTGGAGGACCCACACCAAAAACCTCCCACGTGGGTCCTGGGTGGGCTGCAGGACTTCATTGCTGCAGACCTCACTCTAGGCCACACCATACGGGTTTTTCTTCAGAGGTAGTTAGGTTTTATGTAAAACCAAAATGGGGCACCGAAGTGCGAACTATTTACATTGAAAGTTTTTGGGCTGGCAAAGTCCACAGCCACGCAGTCCTTTGCATGGTTAAACATTCTTCAAGTAAAATCACATTTCAATCAACTTTTACTTTAACTCTTTACATTTCTATACTTCACTTTAAAGGTACTGCCACACTAAGCTATCCCGCTAGCGATCTCGTTAGCGTTGCATACTAATGAGATCGCTAGCGGGATTGTTTCTATATCGCTAAATGCGGCCACATTTAGCGATATAGTTAACGACGCTATCGCCGTTAGCGATCTTCTTAACGACTTTAGCGGTACAAAAGTACCGCTAAATCGCTAAGAAAAGGTGCCACACAGCGATTAGATACTTACCCAGCGGGAGCGCCAGCGATGAAATAGGGTCCGGAACGATTCCAGCGACGAGCGAGATCACAGCAGGAAGCTCGTCGCTGGAAGCTGCCGCACTGAACAATATCGCTAACGGGATCGCTAAATAGTGACGTTTTTTAGCGATCCCGTTAGCGATATTGTTTAGTGTGGCATACCCTTAACTCTTTACCCAGCCGGGTATTCTACTTTTAAATAAGCAAACATACTATGTAAACATTTATCAGTAGTAAAGTGCAAATCTTCACCTTTTTCAAACTTTATACATTTTCAGTTGCAGTAAACCCCTGTCTGGGTCCTACTGGTTTTCATCTTTCTTGCAAACTTCAATAACGTCTTCCACTCCTGGGGCTGGAACGACGCGGTGTTCTTTTGAACGCATAACAAAGAGATCATGTCCTGCGATCTGTGTTTGAGTGGCTACATCCTTCATTCGAACTGGGAACCCAACGGGTACATCCTCAGAATAGAACGCAGGTTGCGTTGTAAAAGGTGCCGCAGTATACAATTCAGGTTGCGATGCAGATATGGTCGCAGATTGTGATGCAGAAGTGTACGCAGGGGGCGATGCTGAAGTAATCACAGGTTGCGATATTGGTGCACTGCTTGGTGCTGACGCCAAAGATGACGCTGCTGGGGCTTGCGATTCCGAGTAGAACGCAGGTGCGCGCAGTGGCTCAGTTGGGAACGCACTAACCTGCTGCTGTCGCTGCTCCCAGTCGTTTTCTATTGCTGACAGTTGGGTCTCCTCCGGTGTCCCTACCGGGGATTGGCATTCCGCTGCGGCCTCCAGGCCTGGCTGGTACTCCGGAACGGGCAGGGCCTCCTCAGCCTCCTTCTCTCCCGCCGCTTCATCGGTGGAGTCGGGATCAGCACTTTTGGAGGCGGCCTCCGGTTTCTCATCAGCCGCTGGCACTGGTGCCACAGGTAATGGTTGCGCTCCTGGAGGGGAGAGTGTTGCGTCCCACAGCAGCCGCTGTTTCAGGGCACGCCAGCTTTTCTCCATCTCCTCCACTTCTTTGCGGTGGCGGGCCACATCTTCCAGCACCGCATCCACCTTCTCCATGACATAGAGGAGGAAGAGAAGGCGGATCTCTCTTGCAGTGGGGTAGGATCTCACATTATAATAGCATTTTGAGAGGGCGGCCATAACTTTCACACCACAGGGGGGGTACACGCCCACGAATGCACGCCCACCTTCTTCGCCAGCGCCTCAGGGCGCGAATATGGCGGCAAAATGGCGGAAAATGGCGCCAAAAATCACAAAACACTCTTTTTCACAAAAACAGTTCAATAGGCACACAGGACTCACAAATTTGCAAGCTTCGTATCCTGTTCGTGACGCCAAAGATGACGCGCACCACATTGGTGGTACCAGGGCTATGGGGTACTCGGAACCGAGCCCATGGAAGTCTATGGGGAATGTCACTGGCAGCAGAGCTCGGTCCGTGGCCCTGGCGGTCATGCAATGGGGTATATTTACAGGGGATTGTAGTTATAGTTCGTGACGCCACCTGTGGTTTCTGATCTAATTGACCAGCGCTGCAGGGTAGATCTCTGAGGGGATGTTATGGCAGCTAGGTGTTAGGTCCCCCACAGGTGGGACTGGTCCCTCAAAGTCTATGGTGGTGATGCAGGGTGCAGATAAGAATTCAGTCACACACAATGCAATCTCTTTCCATACCTTTACTTGTAGATGTTGCAGGTATGTCCCGGAAAGCTAGTTAGGTTGGAGAATGCACATTCAGGAGAACTGTTGAGCAGGTTAGAGGCCTCCTTTATCCCTTTAATGTGTGTGAGTACAACTTGCATAAAGTCAAGTGCAACTCTTTCAATAGCAACTGCGCCCGGCCAATATTGTGGTGGAGCCTTCTATGTCTCTGATTATCAGATGTTGAGAGAACTAAGTCCTTACTTTTGTCGTGCACTTGACTCAAAGTCCCCGTTCTCCCTGACTCCGTTTACGTATCGGCGCTTAGGGCTACCTTCTGCGACTTGTAGTCCAGAAAGCCTCCGGTTTTCTTATTACTAGGCGTGAAGCACTAGCAACGCTTCGGACCCCGGTGTCCGGTTAACTGAGTGAGGGTGATTTGTCCCTTTGTCACTCTTACTTCTCCACTCGCCCTTCGCCCTGCTCTCGCTCTTAACATAAGCACGTGTAGCAAGCGTGCCAAGGTCAGATTTCCTTCAGTGCTCACTGACCTGTTCTCTGTTGACTCGTTGGTATAACTGCTTTGATTCCTTTCCTCCTTCTTTCTTAGGAACACGGGCAGCTTGTTCTGAGTAGCAGGTTAAGGGGTAGCTCTGACTAGGCTAGGATGATTCACTTCACCCGTAGTAGCCTCCACTTTCTTGTCAGATGAGCTACACAAGCTCGGTCAGGATTCAGACTTCTCTCCTCTCCCTCTGTCTGTCTGACTGGAACAGAAACTAAACAGATCTGCAGATGGATGGGATGACTCACTCCTGAGCCACCCTCGGATTGACTGCACTGTCCTAAGACAGGAAACAGACTGAACACTGACTGCTACGTCACACTACTTAAATAGTCTGAAATGCCTCTAGTGGCAATGCTGAGAAGTGCGCGTGAATGAATATCAAGCTTTACAGTTACCTTCCTGTGCATTTTCCAGAAGATATGTGTGCCTTGCGAAGCTGGGCCACACAGATACATATTTGCAGCACAGATGTCTCAGTGAGACCTTATACAGCTTCGAAGCAACATCCATTCTCAGGGCTTTGGTCCATCAGCAATGTCAGTAATCTCTGGCCATTCGACAGGAGGTGTGCAAAACTCTTACCTTCTGGGGTCCCTTTTATGGCTTTTTATGAGCCGGGCGGGTGCAATGTGATCACTGCGGAGTGATGCACAGATGGCGTTGCACCAGCCCGGTTAATCAGAGGGATCCTAGAGAGTAAGAGATTGGTGAGCCCCCCATATAGCGGGCAAAGACTACTGACATGAACTGGAGTCCCAAAAATCGATCACGCCAAATTGAGTTGCCAGTCCAGTTCTGAAGTTGGCCGGATTGCTGCATATTCCCAGCTCCAGGGCTTTGCTGCTCCTCTAACATTGCAGAGGTAACGCTGCCCCTTTTTGGAGCATTGGCGATCGCACCGTTCAGGCCAGCGTTTCAGCCATGCCACAGATTGAAACAGTCAATGATCTGGAGTGCCCAGTGCTGTTGCCATCAGGACGCCAGGAGGCAAGGAAGTAGTGCGCTCCTGAAGATGGAAGGAGCGGTAAACCCATTAAGAATCACTTTCTCTTCTTATGGCTCCCTATTTGGAAAGCAACAATCCATTTATTATGTTACTCCAAAAACTGTCTGGCTTATTTCCTCAGTGACACAGATTGTTTTTTTGCTGCGCAGCAACTGCGAATTAGCGATCCACAATTATAAGTGGGTGAAACGCAGACCAAGAGCCAAAATAGACAAAGAGAAGTTTTATTTTTACTAGATGATTTGTAGTCTTGAATTACACTATTTATTTTACCATATAATGTACTAAAAACATTCTGTGTGTGGTGGACTTGGAAAAAATATCAGTTCTTCCATTATTTTCAAAGTTTTGCTTCATGGCATCCACTTTACAGTAAAAATAATTTGTTACTTTTCTCAGGACTGTGATAAGAGTTCATGCTGTCCTAGGCACTTTAAGGAAGCACTCCTCCTCTCCCTCCTCCTTCTCCTCCTCCTCCTCCTCTTCCTCCTTCTCCTCCTCTTCTCCCATCACAGTTTTTATCCTCTTAATATATTGCAGTCATCATATTATATATCACTGTGTACTTACAATTGCTCATTTTACCTTTCTACCCAGATAATTCTTTATTTCTACTCTATGTAGAAATAGTAAATAAATTTTTCCTGCATGAGTCATCTCACTCTTCACCTCCTGACTCAGCTGCTCCCCCGTCTCTGCCAGGGACTTTTGCAGTGACTCATGACTCATGCAGAGAAAATTGACCTCCTATTTCTACATAGAGCTTAGAAGGATTCAGCTCATCAGTTATTAATCACGTGATGCCTTAGAACTAATGGAAAAGAGAAGAATTATGTGAGTAGAAAGGCAAAATGAACAATTGTAAGTACACAGTGCTGTATAATATGATGACTGTAATATATTTAGAGGGAGTAGTAAGAGGAGGGGGAGGAAGATGAGGAGGAGAAGGAGGAGGAGTGCCTCTTCAAAATTGACCAGGTAACTTTGTTCTGTTGTTAATAACAGTATGGTTATACAGCTACCAAACTTATACAGGTTTTTGTGTGTTGCTACTTCTGTGTTACTACAAAAATAAATTGCAACACAAGTTTGGATTCAGTCGCCATATTTTGAAAGCCATACATTTTATTACATTTTACTCTATAGAATTGTATAAGGGTGCTTTTTTGGCTGTAGGGTATGTTCACAGGTTATGTTTTTGCAGCATTTTCCCTGCCATCACTCTTTCTTTTGGTGCAGAAAAAAATGCTGCAAAAACATAATTTGCGTGTTTTTGCTGCGTCTTTACATGCTTTTGTTCCCATTAATTTGAATGCGTGAAGACTAGAGGTGAGCGAATTTGTTTGGAATCGGTTCCGAATACGATCGGAATCAAATATTGTTTTAGCAATATACGTCGAACACAGCCGAACGTCATTAGAGTCAATGGGAGTAGAAATTACCGAATATGTTCGGAACCGATCATAAGACATACATTCGGCACGAATAGTGTTCCAATATGGCTCGAATATGTCAAAATCAGATTCGGGGACAAAATCCGAACAAATTCGCTCATCTCTAGTGAAGACGCAGAAAAGATGCTAAGAGAATTGATATGCAGCAGAATTTAAACCTATGGAAAACCAACCTAGCATGTGAATGAAATTTCTGAAATCTCATTTACTTTCCTATTATTGTAAAACGCAGTGTTTTTGCAGCAGAGGAAAACATAACCCTAAAAATGAAAAACTTCCCATATGTACTGTACATATCCTTATATTATCACAATGTACTTTTTATAGGACAACATTTGGCTTCTTGCACTAGGAATAGTAGGGATGAGTTAATGGTTAACACTTGTGCAGTTTTGTTTCATTGCTTTCAAAGTCATTGTTACCGGTATTTATGTTTCTATAAAAGTATAAACTCTTTGGACTTTTCTCTATTTCTTCAAGGAAGTCCCAATAGTAATTATTTGTTTAAAGCTTTACTTAAAGTTGTAAATGTATATTGCTTTATATAAAAATGAAACTCCACCTTTGCTTAACATTGTCTTTATTGTCAGTAAATATCCTGAGCTTCCTGGTTCATGTACAGAATGCCAGACATAAAGTGTCACTATTAGAGTTGAGCAAAACAGGTCGTTCATTTTCTAAAATCGCCGATTTTCGCCAAAGTCGGGTTTCATGAAACGAAACCCGACCGTGGAGTGAGTTCAGTCACGTGTTCGGTGACCATTTTGCTGGAGTCGGTTTTCCTCTACAGTTTAAGCGCCTTTTCTCGGCCAATGAGCAAGGACGCAGGCTGTGGGCAACAAGATGACATAGCAGGCGGCCAGCACCATCCTAGAGAAGGGCATTGCAGCGATTGGCTGGCTTTTTGTGGTGTCACAGTGCATATAAAATCCCTCAGCGCCGACCGCCATTTTACAACTGCCGAACTCAGTGTAGGGGAAGGTTGCTGGTGGTGCGTCTGAGCAGGGAGAGAGTTAGGCAGGGCCTAAACAAAAAAAACATTTGTGCTGATAGCGATTAGCTGTACAGTGACTGTGCAGTGAGACGGGAGGATTTTAGTGTGTGCAGCAACGCTGGTTCTTAAGGGTATGCCACACTAAACAATATCGCTAACGGGATCGCTAAAAAACGTCACTATTTAGCGATCCTGTTAGCGATATTGTTCAGTGAGGCAGCTTCCAGCGACGAGCTTCCTGCTGTGATCTCGCTCGTCGCTGGAATCGTTCCGGACCCTATTTTCTCGTCGGCGCTCCCGCTGGGTAAGTATTTTATCGCTGTGTGGCACCTTTTCTTAGCGATTTAGCGGTACTTTTGTACCGCTAAAGTCGTTAAGAAGATCGCTAACGGCGATAGCGTCGTTAACTATATCGCTAAATGTGGCCGCATTTAGCGATATAGAAACAATCCCGCTAGGATCTCATTAGTATGCGTCGTTATCGTGATCGCTAGCGGGATAGCTTAGTGTGGCAGTACCTTTAGGCTGCATGCCTGCCAGTGACGCTGTAGAAATAGCTTGTGTGGACAATCAGATCTGATTACAGGCTGCCTGCCTGTGATAAAGGGACAATTAATTTGGTGGAGTTGCTGAGCTGCCTGCCTGCTAGTGACAGTGTACAAATTGCTTGAGTGGAGCATCAGATCTGATTAGTAGGCTGTCATGACTGTGATAAAGGGGCGATTAAAATTTGGTGGACTAGTACAGCTGCCTGGCACTGAGAGTGTACAAATTGCTTGAGTGGAGCATCACATCTGATTACTAGGCTGTCTGACTGTGATAAAGGGGCAATTAATTTGGTGGAGTAGTACAGCTGCCTGGCACTGACAGTGTACAAATTGCTTGAGTGGAGCATCACATCTGATTAGTAGGCTGTCTGACTGTGATAAAGGGGAAATTAATTTGGTGGAGTAGTACAGCTGCCTGGCACTGACAGTGTGCAAATAGCTTGAGTGGACCATCAGATCTGATTATAGGCTGCCTGCCTGTGATAAAGGGACAATTAATTTGGTGGAGTAGCTGAGCTGCCTGCCTGCTAGTGACAGTGTACAAATTGCTTGAGTGGACCATCAGATCTGATTACAGGCTGCCTGCCTGTGATAAAAGGGCAATTAATTTGGTGGAGTAGCTGAGCTGCCTGCCTGCTACTGACAGTGTACAAATTGCTTGAGTGGAGCATCACATCTGATTACTAGGCTGTCTGACTGTGATAAAGGGGTAATTAATTTGGTGGAGTAGCTGAGCTGCCTGCCTGCTAGTGACAGTGTACAAATTACTTGATTGGAGCATCACATCTGATTACTAGGCTGTCTGACTGTGATAAAGGGGAAATTAATTTGGTGGACTATGTACAGCTGCCTGGCACTGACAGTGTACAAATTGCTTGATTGGAGCATCACATCTGATTACTAGACTGTCTGACTGTGATAAAGGGGCAATTAATTTGGTGGAGTAGTACAGCTGCTTGGCACTGACAGTGTACAAATTGTTTGATTGGAGCATCACATCTGATTAGTAGGTGTCACGCTGTCTAATGATATGACTACAATGTCAGTAAACTATTTATACAGGAACCACACTCTATACAACATATAGTTTAGCAACATCAGAATGTAAGTATAAAATAGATTTACCTGACACAATATCAGCAGAACTTAGGGTTAATCTTGAGGACTAGATGTGCAGAAACGATATCAGTTGAACTCAGGGTTAATCTTGAGGACTTGATGAGCTGTAACAGGAAAGAGGAGGACCGGGGTCTAACCTGACCCTACACTGGGGTCCTAACTAATCCCTTACCTTGGAGGTACTGATAATGGTTCAGAGGTCCAAGTCTCCAGCCTAACCCTGTCTCCTGTCAGACCCTGAACCCTGTAATCAGTCCTAAGAAGGATCCTGATTACCACCAAAGGGATATGGGCTGATCTTAGCTAAATACACAGATTAGACATATAAGACAGACAGGATAGCACTCTCTTGCATACACACTCAAACACCGAAGGAACATAAATGGTCTGGGAAATAAACTCTAAGCAAGTTAAGCTTAAAACAACTAAGGAGCTCTCAACTAGAGTCTATACAGATTCATTCCTATCTGTGGTCTGCATGAAGGGTTTCACTGGCAACTCCCAAAGCAGACAACCAGAAACTTAAAGGAAACCAATCAACAAATAATCAATTGCAGCCGGAGAAACTGCACCCAGTCCCAGCACCGAGCACAGACAGAATTAACTCCCTAGCTGCCAAACACAAAGAAACAGCAACTCAGCTGTGAGAAGTCAAAATGTGCAACCGCGACGATCTTCGTGGCAATGCACACATGACAGTACCCCCCCTTCTACGAGGGGCCTCCGGACCCTCAGGGCCAGGCCTGCCCGGGTGAGTTCTGTGGAAGGTCCGAACCAAACGATCTGCGTTAACATCAGACGCAGGGACCCACGTCCTCTCCTCCGGACCATACCCCTTCCAATGCACCAAGTACTGAAGGGACCGGCGATTCAGGCGAGAGTCAATGATTTTTGATACTTGAAATTCCAAGTTACCATTGACCAACACTGGAGGAGGAGGTAGAGGTGACGGTATGACTGGTGCCACATACCTTTTAAGTAATGACTTGTGGAACACATTATGAATTTTAAAAGTAGAAGGGAGTTCCAGACGAAATGCCACAGGATTAATTATGGAACTGATCCTGTACGGCCCGATGAATCTGGGACCCAGTTTCCAGGAGGGCACTTTAAGTTTTATATTCCTGGTAGACAACCATACCAGATCGTTCACATTCAGATCTGGACCAGAAACTCTCCTCCTATCAGCCATACGTTTGTAACGGTTCCCCATCGTACTCAAATTATTCAATACACCTCGCCACACAGAAGCAAGTGACGACGAGAAACGCTCCTCCTCAGGAACCCCAGAAGGACCCCCCCCATTGAAAGTACAAAACTGGGGATGAAAACCATATGCCCCAAAAAACGGGGACTTACCAGTGGACTCGCTCCGCCTGTTGTTAAGAGCGAACTCTGCCAGAGGCAAGAAAGATGACCAGTCCTCCTGGTTCTCCGAGACAAAACACCGGAGATATGTCTCTAAACTCTGATTCAGACGCTCTGTCTGACCATTGGTCTGTGGATGAAAAGCCGAGGAAAACGACAATTGCATCCCCCGACGTAAACAAAATGCCCTCCAAAATTTGGACACAAACTGAGACCCCCTATCTGACACCACATCAGAAGGCAACCCATGAAGTCTCACGATCTCCCTAATGAACACCTGCGCCAGAGTTTTAGCATTAGGGAGTGCAGGAAGAGCAACGAAATGTGCCATCTTACTGAACCTGTCAACAACCACCAGTATGACAGTATTCCCTGACGACGGAGGAAGATCCGTAATGAAGTCCATAGATAAATGAGTCCATGGACGCTCTGGAAGTTTCAAGGGTAAAAGGGTCCCAGATGGACGGGTATGAGGAGTTTTAGAGCGAGCACAAACCCCACAGGACGCGACAAAAGTTATAACATCTTTATTAGCGTTAGGCCACCAAAATCGGCGAGAAAGGAGATCTAAAGTAGCCTTACTCCCTGGATGTCCTGCTAAAGCAGAATTATGATGTGCCTCAATAACCTTTTGTCTCAACTGATTCAGGACAAACAGTCTCCCTGGAGGTCCTGCAGGGGCGTCCCCCTGAGCCTCTAACACCTCCTCCTCAAGCTCAGAACATACAGCCGACACTACCACCCCCTCCTGAAGGATAGGAATCGGGTCATCCGTTTTCCCGGCCCCTGGGAAACTGCGAGACAAAGCATCAGCCTTTACATTCTTAGACCCCGGACGATAAGTGACGACAAAATTAAACCTGGTAAAAAACAACGACCATCGAGCTTGTCTGGAATTCAGACGCTTAGCGGATTCTAAATACAGCAGGTTCTTGTGATCAGTAATAACGGTGACCGGGTGGACTGCCCCCTCCAAAAAGTGACGCCATTCTTCAAAAGCCAATTTAATGGCCAAAAGTTCCCTATTGCCGATATCATAATTCCTTTCGGCGGACGACAATTTCTTAGAAAAGAAAGCGCACGGATGCCATTTACCAGGGGACGGACCCTGGGACAATATAGCACCCACCCCTACGTCAGACGCGTCCACCTCAACAATGAACGGCTGAGATACATCTGGTTGGATGAGAACGGGTGCCGAAGCAAAACATCTCTTTAAAGAGGAAAAGGCTTGGCAAGCTTTGTCCGACCACCTAGAAAAATCCGTCCCTTTTCTCGTCATGTCAGTGAGAGGTTTGACGACAGACGAGAAATTACAAATAAATTTCCGGTAGTAATTATCAAACCCCAAAAAAACGCTGCAGAGCCTTAAGATCCCCTGGCTGATCCCATTCAAGCACTGCTCTCACCTTTTCAGGGTCCATACGGAAACCGGAGGCTGACACCAAAAAACCCAAAAACTGAAGTTCCTGTACGGCAAAAACACACTTCTCCAGTTTGGCGTATAGTTTATTGTCTCGCAAGATCTGCAACACCTGTCTCACATGCGCCTGGTGAGACACAAGATCTGGCGAGTAAATTAAAATGTCATCCAAATATACGACCACAAACACCCCCACAAGGTGACGAAAAATGTCATTAACAAAATGTTGGAATACTGCTGGTGCAGTAGTCAGACCAAAAGGCATAACCAGGTTTTCATAATGTCCCTCCGGCGTGTTAAACGCCGTTTTCCACTCATCCCCCTCTTTTATTCTAATCAGATTATACGCCCCCCTGAGATCCAATTTAGAGAACCATTTGGCGCCAACAATTTGATTGAAGAGATCAGGAATAAGAGGGAGTGGATACGGATCTCGAACAGTAATCCGATTAAGTTCGCGGAAATCCAAGCAAGGGCGTAGGCCTCCATCTTTTTTCTTCACAAAGAAGAACCCCGCGGCTACAGGGGAAGATGAAGGTCTAATATGCCCTTTGGCCAGACTTTCGGAAATATAATCTTTCATAGCCTGTCTTTCAGGACCAGAAAGATTAGACAACCTAGCTTTAGGTAACTTAGCATCAGGAAGAAGATTAATAGAGCAGTCATACACACGATGAGGAGGCAACTCCCGACACCCCTCCTCAGAAAAAACATCCCCAAAATCCTCCAAAAAAGGAGGCAATGTACTAGGTACGACCGCACTGATGACTGTGTTCATGCAGTTGCTTTTGCAAAACTCACCCCATTGGCTTATCTCTCTGGACTGCCAATTAATTACAGGGTTATGTTTAACCAGCCAAGGAAGTCCCAACACAATGGGAGTAGGTAGACCCTCCAACACATAACAAGATAATTGTTCCCTATGTATTGCCCCTACCCGAAGGTCAATGTTATGAACCTCATGAACAAAGCTACCTTTGCCGAGAGGCCTGGCGTCAATGGAAAAAATAGGGATCGGTTTGACCAATACACTCAGATGCATACCTTGAGCCTGAGCAAACTGAGCGTCAACCAGATTGGCGCCGGAACCACTATCCAGAAGAACAGACAATCTCTTCACTCTAGTACCAAACACCACCTCCACTGGTACAAGGAACTGAGAAGAACCGGCGGATGAAATACATACTCCCAGGTTGTCATCCACCACACAACCTGGGATTAGCAGTTTTCCGGCGACTTTTTACTTAACAAGACACGGGATGGACATTCTCCAACAAAATGTCCCTCTTTCCCGCAGAAAAAAACACCTTCTAGTCCTGCGGCGTGCCGCCAATCCCCTACTACGAAAAGATGTCCCTCCCAACTGCATAGGCTCATCCGAACAGACAAGGGGAACCTCAACATAAGGGACTTTAGTAGTAGGTGGAGTAACAACAGAGAGTGGAGTTACCTCACCCCTCTCCCGAAGCCGTCTATCAGTATGGATAGCTAGGGCCATAGCAGCCTCCAGAGAAGGAGGAGACTCATACTGAGCCAAAACGTCTTTTAATTTGTCAGAAAGCCCATGACAAAACTGGCTCCTAAGAGCTGGGTCATTCCACTGAGTATCCGTGGCCCATCTACGAAACTCAGAAGCAAATTCCTCCGCAGGACGATCTCCCTGCTGTATCTTACGTAATTTAGTCTCAGCAAGAGAGACCCGATCTGGGTCATCATATACAATCCCAGAGCAGTAAAAAATTGATCTACAGACTGTAGAGCCGGGGATTCCGGAGGAAGGGAAAATGCCCAGGATTGAGGGTCCCCTTGAAGAAGTGAGATAACAATTCCCACTCTCTGCTCATCACTCCCTGATGATCGCGGCCGAAGCCGAAAATATAATTTACATGCCTCCCAGAAGGTAAAAAATTTGTCTCGCCCACCAGTGAACCTATCTGGAAGAGCTACTTTAGGTTCAACTCTGGTTTGCTCCAGGGGAGACAAAACTTTGGACTTAATGTCCGTCAGCTCCATGGATAATCCCTGCAACTGCAGAGCCAGCTGGGCTACTGGATCCATGGTAACTAGAGATAATTTTTTATGGCCAGTGAAAATGTCACGCTGTCTAATGATATGACTACAATGTCAGTAAACTATTTATACAGGAACCACACTCTATACAACATATAGTTTAGCAACATCAGAATGTAAGTATAAAATAGATTTACCTGACACAATATCAGCAGAACTTAGGGTTAATCTTGAGAACTAGATGTGCAGAAACGATATCAGTTGAACTCAGGGTTAATCTTGAGGACTTGATGAGCTGTAACAGGAAAGAGGAGGACCGGGGTCTAACTTGACCCTACACTGGGGTCCTAACTAATCCCTTACCTTGGAGGTACTGATAATGGTTCAGAGGTCCAAGTCTCCAGCCTAACCCTGTCTCCTGTCAGACCCTGAACCCTGTAATCAGTCCTAAGAAGGATCCTGATTACCACCAAAGGGATATGGGCTGATCTCAGCTAAATACACAGATTAGACATATAAGACAGACAGGATAGCACTCTCTTGCATACACACTCAAACACCGAAGGAACATAAATGGTCTGGGAAATAAACTCTAAGCAAGTTAAGCTTAAAACAACTAAGGAGCTCTCAACTAGAGTCTATACAGATTCATTCCTATCTGTGGTCTGCATGAAGGGTTTCACTGGCAACTCCCAAAGCAGACAACCAGAAACTTAAAGGAAACCAATCAACAAATAATCAATTGCAGCCGGGAGAAACTGCACCCAGTCCCAGCACCGAGCACAGACAGAATTAACTCCCTAGCTGCCAAACACAAAGAAACAGCAACTCAGCTGTGAGAAGTCAAAATGTGCAACCGCGACGATCTTCGTGGCAATGCACACATGACAGTAGGCTGTCTGACTGTGATAAAGGGGCAATTAATTTGGTGGAGTAGTACAGCTGCCTGGCACTGACAGTGTGCAAATTGCTTGAGTGGAGCATCACATCTGATTAGTAGGCTGTCTGACTGTGATAAAGGGGCAATTAATTTGGTGGAGTAGTACAGCTGCCTGGCACTGACAGTGTGCAAATTGCTTGAGTGGAGCATCACATCTGATTAGTAGGCTGTCTGACTGTGATAAAGGGGCAATTAATTTGGTGGAGTAGTACAGCTGCCTGGCACTGATATTGAACAAATTGCTTGAGTGGAGCATCACATCTGATTTCTGAATTCTACTGTAATCCATAGTGAGCCTGTGACAGTCTGTGTGTTACTCCTCAAATATATACGGAGATTAAAATTTTTCACCTTCACCGTATACAGCTGTACACTTCTCATACAGTAACATATATCTTCTGTGATTTTGGCAACAGTTACACAAACATAAGGAAGTATGGTGGAAGAGGTCGAGCACGTGGTGGTGGTGGGCCACCTGCTACTGGTGGTGGTGGTGGTGCTGCATCTGCTGCTACTGCCAAAAGCACAATAGCACCTAAGGCAGGAGGTGTTGAGCCTGCATCATCGTCTGGCTCCAGAAGGCCTGGAAGGCTCCCTTTTCTGGGAGTAGGTAAACCGCTTTTAAAGCCTGAGCTTCAGGAACAGGTTTTGGCTTTCATTGCCGGAGCTGCGTCAAGCTCTATTGCCTCCTCTTCTGATATTTCAAAATCTGCAACCACTGACTCGTCAGTGCAGCCTTTTGGTCTGGACCAACCACTTTCCTTGGGTCCTTTACCCCCACTACAAGTGAAGGATGCGTCAGCCGACACTTCAGATTACTCCATGGAGCTCTTTTCACATACCATGCCTGGGTTATTAAGTCAAATGCCTCATTCCCCAGTCCAAGATGAATCTGACATTGAGTGCACTGATGCACATCCACTGCTAGATGATTGTGCTTCCCCATTGAAGCACAGAACTACATTGCCCTTGAAGTCTACTGCGCCCCAATGTGACCCTGCTGAAACTCATGTGCCCCTTCCCGCATACTGTACCACCTTAGACGGTGAAAGGAGGACGTTGCAGATGAAATTGAAGAGGAGGTGATGGATGACCCAGTTGTTGACCCGGATTGGCATGTAGTGGTGGAAGAGGGTGCCACTGGCAGTAGCTCAGAAGAGGAGAAGGATCTGCAGCAGGTATCGAGATCGCATGGGGGTTTATCTGGCAGGCTGTACGAGTCCCAAAAGGTCTTAAAAAAAATAACTTTTTTTTTGAGAAAAGCCATCCCTGCCCTCCACCAGCATGTGAAAGACCGCATTGTCCATGCACTGCAGTAGTCAGTGGAAAGGTGCACCTCACAACAGAAGCATGGGCCAGTAGGCATGGCCAGGGCCGTTACTTGTCCATAACTGCGCACTGGGTTAATGTGGTGGATGCAGGGTCCACAGAGGACGGCGGTGCTGGGACAGTGCTGCCTAGCCCACGTTATAGGCAACAGTTGGCTGTAGGCGTTGGCCCCCCCTCCTCCTCCTCCAGAAGCGAAAGCTCGGCAGCAGAGCGCAGACGCACGAGCACTCCATCCGCAACTGGCAGTGTTGCAGACAAGGTGTCCCACTATCGAACAGCTAGTGGTAAGCTTCAGCAGGCTGTTTTACAAATGATGTGTTTGGGCGACATGAGACACACCGCTGATGTACTGTCCCAATACTTGCATCGAGAAACAGAGACATGGCTGGGCAGTATACATCTTGAACCAGGCAAAGTAGTCAGTGATAACGGCCGTAATTTTGTGGCGGCCATATCCATATCAAAACTCCGGCACATACCTTGCCTGGCGCTCAAGCTCCCCAAGCACCGCCTAATCAAAGATGTTGCCACAAGGTGGAACTCCACCATGCACATGGTTCAGAGGCTGTGCGAACAGAGGCAGGCTGTAATGCATTTAAGGGAGGATACATGGGCAGGTAGTTCTAGGGCAGACATGGAGTTGTCGGGTGTGCTGTGGTCAAAGCTGAAAGACCTCTGTAAAGTCCTTCAGTGTTTTGAGGAATGCACACGCCTGGTAAGCGCAGAAGACGCCATCATCAGCATGAGCATCCCACTTATGCGTCTGCTCATGCAAACTTTGACGCACATTAAGGATCAGGTGTCTGCAGTGGAGGAGGAGGAGGGAAGCCTTGATGACAGTCAGCCATTGTCTGCTCAGGGAACTGTCCTGGACGAGGTGGAGGCAGAAGAGGAAGAGGAGGGGGGGATGATTATGTAGGGGAGGAGGATGCTTCTGAGGGTCCAAGACAAAATGTTGTCTTATCAAGTTCAGGTCCAGGGTTTGTGCGTGACTGGAGGGATGTTGATTTGGCAAAAAGTGCTCCTACACCTACTGCTGGCAGTGCGTCACTGACACCTGGAACATTGGCCCACATGTCTGATTATGCCTTGTGGATTCTAAAAAGGGACCCCCGCATTGTAAAAATGATGAAGGATGACGACTAATGGTTGGCCACCATCCTTCATCAACGCTATAAAGGCAAATTACAGAATATCGTGCCACAGGAGAACATCGACCTAATATTATCCAACAAACAAGCAACTCTGGTAAACTGTTTGTTAGAGGCATTCCCAGCACACAGCAGCGGTGCAGGTTCTACCACGAGCCATCCTGGGCCAAATGGAAGAGGTGTTCGTGGTCGACACAGCCGAATTGGCGTTGGAGACAGGGGTTTCATGACCATGTTGTGGACTGATTTCTCACGGACACCTCACACGCATGGTAATAATCTGCAATCTATAGCAACAGACAGGAGACAGCAGTTGTCAACTATGGTTAAAAATTACTTCTCCTCCCCTATCGATGTTCTCCTCACCCGCCATTCCCCTTTGACTACTGGGCCTGTAAACTGGACACCTGTAAGATGGCAACGCTGAGGAGGGCAGCGTAGACCACTGCATAGCGAGGAGAGTTATTAAATATTTTTAAATGTTTTCTCGAATATATGGGTAGCATTTCACACTGGATCATTAATAATGTGGACCATCATATATGGAGCTTTCTTTTGGCCCATAACACACTGGAGCATCATCCATGGGGCCCATCATATACAGTAGCATTGTCAATGGGGCAGATCAGAGACTGGAGCAGCAGGATGGATGTTATGTTTCGGTAGCTGAGGAGAAATTGCAAAAAATAGCAAAAGCAGTAATACACCAGAGAGGCTGGAACCTATTGGATTCATCCCTTACAAGAAAATCGGAGCATTGAGCCCATATTAAATGAAAAATATGAGAATTTTAATAATAAAGATAAATTTTATTGAAGACTATATAAAAACATTTGTTCACAATAATCAAATAAATGTAAGTGAAATAGTGACAGAGCAAGAAAAAAACATCCTGGAGCACAAAGGTAATAAATACGCACTTCACTATATCTAAATCCTCAGAATGAATGAAGAGGAATAATGATAACAATAGTATTGAGATATGAGGGTGGATTCAAAAATACCGACAGATTATTACAGAAAAAAGTAAAGCCCCAAAGGGGTTAATTAATATCTAATCCATACGATACTTGTCATAGATCAAAAATGTGATCGCAAGCCGAATGGCAGAATGCACCACTAAACATACTCCAAATATATGCATACCGTAATGGCAAGGGTTAAGTGTGGTAAGTATTAGGTCAATGCCTCCTACAGATGCCATACAGGGTGCATATCAAAGTGCCGAAGTGCTTACCCATAGTGGGAAAAAGATGTGCAGTGCCAGGAACGAGGTTATGGATATCAGCACCCTGAAAACGATCCCTCGGCATTTCCGGTTGCACCACAGGTGTAATCCAACTGGTTTAAAGTTTGTTGGTATAGATCGAGTACGTAGTGTTATCAGAGGTGGTGATTGGAAGCGTACTCTGGCGCAGCTGGAGTGCCGATGGATCACCACCCTGGACACTATGTCACCTAGAGGATTAAACGAGAAGCTGTCTTTTGTGTGCTTCCTGTAACTCTATCCTGATTTTCTGTTTCCCTTGTTTTTAATTTTGTGCTGTTTTAATCTAGTGTTTTATGTTCGCAGAAATAATAAGATGTATATTGACGTGTGCACATTCAATTGATCGAATCTTCTACTTGGGGACTCATGGGACACCTATCTTTTGGAATTACGTTGGACTGATTAGAAGCTACGACGTCTTGGACAAGCAGGGACTCTGACTATATTATATTATACTATGGTCACTATTCATTATTTTTATTTTTTCATCATAATTTTTTCATTTCTATCTTTATTTTTTATTTTTTAGTTTTCATTTTATTTTTTATTTTTTGTTTATTATTTATTATTTTTATATATGATCCCACTGTCATGATACCTCAGTTAGTATTGTATGCTACCAGAGTTCAGCTTTGCACCATTTCACAATTGGAATGGTCTTGATCCCGTTTTGAGGAATGTACCTCTGGGTCACATGACTATCATCTCTGCATGCAGTGACTCCTCCAATTTACATCTAGGGTCTGGAGATATTGTGTATAATAATGACAGCGATGTAATTGGTCTTATATGTATTCATATACATTATATATATACCCTTCATTTTTTGTTTTTTGTTTTTTCACAATTATATTTATTAGTATTTTCACCCCTTTTTCCCCGCCCCCCTTTTCCTCATATAATTTTTTGTACCTCTCAGTTACTTTCCGTTGTTCCTTTTTTTTCCTTTTTTTATCTCAGGATCGTAATCCTGTATATTACGATCACATGATCGGTCTCCCTGACTTACATCATCAACCCAGATGTCTCCCGTGAGCGTGCGTATGCACGTGTGGCCACGGCGGTCCGCTTCGCTGAGGGCCTCTCAAAGATGGCGGTGGGGTCCCTGACGTCACAGGAAGCATTTTCCTTGACCCCACTGCCATCTGAGTGCCGGATGTGATGCGATCTCCGCCGTGGATCGGCACCTGCATGCGCCGCGCTATCACGGATTATCTGTCCCACCTGTGCACCCATTATTTATACCTTGTCAGCACTCCATTCCACACTGCCCCCCGAAGAAGCTGGATTAGCGAAACGTGCGTAGGGGCACGTTCCTGGCACTGCACATCTTTTTCCCACTATGGGTAAGCACTTCGGCACTTTGATATGCACCCTGTATGGCATCTGTAGGAGGCATTGACCTAATACTTACCACACTTAACCCTTGCCATTACGGTATGCATATATTTTGAGTATGTTTAGTGGTGCATTCTGCCATTGGGCTTGCGATCACATTTTTCATCTATGACAAGTATCGTATGGATTAGATATTAATTAACCCCTTTGGGGCTTTACTTTTTTCTGTAATAATCTGTCGGTATTTTTGAATCCACCCTCATATCTCAATACTATTATTATCATTATTCCTCTTCATTCATTCTGAGGATTTAGATTTAGTGAAGTGCGTATTTATTACCTTTGTGCTCCAGGATGGTTTTTTCTTGCTCTGTCACTATTTCACTTACATTTATTTGATTATTGTGAACAAATGTTTTTATATAGTCTTCAATAAAATTTATCTTTATTATTAAAATTCTCATATTTTTCATTTAATATGGGCTCAATGCTCCGATTTTCTTGTAAGGGATGAGTATGTAAGGAGTTGCCCTGGTCCAATTTTGGAACCATGTCAAGACATGTTACCCATGGTTTTGGTTTAATTAAATAACCTATTGGATTGCAGTAACCTAAACTAACCGCCAATTAGAAGTAGCCGTGGAGCGTACCTACGGTGATAATAGACGCCTCGTCACAGCCGGAGAGATAACTACACCTAAAGGCAGAAAGATGAAAGCTATCTGCCCCTGAGCAGAGTCCCCAAAGAAATAGGAAGCCCCCAAACATGTAATGGCGGTTAGACAAGAAGAAAACACGGACGCAGACAGAAAATAGAATGAGCAAACGCTGGGACCCAATCTGTCTAGACAGAAAAGTAAGTTAAGAATTCTGACTGCAATCCAACAAAACCCTGACAAAAATACTAACACTTCTGATTAACAAAAAACCTAAGATCACACGATGTCAACCACCTAAATCAGATCCCTGGTGTAACAAACAGCAATTCAGCAAATAAAAAGTGACAAAGGAACAAAGCAAAAGTGCAAACACAAACTGAGCACAATTGCAGCGCCAGACCCCCAAAAGGGGACAGGCTGCAGTCCACTGCAAGCAGCAAACCAGCAGTGAAATTCCAACAGAGGAAAAAAAAACAGCAAACACTTATCTGAATGAGAGCAGGGAAACGAGCTGTGCTCCAAGCAAGACCAGGAGGAACAATTGATTACCGGCAACGCTGCTGGGAGATCAGATCCATTCGGATCCAGCTGAAAGCCATTCTGCAATTAGTTCATTACCCACAGAAAACACCGGAGGGAGCCCCAGCTCCAAAGTTGCCTCCAGCGTATTCACAACAGTACCCCCCCTTGAGGAGGGGTCACCGAACCCTCACCTGCGCAATCAGGCCGATTAGGATGAGCTCGATGATAGGCACGGATCAGTCTCCCAGCATGGATGTCCGAAGTAAACAAGTAAACACCCAAGAATTGTCCTCCTGACCATAACCTCTCCACTTAACCAAATACTGGAGTTTCCGTCTAGCAAAACGAAAATCCAATATTTTCTCAACCACATACTCCAAATTGCCCTCAACCAAAATAGGGTCAGGAGGCGCAGCCATAGGAATCACTGGCTCGACAAACCTCTTCAATAAGGACTTGTGGAACACGTTATGGATCTAAAATGTCCCTGGAAGAAGCAAACGGAAGGAAACTGGATTAATAATTTCCATGATCTTATAAGGTCCAATGAACCTTGGCTTAAATTTTGGAGATGCAACCTTCATAGGGATATTCCTTGAGGATAACCAAACCAAGTCCCCCACTTTAAAACGAAGACCATCAGTCCTATGCCGGTTGGCAAACCGCTGGGCCTTCTCCTGAGAGAGAGACAACCTCTCCACTACCTGGTCCCAAATCTGCTGCATACGCTACACAATAGATTCAACCCCCGGACAGACAGAAGCCTCCGCCTGTCCTGAAGAAAATCGAGAGTGAAACCCAGAATTGCAGAAAAATGGAGACATCAAGGTGGCAGAGCTAGCTCTATTATTAAGAGCAAACTCAGCCAAAGGCAAAAAAGAGACCCAGTCATCTTGATCAGCAGACACAACATATCTCAAGTAAGTCTCCAAGGTCTGGTTTGTTCTCTCAGTTTGTCTATTGATCTGAGGGTGAAATGCAGAGGAGAAAGACAACTGAACACTAAGTTTAGAACAAAATGTCCTCCAAAATCTGGAAACAAACTAGACTCCTCTGTCAGACACAATGTTCTCCGGAATGCCATGTAACCGAACCACGTGCTGAAAGAACAAAGGCACCAATTCGGAGGAGGAAGGCAACTTAGGTAATGGCACAAGATGTATCATCTTGGAAAACCTATCACAGATTACCCAGATAACGGTCATTCTCTGAGAGACAGGAAGGTCGGAAATAAAATCCATAAAAATAAGGGTCCATGGCCTCTTGGGTACAGGTAATGGCATTAACAAACCACTAGAACGAGAGCAAGGCTTGGAACGAGAGCAAGTCCCACAGGACTGCACAAAATCCCTGACGTCACGAGACAAAGTAGGCCACCAAAAGGAGCGACTCACTAAGTCTCTGGTACCAAAAATCCCGGGATGACCAGCCAACTGTTGTGAATGTGTTATAAATGAATTCTGAGCAGAAGCTCCCTCTGGTGGTTGCAGACAGTGCTGAACCATTCAATGAAGATTGTGAAGATTGGCAATCAGGAGTTACAGACTGGTCTTATATAAGGGAGGTTCCCTCCCATCAGGGTTGCCGGTGATCAATTGTTCTTGTCTCAACTTTGTTCCTGGTTCACTTGGAAGCTTTCTGAGTCTTGCCTGCTTCTTCTACTAACAGATAAGATATTTTCTGCTTTTATTTTTGTGCTTGCTTTTTGCATTTTTTCCTGCACTTCTGTGGAGGTCAGCCAGGTCCCCTCCGGGGGCTTGTGCTCCTCTCAGTTTATCTTAGCCACTGTTATTTGTTCATTTGCCTTTTCCAGTTTTTTCAGTGGCTGCGGCTTAGTTTTGTTACACCAGAGAACTAATTTAGGTGGTAGAGGTCGTGTGATCTCAGGTGTTTTTGCAATTAGTAGAGTTGGTATTTTTTTTAGGGTTTTTTGGATTGCAGTAAGTGTCCTTCCTATCCTTTTCTTTCTAGGAAGATTGGGCCCCAACTTTTGCTCATACTATTTTCTGTCTGTGTCTGTATTTCCTCTTGTCTAACCGCCATTACATGTTTGGGGGCTTCCTATGTTTTTGGGGATCTGCTCCGGGGCAGATAGCTTTCTATATTTAGGTGTAGTTAGCCTCTAAGGCTGTGACGAGGCGTCTAGGACCAACGTAGGTACGCTCCACAGCTGCCTTTGGTTGTGGTGGTTGGTCAGGGTGCTGCAATCCAGTAGATTCCAACCTCTCTGGTGTATTGCCGTTTTTGCCTGCTCTCCTCAGCTACCAAATCATAACAGTATCACCGGCCAAATTGAAAATTATATGGTACTCACAGAAGGGAAAAATAGTGTGAAAAAAAAAAAAAAGTTGTCAGAGTTGTCAGAGATTATTTTTTTTTCTGTTTGTTGAATGTTTTTTTCCTCTGTTTCTCTGGGTGCTGAGGATTTTTTTTTCTCTCAATGGAGTTTGCACAGTTGTCTGGCCATGTGGATCAGCTTGCCACTGAAGTTCGGAGTATTGCTACCTATCTTGCAGGGTTGCCGGTTGTGGAACCTAGGATCCCCATGCCAGATTTGTTTTTAGGGGATCGAGCTAAATTTCTGAATTTCAAAAATAACTGTAAGTTGTTTTTTGCCTTAAAACCTAAGTCCTCAGGGAACGCAGCACAGCAGGTTCAAATTGTCATCTCTCTCCTGCGTGGCAATCCTCAGGATTGGGCTTTTTCCCTGACACCTGGGGATCCTGTTTTGAGTAATGTTGATGCATTTTTTCTGGCTCTGGGGTTATTGTACGATGAACCTAATGTCACTGATCAAGCTGAAAAAACCTTGTTGGCATTAAATCAGGGGCTTGAGGACGCTGAGTTATACTGTCAGAGATTCCGTAGGTGGGCAGTCCTGACCAAATGGAATGATGATGCTTTGGCAGCCCTTTTTCGGAAAGGTCTGTCAGAGAATGTAAAAGATGTTATGGTGGGTTTCCCTGCTCCCTCTGGTCTCAATGATTCTATGTCATTAGCGATTCAAATTGACAGACGTTTGCGTGAGCGTAGAGGTAAGCGTGGAATGGTGTTGCCTTGTGAACCAGCTTCTGAACCCATGCAGTGTGATGTAGTGGCTTCAGGGGCACAGCGTCATGGGTTTCGAGAACGCAGTGTGTTGTGTTTCTGCTGTGGTGACGCTTCTCATGCTGTTTCAGTCTGCCCTAAGTGGGGAAGACGTTTTGCACGCTCAGTTGTCTTGGGGAGTGTTCAGACTAAATTTCTGTTGACTGTTACCCTGATTTGCTCCCTGTCCACATTTTCTGCTCAGGCTTTTGTTGATTCGGGAGCAGCTATTAACCTGATGGATTTTGATTTTGCTAAACGTTGTGGGTTTCCCTTGATACCCCTACGGAAGTCTATTCCCTACTGGGGATTGATTCTACCCCTTTGGCTGAGAATAAACCCCAGTTCTCTTCTCAGGTGTAAATGAGGGTTGAACCTGATCATCAGGAGAGTTGCAAATTTTTGGTGCTGTATAATCTGCATAACATTATTGTACTAGGTTTCCCTTGGTTACAGTCTCATAATCCTGTTTTGGATTGGAAATCTGTGTCTGTAACCAGTTGGGGCTGCCAGTGTGTTGGTGCCAGCACTCCTGTTTTTTCTGCCTCTCCCCAGGCTCAGGATGTTCCTGACTTTTTGACTGATTTTTCTGATGTGTTTAGCGAAAGTAAATCTGCATCCTTGCCCCCTCATAGGAGCTATGACTGCGCTATTGAATTAGTGCCTGGTAGTAAATTCCCTAAAGGTCGCCTTTTTAACTTGTCTGTACCTGAACATGACGCTATGCGGTCTTATATCAAGGAGTCATTGGAGAAGGGTCATATCAGACCATCCTCTTCACCCTTGGGTGCCGTTTTTTTCTTTGTGGCCAAAAAGGATGGTTCATTAAGGCCGTGTATTGATTATCGTCTCTTGAACAATATCACTGTGAAATATCAATATCCGTTACAGTTGATTTCTGACCTGTTTTCCAGGGTGAAAAGTGCTACTTGGTTTACCAAGCTTGACCTCAGGGGGGCGTATAACCTTATTCGCATTAAGCACGGGGATGAATGGAAGATGGCATTTAATACCCCAGAGGGGCATTTTGAGTATCTAGTGATGCCCTTTGGGCTCACTAATGCTCCTTCCGTCTTCCAGTCCTTCATGAATGACATTTTCAGGGATTTTGTGGATAAATTTCTGATTGTTTATTTGGATGATATCTTGATTTTTTCCAATGACTGGGACTCTCATGTGAAACATGTTCGGACTGTGTTCCAGATTTTGAGAGAGAATGCTCTGTATGTGAAGGGATCAAAGTGTCTTTTTGGCGTACAGAGGATCTCATTTCTGGAATTCATTTTGTCCCCATCTGTTATTGAAATGGACCCGGTCAAGGTTCAGGCCATCTGTGATTGGGTCCAACCTACTTCATTAAAGGCTCTTCAGAGATTCTTGGGTTTTGCCAATTTTTATCGTAAATTTATTGGTAATTTCTCTGTTATTGTTAAACCATTGACTGATTTGACCAAAAAGGGTTCTGATGTGGTGAATTGGCCTCCTGAGCCAGTCTCTGCGTTTCAGGAACTTAAGCAGAGATTCACTTCTGCTCCTGTTCTAAGGCAGCCTGATGTTTCTCTCGCCATTTCAGGTGGAGGTTGATGCCTCTGAAATTGGGGCAGGTGCCGTTTTGTCCCAAAGAGATCCAAAGACCTCTAAAAGTAACCCTTGTGCCTTTTTCTCTCGAAAATTTTCTCCAACTGAACGTAATTATGACGTGGGTAATCAGGAGTTATTGGCCATGAAGTGGGCTTTTGAAGAGTGGAGACATTGGCTGGAGGGAGCCAAACATCAGGTGGTGGTCCTCACGGACCATAAGAATCTGGTTTATCTGGAATCAGCCAAGCGACTTAATCCTAGACAGGCCAGGTGGGCCTTGTTTTTCACACGTTTTAATTTTGTGGTTTCCTTTCTTCCTGGCACTAAGAATGTTAAGGCGGATGCCCTCTCAAGGAGTTTCCTTGCGGACTCTCCTGAGTTATCTGATCCTGCTGTTATTTTGAAAGAGGGTGTACAGTCATGGCCAAAAGTTTTGAGAATGACACAAATATTATATTTTCACATGATCTGCTGCCCTCTGGTTTTTATGTGTGTTTGACAGATGGTTTTATCACAGACAGAAATATAATAATTGCAAACATATGAGTAACAAAAGCTTATATTGACAGTTAGAATGAGTTAATGCAGCAAGTCAATATTTGCAGTGTTGACCGTTTCTTTCAGGACCTCTGCAATTCTCCCTGGCATGCTCTCAATCAACTTCTGGACCAAATCCTGACTGATAGCAGTCCATTCTTGCACAATCAATGCTTTCATTTTGTCAGAATTTTTAGGTTTTTGTTTGTCCACCCATCTCTTGATGATTGACCACAAGTTCTCAATGGGATTAAGATCTGGGGAGTTTCCAGGCCATGGACCCAAAATCTCTATGTTTTGTTCCCTGAGCCATTTAGTTATCACCTTTGCTTTATGGCAAGGTGCTCCATCATGCTGGAAAAGGCATTGTTGATCGCCAAACTGCTCTTGGAGGGTTGGGAGAAGTTTCTCTTGGAGGACATTCTGGTACCATTCTTTATTCATGGCTGTGTTTTTAGGCAAGACTGTGAGAGAGCCGATTCCCTTGGCAGAGAAGCAACCCCACACATGAATGTTTTCAAGATGCTTAACAGTTTGCATGAGACAAGACTGGTGGTAGCGCTCACCTTGTCTTCTCCGAATGAGGCGTTTTCCTGATGTCCCAAACAATCGAAAAGGGGATTCATCAGAGAAAATAACTTTACCCCAGTCCTCAGCAGTCCACTGCCTGTACTTTTTGCAGAATATCAGTCTGTCCATGATGTTTTTTCTGGAGAGAAGTGGCTTCTTTGCTGCCCTCCTTGAGACCTGGCCTTGCTCCAAGAGTCTCCGCCTCACAGTGCGTGCAGATGCACTCACACCTGCCTGCTGCCATTCCTGAGCAAGCTCTGCACTGCTGGTAGCCCGATCCCACAGCTGAAACACTTTTAAGAGACGGTCCTGGCGCTTGCTGGTCTTCTTGGGCGCCCTGAAGCCTTTTTGGCAACAATGGAACCTCTCTCCTTGAAGTTCTTGATGATGCGATAGATTGTTGACTGAGGTGCAATCTTTCTAGCTGCGATACTCTTCCCTGTTAGGCCATTTTTGTGCATTGCAATGATGACTGCACGTGTTTCTTTAGAGATAACTATGGTTAACAGAAGAGAAACAATGATGCCAAGCACCAGCCTCCTTTTAAAGTGTCCAGTGGTGCCATTCTTACTTAATCATGACAGATTGATCTCCAGCCATGTCCTCATCAACACCCACACCTGTGTTAATGGAGCAATTACTGATTAGAGGTTAGCTGGTCCTTTTAAGGCAGGGCTGCAATGATGTTGAAATGTGTTTTGGAGGATAAAGTTCATTTTCTAGCCAAATATTGACTTTGCAAGTAATTGCTGTTAAGCTGATCACTCTTTATTAGTGTTGAGCGATACGATACCGCAAGTATCGGGTATCGGCCGATATTAGCTCTATCGGACTTTCGATACTTAGTTCCGATATTTTCGTCTTATCGGATACCGGAATCGGATTTGTCACTGTCACTGTCAGTGTCCGTCGGTCGGGTCTGTCAGGAGTCAGCGGCACTTACCTGGCAGAAGATCTCCGGCGGTCACTGGCTGGACTGCTTGATGGCCGCCATCATCTTTCCCCGGCGGTCACATGCAGTTTCTCGCGATAACTGCAGTGACTGCTGGGTAATCCCGGCCGTAAAGCAGTCAGTCCGATGACGTCACCGCCGGGAAAGCAGGTAATCAGCTGTGCTGCGTCGAGATGACAGGCTCTGCCTGTCATTGCGATGTAGCAGAGCTGGATCGTCGTGGGACTGTCGTTACTATGGACTGCGTCGGACAGGTGGTATACTGTTGGTTTGTTTTTTTTCTTTTTTTACAGGAGATCGATGGCGTCGCAGGAATGAGAGTATAATAAAAGAAATGAAAACTGTGTTGTCTCTTTTATTTCATTAAAATACTTTTTTCTTGCTGTGTCTTTTTTTTTATACATTTAAAAACTTTGGGATTAATAATGGATCGGTGTCTTATTGACACCTCTCCATTATTAACCGGGCTTATTCTCACCGTGCAATCAACGGTGACATTAACCCCTTATTACCCCACTTGCCACCGCTACACGGCAGTGGGAAGAGCCGGGTAAAGTGCCACAATTGGCACATCTTTTGATGTGCCAAATGTGGGGCTGCTGTAGCCTGGTATTATCAGGCTGTTGAGGGCCAAAATCCATGGGCCTTGACAGTCTTTTAATACCAGGCCGCAGCAGTCTGCATTTTACTTTGCTGGTTAACAAAAATAGGGGGACCCCTACGCCGTTTTTTTTTCGAGGGGATCCCCTATTTTTGTTAACCAGCCAAGCTAAGCAGACTGCTGTGGCCTGGTATTATCAGGCTGGCAAGGTCCATGGATATTGGATCCTTACCAGCCTGAAAAACCAGGCCTCAGCAGTCTGCTTCATCTGGCTGGTTAACAAAAATAGGGGGGACCCCACGCCAAATTTTTTTCGAGGGGATCCCCTATTTTTGTTAACCAGCCAAGATATGCAGACTGCTGTGGCCTGGTAATATCAGGCTGGCAAGCAGGGTCGGACTAAGGCACCGGGACACCGGAGAAACCTACGGTGGGCCCCAGCTCCTGCGTGGTGGGCCCTGATTTGAAAGGATAGGTCGCAGGGCAGAGGGGGCGGTGGCCCCGGGGCCCGCGCTCTGAGGGGGCCCACCCGGAGCTACGATACAGTTACATTCTGCGGCAGAGCAGGGAGAATCGCTCTCCCTGCTCTGCCGCCCGGAAGCTATGGGGCCTGAACAGGCGTTGGGGGGGCCCGGTGCCAGCAGTGGGCCCCCCACCCCTCATCGGAGGGTCAGCTGTATCGGCATCCAGCCGATAAAGCTGACCGCATGGAGAGAGAAGGAGCGAGCGCTCCTTCTCTCCCATAATCCCCCTCTCAGCGTATTACAGCGGGCGCAATAACATCACCTGCCGGCGCCCGCTGTCAGACGCTGAGAGGGAGAACAGTGAGCAGCACAGGAGCCGGGAGGTGAGTTTTTTTTTTATTTTTTTTTTAATGGGGGTGCAGTCGAGTCCTGGCTGGAGAAGTCGTCATGTCGGTGTGGGCCAGATGGAAAAGACATGAAAAGTGAACAATTCCATTAGAAAGAACATCAGCGGTAAGTCATTATCTGTACCTGTGCTGTAATCTATATGTTCTGTAGGACTGGTATTATTTAACACAGACCATATGGCGGTAATATCAATATTGGTCTTTTTATATATAGATTATTTTGCCCAACAGCACGGTCATTTGCTGAGGTTCTCTGATGATGGGCCCACTCAGAAGTTTTGCCCCCACTAAACCAAAACCCTAGCTACGCCTATGGCTCTCTCTCTAGTCTTTCTTTCTCGCTCTGTTCTTTCCTTCTCGCTCTCTGTTCTTTTTTCTCTCTGTTCTTTCTTTCTCTCTTTTCTTTCTTTCCTCTCTTTCTTTCTCTGTTTGTTCTTTCTCTCTCGCTGCTCTTTCTTTCTTTTCCTCAGTACCAGCCACTGTGCCCTCATTACCAGTCAGTGTGATCAGCAGTGCTAAATGGTTACACTTGGGGCGAGGATATGGGTGTGATTAGCTGTGAAATGGGTGTTGTCGGGGCGTGGCCTAAAATTTTCAGCGGCGCGCAACACACGCCGCAGCCTTTAATCCTATTTCCTGTCTTCCAAGTTTGGGAGGTATGCTGTATGACCTCCCTACAACTTCTGGCCATGCTCCTGATGAGCGCGACGGATGGTCTCGTGAGGGATCTCCTCCCACACCTGGACTAAAGCATCCACCAACTCCTGGACAGTCTGTGGTGCAACGTGGCATGGCCTAAAATTTTCTGCAGCATGCACAGCGTGCCACAGCCTTTGTCCCTCTTTCCCTTATTCAAAGGTTGGGAAGTATGATGTTGGGCCGCAAGAATATATTTTCTCTGGTGGGCCCAAGGTACTCCAGTCCGACGCTGCTGGCAAGGTCCATGTATGTTGGCTCCTTAACAGCCTTAAATACCATGCCTCAGCAGCAGGGGCGTACATATAAATCATGGGGCCCCATAGCAAAAGTCTGAATGTTCCCCACCCCCCCAAAAAAAAAACCCAGAGGCATTTGTAAATGTAAAGTGCCAGCACAGTGAGGGAAGTTGAGTTGCACAGAGACAGGGGTTTTGGGGGTACTCGGCACCGATCACGTCGACTTCCATGGGGGATGTCACGAGTAGCACAGCTCGGTCCGTGACCTGGGCGATCACTGGAATGTGGGATATTTCCAGGGGATGATAGAATGTTCGTGTAGTTTGTCGTGACGCCACCTGTAGTACCTGGTCAGGGTGTCCAGCGCTGCTGTGCAGGTCCTCTGGAAGGGATGGTGTAGTGCAGGTAGGTGAAAAGTCTTCTACAGGTAACACGCTATCCTTCCAGGGCAGATAGATGTGAGATAGAGCAATGGTGCAAAGTGATGTAGCAGAGTGGACTATGCGACGTAGTAAGAAAGCAGGAAACACTTCAAGTTAAACGTTGCATAATAAAATTTTTAATAATAACATTACAAAAGTGCAAATGGCTTATATTATGTGACATGTTTTGTTACTGTTCATACCCTTGATATGTGTTATACATGTGTGTTAATAAATACATATTCAACAAAAGTGCAAATAGCATTAGTGCCGAAGTTCGTGGAGACTTCTTAGGACTACCCCCACCGGGGTAACTTCACAGTGTCCTTTACTTGTGCTTGTGGAGGACCCGCTCCAAACCTCCAACTGTGGTCTTGGGTGGGCTGCAAGACTTTCCTTGAGCAGACCTCACTTTCGGCCACACCAAATGGGTTTTTAGTTTCTGAGGTAGTTGAAAATAGTGCACAGTAAAGTTTTTTGTAAAACCAAGATGGAGCACCGAAGTGCCAACTATTTACAGAAAAGTTTGTGAGCCAGTACAGTTCATGGCTTCAAAGTTCAACATTTTCATTACAGTGAAACACCATTACCCAACCTGGGTATATTAAGGCAACAATAAACTTGTTCTTCTGAACATTCACCCGTCCGAGTACATCAAACCATTACCCAACCTGGGTATATTAAGGCAACAATAAACTTCTTTTTATGAACATTCACCCGTCCGGGTACATCAATAATTTAACTATTTACATACAGAGACCCTGTCCGGGTTATTTAGACTTCTTTGGCTGGCCCCTTACAGGTACCACCTGGTACTGTTCTGGAGCTTGCCAAACATCCGTGACAGGAGGGTCCACCCAGACCTGATGACGTCGTGTGGCCTGTACAGTGACGTCGTGACCCGCTATCTGGGTCTGTGTGGCCACCTCTTTCATCTCCCTCCGGGTCTGGACCCCTATGTCCCGGACTGAACGAACCCCAGGGGGCCTAACAGGCGCCGGGTACGGGCCAGCTATCATTATCATGTCCATAGCTGGGGCTGCTGAGTAGACCACTGAGGGAGGCTGGGAGATTTACGGCTGGGGTGGGCACTTGTGCAGAGGCCTGGTTGGGGGAGGCTGAAGGCTCGTAGGGTCTGTCAGTTTCCTGACACTCTGGGGAGTAGGGGTCGCACCTGGTAACATTTAGGGCGTACCATCCATTGTAACCCCAGTGTCGGGTGTAAGTCACCAAGTCTCCTGGCAACAGGTCTCTCCCCGGGTGTCCTTCTGGGAGGTGAGCCTCCACGTCCCGCAGGGTTACAAAAACTTCTAAATAAAGTCCAGGCTCCTGGATGAAGCCCCAACCACCTTTTAACTTAAAGTTCCGTACTGCACCCTTACGCCGCGGCTCCCTCACCGTACTTTTATCCTTTCTCATACGTGCCTTCTCTGCCAGGTCCTTCTCCAGGTGACGTTGCCGAAGCTTTTGGGATTCTCGCTGCTCCCTTTGTCGCTCTGCTTCCCGCTCCCGACGTCTCCACTCTTCCTCCTGACGCCGGTTGTAATTCTCCTCCACCAGCATCTCCATGTCTCCACCATCAAACGCCAGCTTACGATGTACGGTTTGCGGCAGCTCTCCTGGCGCCCGCCAGTCCTGGCGGCGCTCACCTGTGGCGGAAGCAGCCGGCTCTGAAACAGATGACGGTCGGGGCTCCGGTACAGGCAGGTAGAGCTCTGGTGCCTGCGCGGCCTCCTCCATGAGGACGGGTGTCACTTCTTCTGCCTCAGTGACGGGGGCAGACAGCGGGATCTGGGGTGCTGGTGCGGCGTTTTCTGCAGGAACGGGTGCCTCCACTGTGATACTGGCAACCGGTTCAGATTGCAAGGGCTGGGATGCCCGCACGGCCTCCTCCACTGGAACGGGTGCCTCCACTGAGATACTGGCAACCAGTTCAGATTGCAAGGGCTGGGATGCCCGCACGGCCTCCTGTACTGGAACGGGTGCCTCCACTGAGATACTGGCAACCGGTTCAGATTGCAAGGGCTGGGATGCCCGCACGGCCTCCTTTACTGGAACGGGTGCCTCACCTTCCGGTACAGACACTTCAGGGGGTAAGAGGGATTGGCGCCGCTCCAATTGTAGTTTTAGGGCCCGCCAGCTCGCTTCCATCCTGGCGACCTCCTCCCGGTGCCGGGCCAGGTCTCTCAGGGTATCCTCCGCTTCTTCCAGCGTAGGAGGGTTTCCAGGCCGGGTGCCAAACGGTGGCTCCGTGGCGATCGGGTCGCTTCTGTGGGGGGAGAGCTCTGACTCCTCCATCCCTTCCCACTTCTGCTCACGTCCATTCGCCATCTCTGCCAAGTCACATGTGTCATTAGCATCAGGAGAGGCGACATCTTTTGTGGGAGGCGGGACCTTCGCGTTCGTTTCCGCCCACTGAGGAGGATGAGGAGGCGGAACTCCAGAGCTGTGGGGCACGATCTTACATTGCAGTAACATTTAGAGTGTGCGGACATCGTTTTCGCGCCACGGAGTGAGTGTACGCCCACAATAGCACGCCCTTATTCTTCACCTGTGCCTCGTGGTGCAGATATGATGGAAAAATGGCAAATACAGTCTATGATGATTTTTGCAATTCTCAAGCAAAAAAAACAGTTCAACTAAGGCACACAGGACTCGCTTATAGCGAGCTTCTGAATCCTGTTCGTGACGCCAAAGTTGAGTCGCACAGAGCCACAGGTTTTGGGGGTACTCGGCACCAAGCCCGTCGACTTCTATGGGGGATGTGACGGGTAGCACAGCTATGTCCGTGCCCTGGTCGCTCACTGGAATGTGGGATATTTCCAGGGGATGATAGAATGTTTGTGTAGTTTGTCGTGACACCACCTGTAGTACCTGGTCAGGGTGACCAGCGCTGCTGTGCAGCTCCTCTGGCAGGGATGGTGTAGTGCAGCTAGGTGATAAGTCTTCTACAGGTAAGACGGTATCCTTCCAGGGCAGATAGATGTGAGATAGAGCAATGGTGCAGAGTGATGTAGCAGAGTGGAGTATGCGACGTAGTAAGAAAGCAGGAAAGGAAACAATTCTTACTACAAAGACATGCAGCATAAGGCTGCCTCAACCCCTCCCATCCAAATAGCTACACCCTGTTCTAACCAGCCTGAGCTAGACCATCCCATTGGGTCCGCCTACACTCAGCTGGCATAGTGTATTGTTGAATGCAGTGGTTGGAGTCAATGGGGTGTTTCCTCCTTACCTGAGAGTAAGTTGTCACACCGCTGGGTGCGATGCAACATCTCTGTGGCGACTGGACCCTCGGGTGCTTCTGTCTTTTCACAAATGCCGGCTTTACCCGGCAATTGAATCAGAGGCTATTTTACTATGTAGAAGTGAATAAACTATAAATATATGTATATATATATGTCACAATGACATATATATATATATATATATATATATATATATATGTATTCTAAGTGTGTATATTTTGTGTTTACAAGGAAAGAAAGTGTTTTTTTAGTTGCGATATTTTGTTCCCAAGACTTACATGGGACTTCCGGTATCGGAATCGGATATCGCCGATATTTAGTGATATCGGCGATACCATTCCGATCCGATATTTTTAGATATCGAGCAGTATCGCTCAACACTACTCTTTATAACATTCTGGAGTATATGCAAATTGCCATTAGAAAAAGTGAAGCAGTAGACTTTGTAAAAATTAATATTTGTGTCATTCTCAAAACTTTTGGCCATGACTGTAGTTCTTTCCGCCATCTCGCCGAATTTGAGACTGGCTCTGGAAGGGTGTCAGGAGGATAAAGCCGAGCACTGCCCTATTGGGAAATTGTTTGTCCCAGACCGGTGGAAAAAGAGTGTGATGTCTGAGATTCATTGTTCCGCGTTGGCCGGTCATCCCGGAATTTTTGGTACTAGAGACTTGGTTAGTCGGTCCTTTTGGTGGCCTACTTTGTCTCGTGACGTCAGGGAATTTGTGCAGTCCTGCGGGACTTGCTCTCGCTCCAAGCCTTGCTCTCGCTCTAGTGGTTTGTTGATGCCATTGCCTGTGCCCAAGAGACCATGGACCCATATCTCTATGGATTTCATTTCCGACCTCCCTGTTTCTCAGAGAATGACCGTTATCTGGGTGATTTGTGATAGGTTTTCCAAAATGATACATCTTGTGCCATTACGTAAGTTGCCTTCCTCCTCCGAATTGGTGCCTTTGTTCCTTCAGCACGTGGTTCGGTAACACGGCATTCCTGAGAACATTGTGTCTGACAGAGGAGTCCAGTTTGTTTCCAGATTTTGGAGGACTTTTTGTTCTAAACTTGGTGTTCAATTGTCTTTCTCCTCGGCTTTTCATCCTCAGACCAATGGACAAACTGAGAGAACAAACCAGACATTGGAGACTTATCTGAGATGCTTTGTGTCTGCTGATCAAGATGACTGGGTCTCTTTTTTGCCTTTGGCTGAGTTTGCTCTTAATAATAGGGCTAGCTCTGCCACTTTGATGTCTCCATTTTTCTGCAATTTTGGGTTTCACCCTCGATTTTCTTCGGGACAAACGGAGGCTTCTGTCTGTCCAGGTGTTGACTCTGTTGTGGAGCGTATGCAGCAGATTTGGGACCAGGTAGTGGAGAGGTTGTCCCTCTCTCAGGAGAGGGCCCAGCGGTTTGCCAACCGGCATAGGACTGATGGTCCTCGGTTTGAAGTGGGGGACTTGGTCTGGTTGTCCTCAAGAAATATCCCTATGAGAGTTGCATCTCCTAAGTTTAAGCCTAGGTTCATTGGACCTTATAAGATTATGGAGATTCTTAATCCTGTTTCCTTTCGTTTACTTCTTCCAGGGACATTTAAGATCCATAACGTGTTCCACAAGTCCTTATTGAAGAGGTTTGTCGAGCCAGTGGTTCCTATGGCTGCGCCTCCTGACCCTGTTTTGGTTGAGGGCAATCTGGAGTATGTGGTTGAGAAAATATTGGATTCTCGTTTTTCTAGACAGAAACTCCAGTATTTGGTTAAGTGGAGAGGTTATGGTCAGGAGGACAATTCTTGGGTGTTTGCTTCGGACATCCATGCTAGGAGACTGATCCGTGCGTATCACAGAGCTCATCCTGACCAACCTGGTTGCCCAAATGAGGGTTCGGTGACCCCTCCTCAAGGGGGGGGGTACTGTTGTGAATGTGTTAGAAATGAATTCTGAGCAGAAGCTCCCTCTGGTGGTTGCAGACAGTGCTGAACCATTCAATGAAGATTGTGAAGATTGGCAATCAGGAGTTACAGACTGGTCTTATATAAGGGAGGTTCCCTCCCATCAGGGTTGCCGGTGATCAATTGTTCTTGTCTCAACTTTGTGCCTGGTTCACTTGGAAGCTTTCTGAGTCTTGCCTGCTTCTTCTGCCAACAGATAAGATATTTTCTGCTTTTATTTTTGTGCTTGCTTTTTGCATTTTTTCCTGCACTTCTGTGGAGGTCAGCCAGGTCCCCTCCGGGGGCTTGTGCTCCTCTCAGTTTATCTTAGCCACTGTTATTTGTTCATTTGCCTTTTCCAGTTTTTTCAGTGGCTGCGGCTTAGTTTTGTTACACCAGAGAACTAATTTTGGTGGTAGAGGTCGTGTGATCTCAGATGTTTTTACAATTAGTAGAGTTGGTATTTTTTTAGGGTTTTTTGGATTGCAGTAAGTGTCCTTCCTATCCTTTTCTTTCTAGGAAGATTGGGCCCCAACTTTTGCTCATACTATTTTCTGTCTGTGTCTGTATTTCCTCTTGTCTAACCGCCATTATATGTTTGGGGGCTTCCTATGTTCTTTGGGTATCTGCTCCGGGGCAGATAGCTTTCCTCTTTCTATCTTTAGGTGTAGTTAGCCTCTCAGGCTGTGACGAGGCATCTAGGACCAACGTAGGTACGCTCCACGGCTGCCTTTGGTTGTGGTGGTTGGTCAGGGTGCTGCAATCCAGTAGATTCCAACCTCTCTGGTGTACTGCCGTTTTTGCCTGCTCTCCTCAGCTACCAAATCATAAAAGCCAACGCGGAACAATGACTCTCAGACATCACACTCTTTTTCCACTGGTCTGGGACAAACAATTTCCCAACAGGGCAGTGCTCAGGTTTATCCTCCTGACACCCCACCAGAGCCAGTCTCAAATTGGGCGAGATGGCGGAAAGAACTACACCCTCTTTCAAAATAACAGCAGGATCAGATAACTCAGGAGAATCAGCAAAGAAACTCCTCAAGAGGGCATCCACCTTGACATTCTTAGTGCCCGGAAGAAAAGAAACCACAAAATTAAAACATGTGAAAAGCAAGGCCCCCCTGGCCTGTCTAGGATTAAGTCGCTTGGCTGATTCGAGATAAACCAGGTTCTTATGGTCCGTGAGGACCACCACCTGATGTTTGGCTCCTTCCAGCCAATGTCTCCACTCTTCAAAGGCCCACTTCATGGCCAAAAACTCCCGATTACCCATGTCATAATTACGTTCAGTTGGAGAAAATTTTCGAGATAAAAAGGCACCTCTTAGAGGTCTCTGGATCCCTTTGGGATAAAACGGCACCTGCCCCAATCTCAGAGGCATCAACCTCCACCTGAAATGGCAGAGAAACATCAGGCTGCTGTAGAACAGGAGAAGAAATGAATCTCTGCTTAAGTTCCTGAAACGCAGAGACTGCCTCAGGAGGCCAATTCACCACATTGGAACCCTTTTTGGTCAAATCAGTCAATGGTTTAACAATAGCGGAGAAATTACCAATAAATTTACGATAAAAATGGGCAAAACCCAAAAATCTCTGAAGAGCCTTCAATGAAGTAGGTTGAACCCAATCACAGATGGCCTGAACCTTGATCGGGTCCATTTCAACAACAGACGGAGACAAAATAAATCCCAGAAATGAGACTTTCTGTACGCCAAAAAGACACTTTGATCCCTTCACATACAGTGCATTCTCTCTCAAAATCTGGAACACAGTCCGAACATGTTTCACATGAGAGTCCCAGTCATTGGAAAAAATCAAGATATCATCCAAATAAACAATCAGAAATTTATCCACAAAATCCCTGAAAATATCATTCATGAAGGATTGGAAGACGGAAGGGGCATTAGTAAGCCCAAAAGGCATCACTAGGTACTCAAAATGCCCCTCTGGGGTATTAAACGCCGTCTTCCATTCATCCCCGTGCTTAATGCGAATGAGGTTATACGCCTCCCTGAGGTCAAGCTTGGTAAACCAGCTAGCACTTTTCACTCTGGAAAATAGGTCAGAAATCAAAGGTAACGGATATTGATATTAAACAGTGACCTTATCCAGGAGGCGATAATCAATACATGGACTCAATGAACCATCCTGTTTGGCCACAAAGAAAAAACCGGCGCCCAAGGGTGAATAGGATGGTCTGATATGATCCTTCTCCAATGACTCCTTGATATAAGATCGCATAGCATCGTGTTCAGGTACAGATAACTTAAAAAGGCGACCACTAGGAAATTTACCACCAGGCACTAACTCAATAGCGCAATCATAGCTCCTGTGAGGAGGTAAGGATGCAGATTTGCTTTCACTAAACACATCCGAAAAATCAGTCTAAAAGTCAGGGACATCCTGAGACTGGGGAGAGGCAGAAAAAACAGGAGTGTCAGTATTAACACATTGCCAGCCCCAACTGGTCACAGACACAGATTTCCAATCCAAAACAGGATTATGAGTCTGTAACCAAGGGAAACCCAGTACAATAATGTCATGCAGATTATGCAACACCAGAAATTTGCAACTCTCCTGATGATCTGGTTCAACCCTCATTATCACCTGAGTAGAAAAACTGGGGTAAATTCTCCACCAAAGGGGTAGAATCAATGCCCAGTAAAGGAATAGACTTCCCACAACGTTTGGCAAAGTCAAAATCCATCAGGTTAATAGCTGCTCCTGAATCAACAAAAGCCTGAGCAGAAAATGTGGACAGGGAGCAAATCAGGGTAACAGTCACCAGAAATTTAGTCTGAACACTACCCAAGACAACCGAGCGCGCAAAACGTCTTCCCCGCTTAGGGCAGATGGAAATAGCATGGGAAGCGTCACCACAGTAGAAACATAACCCATTGCGTTTACGAAACTCATGACTCTGAACCCCAGAAGTCACTCCATCACGCTGCATGGGCTCAGGAGCTGGCTCACAAGGCAACACTATCTCATGCATACCTCTGCGCTCCCGCAAACGTCTGTCAATTTGAATAGCCAAAGACATAGAATCATTGAGACCAGAGGGAACAGGAAATCCCACCATAACGTCCTTTACATTTTCTGACAGACCCTTCCGAAAAAGGGCTGCCAAAGCATCATCATTCCATTTGGTCAGGACTGCCCATTTTCGAAATTTCTGACAGTACATCTCAGCATCTTAACCTAGCAAGATAGGTAGCAATACTCTGAACCTCAGTGGTAAGCTGCTCCACACGGCCAGACAACTGTGCAAACTCCATTGAGAAGAGAAAAAAAAAAATCCTCCTCAGCACCCAGAGAAAAGAGGGAAAAAAAAAAGAAAAAAATGTAACAAACTTTTTCTTCTTTACTATTTTTCCCTTCTGTGAGTACCATATAATTTTAAGTCTGGCCGGTAATACTGTCATGTTTCGGTAGATGAGGAGAAATTGCAAAAAATAGCAAAAGCAGTAATACACCAGAGAGACTGGAACCTATTGGATTGCAGTAACCTAAACTAACCGCCACACTAGAAGTAGCCGTGGAGCATCCCTTTACGGTGATCCTAGACGCCTCTTCACAGCCGGAGAGATAACTACACCTAAAGGCAGAAAGATGAAAGCTATCTGCCCCAGAGCAGAGTCCCCAAGAAATAGGAAGCCCCCAAACATGTAATGGCGGTTAGACAAGAAGAAAACACGGACGCAGACAGAAAATAGAATGAGCAAATGCTGGGGCCCAATCTGTCTAGATAGAAAAGTATAGGAAAGAATTCTGACTGCAATCCAACAAAACCCTGACAAAAATACCAACACTTCTGATTAACAAAAAAACCTGAGATCACACAATCTCAACCACCTAAATCAGATCCCTGGTGTAAAAAAACAGCAATTCAGCAAATAAAAAGTGACAAAGGAACAAAGCAAAAGTGCAAACAAAACTGAGCACAATTGCAGCGCCAGACCCCAAAAGGGACAGGGTGCAGTCCACTGCAAGCAGCAAACCAGCAGTGAAAATCCAACAGAGGAAAAAAAAAAACAGCAAACACTTATCTGAATGAGAGCAGGGAAAACGAGCTGTGCTCCAAGCAAGACCAGGAGGAACAATGATTACCGGCAAGGCTGCTGGGAGTTCAGATCACTTATATCAGACCATTCGGATCCAGCTGAAAGCCATTCTGCAATTAGTTCATTTACCCTCAGCAACCACCGAGGGAGCCCCAGCTCCGAAGTTGCCTCCAGCGTATTCACAACACATGGGGCCCATCAGAGACTGGAGCCGCAGGCATGGGCCCGATCAGAGAAGGGAGCAGCAGCCATAGGCCAATCAGAGACTGGAGCAGCAGCCATGGGCCCATCATATACAGTAGCATTGTCAATGGGGCAGATCAGAGACTGGAGCAGCAGCCATGGGGCCGATCAGAGACTGGAGCAGCAGCCATGAGGCAGATCAGAGACTGGAACAGCAGGCATGGGGCCGATCAGAGACTGGAGCAGCAGGCATGGGGCCGATCAGAGACTGGAGCAGCAGCCTTGGGGCCATCAGAGAGTGGAGCAGCAGCCATAGGGCCCATCATATACTGTACAGTAGCATTGTCAATGGGCATTCAGAGACTGGAGCACATTTATGGGCCCATTATACACTAGATCATTAATAATATGGACCATGATTTTGGCCCTAAACACACTGGAGCATCATCCATGGGGCCCATCATATACAGTAGCATTGTCAATGGGCAGATCAAAGACTGGGGCAGCAGCCATGGGGCCGATCAGAGACTGGAGCAGCAGCCATGGGGCAGATCAGAGACTGGAGCAGCAGGCATGGGGCCCATCAGAGACTGGAGCAGCAGGCATGGGGCCGATCAGAGACTGGAGCAGCATCCATGGGGCCAATTAGAGACTGGAGCAGCAGCCATGGGGCCCATCATATACAGTAGCATTGTCAATGGGGCAGATCAGAGACTGGAGTAGCAGGCATGGGGCCCATCAGAGACTGGAGCAGCAGGCATGGGGCCGATCAGAGACTGGAGCAGTAGCCATGGGGCCCATCATATACAGTAGTATTGTCAATGGGGCAGATCAGAGACTGGAGCAGCAGGCATGGGGCCGATCATATACAGTAGCATTGTCAATGGGGCAGATCAGAGACTGGAGTAGCAGGCATGGGGCCCATCAGAGACTGGAGCAGCAGGCATGGGGCCGATCAGAGACTGGAGCAGTAGCCATGGGGCCCATCATATACAGTAGTATTGTCAATGGGGCAGATCAGAGACTGGAGCAGCAGGCATGGGGCCAATCAGAGACTGGAGCAGCAGCCATGGGGCCAATCAGAGACTGTAGCAGCAGCCATGGGACCCATCATATACTGAAGCATTGTAAATGGGGCAGATCAGAGACTGAAGCAGCATTTATGGGACCCATTATACACTGGATCATTAATAATATGGACCATGATTTTAGCCCTAAACACACTGGAGCATCATCCATGGGGCCCATCATATACAGTAGCATTGTCAATGGGGCAGATCAGAGACGGGAGCAGCAGCCATGGGGCAGATCAGAGACTGGAGCAGCAGGCATGGGACCGATCAGAGACTGGAGCAGCAGCCATGAGGCCAATCAGAGACTGGAGCAGCGGGCATGGGGCCCATCAGAGACTGAAGCAGCAGGCATGGGGCCGATCAGAGACTGGAGCAGCAGCCATAGGGCCAATCAGAGACTGGAGCAGCAGCCATGGGGCCCATCATATACAGTAGCATTGTCAATGGGGCAGATCAGAGACTGGAGCAGCAGCCATGGGGCCAATCAGAGTGGAGCAGCAGCCATAGGGCCCATCATATACAGTAGCATTGTCAATGGGGCAGATCAGAGACTGGAGAAGCAGCCATGGGGCCCATCATATACAGTAGCATTGTCAATGGGGCAGATCAGAGACTGGAGCAGCAGCCGTGGGGCCAATCAGAGACTGGAGCAGCAGCCATGGGCCAATCAGAGAGTGGAGCAGCAGCAATAGGGCCCATCATATACAGTAGCATTGTCAATGGGGCTGATCAGAGACTGGAGCAGCAGCCATGGGGCCCATCATATACAGTAGCATTGTCAATGGGGCAGATCAGAGACTGGAGCAGCAGCCATAGGGCCGATCAGAGACTGGAGCAGCAGCCATGGGGCAGATCAGAGACTGGAGAAGCAGCCATGGGGCCAATCAGAGACTGGAGCATCAGCCATAGGGCCCATCATATACAGGAGCATTGTCAATGGGGCAGATCAGAGACTGGAGCAGCAGCCATAGGGCACATCATATACTGAAGCATTCAAAATGGGGGACATCAGACACTGGAGCAGCATTTACGTGGCCCATTACACGCTGGAACATTAATAATGGGGCCCATTATATATGGAGCTTGATTTTGGCCCATCATACACTGGAGCATCATCCATGTGGACCATCATATACTGGAGTAATCATATGGGGTTCATTATTTATGGGCCATCATATAGGGCATGGAGGATCATATGGGGCCTATTCTGTATGGAGCATTATATGGGGCTCATTCTTATGTATGGCACACTATGTGGTGGCCATAATACTGTATGGAGGAATATAGTGTCCTGTTTTTGAGCTATTGTAGATTTTAACATAGATATCATTCATTGTCATGTAAGAAGTGAAGTATTTTTCATTGTACTATAACGAGATTTCTGTGCCGTATCAGAGCATCATTAATTGTGGTATGTGATAAAGGGGCCCACTGACACTCTTTGGGCCAGGGCACATGAAAACCGGGTGCCATCCCACCCCCTCACAAGTTGTGCCAAATAACTCCCATTTTTCAATGCGTAAACATTATTATAAAGTAAATTAAGGTTGCCAAGCTTAAGTAATAATGATTGACATGGGCGTACCCAGGATCAAAACTAGGGGGGGGCAAGCCAATGTCACATCTTATACAGGTCACATCATATACACTGTACATTATCCTGCATATTAGGTATGGAGCATTAGAACTGTTGTATATTGTATAATACAGCAGTGTATGTGACACTACGCTGTATATACCATATATTATAAATGGCACACTCACCTCTATACAAAGAATAAGAGGCATTATAACCTGTATATGAAAAGTATAATACAGCAGTGTATATACACTCTATATACCGCACACGATGTGTATGACCTGTATACACCATATACTACACTCTATATACCGCACACGATGTGTATGACCGTATACACCATATACTACACTCTATATACCGCACACGATGTGTATGACCTGTATACACCATATACTACACTCTATATACCGCACACGATGTGTATGACCTGTATACACCATATACTACACTCTATATACCGCACACGATGTGTATGACCTGTATACACCATATACTACACTCTATATACCGCACACGATGTGTATGACCTGTATACACCATATACTACACTCTATATACCGCACACGATGTGAATGACCCTGTATACACCATATATACAACTCTATATACCGCACACGATGTGTATGACCCTGTATACACCATATACTACACTCTATATACCGCACACGATGTGTATGACCCTGTATACACCATATACTACACTCTATATACCGCACACGATGTGTATGACCCTGTATACACCATATACTACACTCTATATACCGCACACGATGTGTATGACCCTGTATACACCATATACTACACTCTATATACTGCACACGATGTGTATGACCCTGTATACACCATATACTACACTCTATATACCGCACACGATGTGTATGACCCTGTATACACCATATACTACACTCTATATACCGCACACGATGTGTATGACCCTGTATACACCATATACTACACTCTATATACCGCACACGATGTGTATGACCTGTATACACCATATACTACACTCTATATACCGCACACGATGTGTATGACCTGTATACACCATATACTACACTCTATATACTGCACACGATGTGTATGACCCTGTATACACCATATACTACACTCTATATACCGCACACGATGTGTATGACCTGTATACACCATATACTACACTCTATATACCGCACACGATGTGTATGACCTGTATACACCATATACTACACTCTATATACCGCACACGATGTGTATGACCCTGTATACACCATATACTACACTCTATATACCGCACACGATGTGTATGACCTGTATACACCATATACTACACTCTATATACCGCACACGATGTGTATGACCCTGTATACACCATATACTACACTCTATATACCACACACGATGTGTATGACCTGTATACACCATATACTACACTCTATATACCGCACACGATGTGTATGACCCTGTATACACCATATACTACACTCTATATACTGCACACGATGTGTATGACCCTGTATACACCATATACTACACTCTATATACCGCACACGATGTGTATGACCCTGTATACACCATATACTACACTCTATATACTGCACACGATGTGTATGACCTGTATACACCATATACTACACTCTATATACCGCACACGATGTGTATGACCTGTATACACCATATACTACACTCTATATACCGCACACGATGTGTATGACCTGTATACACCATACACTACACTCTATATACCGCACACGATGTGTATGACCCTGTATACACCATATACTACACTCTATATACCACACACGATGTGTATGACCCTGTATACACCATATACTACACTCTATATACTGCACACGATGTGTATGACCCTGTATACACCATATACTACACTCTATATACCGCACACGATGTATATGACCTGTATACACCATATACTACACTCTATATACCGCACACGATGTGTATGACCCTGTATACACCATATACTACACTCTATATACTGCACACGATGTGTATGACCCTGTATACACCATATACTACACTCTATATACCGCACACGATGTGTATGACCCTGTATACACCATATACTACACTCTATATACCGCACACAATGTGTATGACCTGTATACACCATACACTACACTCTATATACCGCACACGATGTGTATGACCTGTATACACCATATACTACACTCTATATACCGCACACGATGTGTATGACCTGTATACACCATATACTACACTCTATATACCGCACACGATGTGTATGACCTGTATACACCATATACTACACTCTATATACCGCACACGATGTGTATGACCTGTATACACCATACACTACACTCTATATACCGCACACGATGTGTATGACCCTGTATACACCATATACTACACTCTATATACCGCACACGATGTGTATGACCTGTATACACCATACACTACACTCTATATACCGCACACGATGTGTATGACCTGTATACACCATATACTACACTCTATATACCGCACACGATGTGTATGACCTGTATACACCATATACTACACTCTATATACCGCACACGATGTGTATGACCTGTATACACCATATACTACACTCTATATACCGCACACGATGTGTATGACCTGTATACACCATACACTACACTCTATATACCGCACACGATGTGTATGACCTGTATACACCATATACTACACTCTATATACCGCACACGATGTGTATGACCCTGTATACACCATATACTACACTCTATATACCGCACACGATGTGTATGACCTGTATACACCATATACTACACTCTATATACCGCACACGATGTGTATGACCTGTATACACCATACACTACACTCTATATACCGCACACGATGTGTATGACCCTGTATACACCATATACTACACTCTATATACCGCACACGATGTGTATGACCCTGTATACACCATATACTACACTCTATATACCGCACACGATGTGTATGACCTGTATACACCATATACTACACTCTATATACCGCACACGATGTGTATGACCCTGTATACACCATATACTACACTCTATATACCGCACACGATGTGTATGACCTGTATACACCATATACTACACTCTATATACTGCACACGATGTGTATGACCCTGTATACACCATATACTACACTCTATATACCGCACACGATGTGTATGACCCTGTATACACCATACACTACACTCTATATACTGCACACGATGTGTATGACCCTGTATACACCATATACTACACTCTATATACCGCACACGATGTATATGACCTGTATACACCATATACTACACTCTATATACCGCACACGATGTGTATGACCCTGTATACACCATATACTACACTCTATATACTGTACACGATGTATATGACCTGTATACACCATATACTACACTCTATATACCGCACACGATGTGTATGACCCTGTATACACCATATACTACACTCTATATACTGCACACGATGTGTATGACCCTGTATACACCATATACTACACTCTTATTTTGAAGTAAAAATAAAAATAAACAGGAACAAATACAATACTTAAAATAAAGAATAAGTAAAGTTAAAAATCAACAATCTTACTGGTATTTCAGTGGGAACTATGGGCCTGCTTTTGGCTAATGAGATGGTCAATGTTCGGTTCCATATTTGTCACAAGTGAAGCAATTTTTCTCTTTCTTGATATCATTATTTCCTAGGGATTCCAAATTGCTATTAGTAAAATACCAATATATATACAGCGCTACAAAAACAATATACCAGCAATAAAACTGCCCACACAGAGACATACAGCCTGCACTGCCCATCACTGCAGCCTTGCCAATCCATATCATTTCATCCTCATCAGTGCACATATTGGCGCAACTCCGCTTTTAGCTCAGGCTCAGACTGGTGTGGTGCGAGAGTCCCTAATAGGCAGGTAAATGTCCCCAATAAGGCAGCATTGGTCCCCAATAGGCAGGTAAATGTCCCAATAGGCAGCATTGATCCCCAATAGGCAGCATATATCCTCAATAGGCAGCATAGGTCCCCAATAGGCAGCATAGGTCCCAATAGGCAGCATAGTCCCCAATAGGCAGCATATGTCCTCAATAGACAGCATAGGTACCCAATAGGCAGCATAGGTCTCCAAAACGCAGCATAGGTCCCCAATAGGCAGCATAGGTCCCCAATAGGCAGCATAGGTCCCCAATAGGCAGCATAGTCCCCAATAGGCTGCATAGTCCCGAATAGGCAGCATATGTCCTCAATAGACAGCATAGGTCCCCAATAGGCAGCATAGGTCCCCAAAACGCAGCATAGGTCACCAATAGGCAGCATAGGTCCCCAATAGGCAGGTAAATGTCCCAATAGGCAGCATAGGTCCCAATACGCAGCATATGTCCTCAATAGGCAGCATAATCCCCCATAGGCAGCATAGTAGTCCCCAGTAGGCAGCATAATCCCCCATAAGCAGCATAGTCCCCAATAGCCAGCATAATCCCCCATAGCCAGCATAATCCCCCATAGCCAGCATAATCCCCCATAGGAAGCATAATCCCCCATAAGCAGCTAGTAGTCCCCAATAGCCAGCATAATCCCACAATAGCCAACATAATCCCCCATAGCCAGCATAATCTCCCAATAGCCAGCATAATCCCCCAATAGCCAGCATAATCCCCCAATAGCCAGCATAATCCCCCATAGGAAGCATAATCCCCCAATAGCCAGCATAATCCCCCAATAGCCAGCATAATCCCCCAATAGCCAGCATAATCCCCCATAGCCAGCATAATCCCCCAATAGCCAGCATAATCCCCCAATAGCCAGCATAATCCCCCATAGCCAGCATAATCCCATTAGCCAGCATAATCCCCAATAGCCAGCATAATCCCCCATAGCCAGCATAATCCCCATAGCCAGCATAATCCCCCAATAGCCAGCATAATCCCCCAATAGCCAGCATAATCGCCCATAGGCAGCATAATCCCCCAATAGCCAGCATAATCCCCCATAGCCAGCATAATCCCCCAATAGCTAGCATAATCCCACAATAGCCAGCATAATCCCACAATAGCCAGCATAATCCCCCATAGCCAGCATAATCCCCCAATAGCTAGCATAATCCCACAATAGCCAGCATAATCCCACAATAGCCAGCATAATCCCCCATAGCCAGCATAATCCCCCAATAGCCAGCATAATCGCCCATAGGCAGCATAATCCCCCAATAGCCAGCATAATCCCCCATAGCCAGCATAATCCCCCAATAGCTAGCATAATCCCACAATAGCCAGCATAATCCCACAATAGCCAGCATAATCCCCCATAGCCAGCATAATCCCCCATAGCCAGCATAATCCCCCATAGGCAGCATAATCCCCCATAGCCAGCATAATCCCCCATAGGCAGCATAATCCCCCATAGGCAGCATAATCCCCCATAGGCAGCATAATCCCCCATAGCCATCATAATGCCCCATAGCCAGCATAATCCCCCATCGCCAGCATAATCCCCCATAGGCAGCATAATCCCCCAATAGCCAGCATAATACCCCATAGGCAGCATAATCCCCATAGCCAGCATAATCCCCCATAGGCAGCATAATCCCCCATAGCCAGCATAATCCCCCATAGGCAGCATTATCCCCCATAGCCAGCATAATCCCCCATAGGCAGCATAATCCCCAATAGCCAGCATAATCCTCCATAGCCAGCATAATCCCCCATAGACAGCATAATCCCCCATAGGCAGCATAATCCCCCATAGGCCGGGCCCGGAGTAAAAAAAAAAAAAAATGCCAGCACTCACCTATCTCCCCCGCTGCTCTGAAGAAGCGCGCGCTGGACTCCGTCTTCTCCTGGCACAGGCGGCGTGACGTCATCAGGGCGCGCAGGCGGCGTGATGACGATCACGTCGCCTGTGCTGCATATGGAAGGCCGCAAGGCCTTCTTCACCACATTCCGCCCGCAATTAAAGGGCCCGCCGGCACTGAACTGTCAGTTCAATGTCGGCGGGGCCGACGGGCCGGTTCGAGCACTGTTCGCCCCTGCTTCTAGGGGGGGGCAGCTGCCCCCCATGTCCCACGGTGGGTACGCCCATGATGATTGATGTTGCCATTGAAATGGGCACTGTAGGTGTGTTTTCTGTCCTCCACTCCCTACCGACTTTGCTTCCCCATTGACTTGCATTGGGTTTCGTGTTTCGTTCCGCCCGCCGATTTTTCGCGATAGTCGGCCGATTTTACTCGACCCGACTTTTCCAAAAAACGGGAAAGTCGCTCATCTCTAGTTGCTATGTATCAGGGTAAGTTGATATTCCTTTTATCATATATGGTTACAATCCTGAATTTCATTGTGCAGGGTGTCATCATCTTATCTGGTTGGGATCTACGGCATTGTTCATACTGACCTCACAAGTTGAGCTCTCACCCCTGGCAGGCAGTGAGGCAAAGGGGTAGTACAGCAGACATGTACAGTGTTATGAGAGGAGGAGAGCTGAGAGAAGGGTTTTCAATGTGACACAGCTATAAATTGATGTTATCTGAAAGGTGTGAGTAATCTGTGCTCTATACCCAGCACTGTCTAATCATGCAGGAGGTAAGACCAGGAGATCAGAGCCCTGCCCTTACATATCACACACTGAGAAACTTAAAGGGAATCTGTCATCCCATTTTTGGACTATGAGATGCGACCACCGCCATCAGGGGCTTATCTACAGCATTCTATAATGCTGCAGATAAGCCCCCGATATCACCTGAAAGAGAAGAAAAACAAGTTAGATTATACTCACCCGGGGCGGTCCACTGTTCGGTCAGGTCCAATGGGCGTCGCAGTCCTTTTCGGCGCCTCCCATCTTCTAGCGAAGCCGGCCTCTTCTTTCCATCCCGTCGCGGCTCCTGTGCAGGCGCACTGATCTGCCCTGGTGAGGGCAGAACAGAGTACTGCAGTGCGCAGGCGCCGGGAAAGGTCAGAGAGGCCCGGCGCCTGAGCACTGCAGTACTCTGCTCTGCCCTCACCAGGGCAGATCAGTGCGCCTGCACAGGAGCCGCGACGGAACTCAAAGAAGAGGCCGGCTTCGCTAGAAGATGGGAGGCGCCGAACTGGACTGCGACACCCATCGGACCGGACAGTGGACCGCCCCTGGGTGAGTATAATATAACTCGCTTTTCTTCTATTTCAGGTGGCATCGGGGCTTATCTACACCATTACAGAATGCTGTAGATAAGCCCCTGATGGTGGTGGTCGCATCTCATAGTCCAAAAATGGGGTGACAGATTCCCTTTAAGCTATTGTTTGGGCGTGTTCTCTCTCTAGGATGTTGCTGACTGTTTATGATTGGCCAACTTTTATAGGGAGAAGAAGAACACGCCCCTCCAGTGAAAAGTCATTATAATGACCTCCACTTAGACTTTCAAAAAGTCTTTGATTGCTATTATCTCCTCAATGGAGTGGCAACATTTTTAAAAAAAGCTCTTGTTTTATTCTACTCTGTAGCCACCATTACATCGTGTGTTCAGTTAAACATTAAAAATTTGGTGAATGGTTTTCTTTAAGAGCTGGCAGTGATGATAAATGTATCACTCAAGCGCCAGGAGTGATTCTGGTAATATCAATCTGTTAGACAATTGTACGTTATCCATATTGTAACCCTCTCTGCCATCCGACGTACTATCCCGTCCATGAAACCCGTGACAATCTGACCATGGAAGGGATAGTACGTCGAAGCGATCGGAAGCGCTCCCAGGGGGAGCACGGCCGATCGCGGCCGGATGTCAGCTGATTATCACAGCTGACACCCGGCACTATGTTATAGGAGTGGTCACGGACCGCTCCCGGCACATTAACCCCTGGCACACCGCGATCAAACATGATCGCGGTGTACCGGGGGCACAGGGAAGTATCGCGCAGGGAGGGGGCTCCCTGCGTGCTCCCCTGAGGCCCTCAAAACAGCGCGATGTGATCGTGCTGTTCTGAGGCCTTCCTCCCTGCAAGGCCCCGGATCCAAGATGGCCGCCGGGTACTGCAGGGAGGCGGCTTCCTCAGCGCCTGCTGAGAGCAGGCGCTGAGGAAACCTGCAGCACTGCCTGTGAGAGTGCTGGTCTCACAGAGTGCTGTGCACACTGTGAGACCAGCGATCTGACCCTATACTGTAATGTCCCACCCTGGGACAAAGTAAAAAAGTTAAAAAAATAAAAATAACAAGTGTAAAAAAAAATTCCAAAATAAAGGAAAAAAAATATATTCCCCAATAAATTCATTTCTTCCTGTAAATAAAAAAACGAAAACCATAAAAGTACACATATTTTGTATTGCCGCGTCCGTAACGACCCCCCTATAAAACTGTCCCACTAGTTAACCGTTTAGTGAACCTCCTAAAAAAAAAAAAAAAAAAGCAAAAAATCAATGCTTTATCATCATACCGCCGAACAAAAAGTGGAATAACTCGCGATCAAAAAGACGGATATAAATAAACATGGTACCGCTGAAAACGTCATCTTGTCCCGCAAAAAACAAGCTGCCATACAGCATCATCAGCAAAAAAATAAAAAAGTTATAGCTCGCAGAATAAAGCTATGCAAAAATAATTATTTTTTATATAAAATTGTTTTTATTGTATAAAAGCGCAAAAACATAAAAAAATGATATAAATGAGGTATCGTCGTAATCATACTAACCAGTAGAATAAAACTGCTTTATCAATTTTACCACACGCAGAACGGTATAAACGCCCCCCCAAAAGAAATTCATGAATTGCTGATTTTTGTTAATTCTAACCTCCCAAAAATCGAAATAAAAAGCGATCAAAAAATGTCACATGCTCAAAAATGGTACCAATAAAAACGTCAACTCATACCGCAAAAAATAAGACCTCACATGACTCTGTGGGCCAAAATATGCAAAAATTATAGCTCTCAAAATGTGGTGATGCAAAAACTATTTTTTTGCAACAAAAAGCGTCTTTTAGCGTGACAGCTGCCAATCATAAAAACCCGCTATAAATAGTAAATCAAACCCCTTTATCACCCCCTTAGTTAGGGAAAAATAATAAAATTAAAAAAATGTATTTATTTCCATTTTCCCATTAGGGTTAGGGTTAGGGTTGCGGCTAAAGTTAGGGTTAGTGTTGAGGCAAAAGTTAGAATTAGGGTTAGGGTTGGGATTAGGGTTAGGGGTGTGTTAGGGTTAGGTTTGTGGTTAGGGTTATGCTTAGGGTTGGGACTATGGTTAGGGGTGTGTTGGGGTTAGGGTTGGAGTTAGAATTGGGGGGGTTTCCGCTGTTTAGGCACATCAGGGGCTCTCCAAATGTGACATGGTGTCTGATCTCAATTCCAGCCAATTATGCATTGAAAAAGTCAAACGGCGCTCCTTCCCTTACGAGCTCTGCCGTGTGCCCAAACAGTGGTTTTCCCCCACATATGGGGTATTGGCATACTCAGGAGAAATTGCACAACAACTTTATCTGTCCATTTTCTCCTTTTACCCTTGTGAAAATAAAAAAAAGTTTCTAAAAGATCATTTTTGTGACTAAAAAGTTAAATATTCATTTTTTTCCTTCCACGTTGCTTCAGCTCCTGTGAAGCACCTGAATGGTTAAAAAACTTCTTGAATGTGGTTTTGCGTGCCTTGAGGGGTGCAGTTTTCAGAATGGTGTCACTTTTGGGTATTTTCTGCCATACAGACCCCTCAAAATGACTTCAAATGTGAGGTGGTCCCTAAAAAAAATGGCTTTGTAAATTTTGTTGTAAAAATGAGTAATTCGCTGGTCAACTTTTAACCCTTATAATTTCCTAACAAAAAAAAATTTTAGTTACAAAATTGTGCTGATGTAAAGTAGACATGTGGGAAATGTTATTTCTTACTATTTTGTGTAACATATTTCTCTGTTTTAAGGGAATAAAAATTCAAAGTTTGAAAAATTGCAAAATTTTCAAAATTTTTGCCATATTTCTGTTTTTTCATAAATAAACGCAAGTTATATCGAAGAAATTTTACCACTAACGTGAAGTACAATATGTCACGAGAAAACATTCTCAGAATCGCGAAGATCCGTTGAAGCGTTCCAGAGTTATAACCTCATAAAGAGACAGTGGTCAGAATTGTAAAAATTGCCCGGTCATTAACGTGCAAACCACCCTTGGTGGTGAAGGGGTTAAATGTAATGCTGTCTGTAAACAGGTCCCTCACTTGCAATGTTGCTACATTTGTATAATAGAACATTTAATTTTTGTGTGAACGATTACAACATCTTGGCATGCGACTACAGAAATCCTCAGATGAACTTTGCAGTCTGTGTTATCAGATATTAGCATGTGTGTTTCGCAAACTCATTGAAACAAGGCAAGTTTTTATCTTTATTGCACTTTCTATCTGTGCAGTACTGAGTACATATAAAGGGTATGCCACACTGAACAATATCGCTAACGGGATCGCTAAAAAACGTCACTATTTAGCGATCCCGTTAGCGATGTTGTTGTGTGCGGCAGCTGCCAGCGACGAGCTTCCTGCTGTGATCTCGCTCGTCGCTGGAATCGTTCCGGACCCTATTTCATCGCTGGCGCTCCCGCTGGGTAAGTATCTAATCGCTGTGTGGCACCTTTTCTTAGCGATTTAGCGGTACTTTTGTACCGCTAAAGTCGTTAAGAAGATCGCTAACGGCGATAGCGTCGTTAACTATATCGCTAAATGTGGCCGCACTTAGCGATATAGAAACAATCCCGCTAGTGATCGCATTAGTATGCGTCGTTATTGTGATCGCTAGCGGGATTGTTTAGTGTGGCAGTACCTTAAGAATCTGCCATTTCTGTGTTGTGTGTGTGGTGCACATTTTAAGATTATTTGATTGCATTTATAAGAAACGCTCTGCAGGCTCCATCTTTAATAGCCCCATACATACTAGACTAACAGCGCTGGGATCGGCCAGTAGTCTAAGGGTGCAGTCACCTTGTGTTTCGAAAACTGTTCATTTGTCCTGTTGGGTCTTGCGTCCGGACCCCGGCAAAATGGCATTTGGAGGTATGCGCTGACGGGACCATAGACTATAATGGTCTTGTTAGAGCGAACATGTGCTCTGATGTGCATAATTTTAGGGTGTGTACACCTACTGCAGGCGGACACCTGGGATGTAGTAGACCGCATCTGGGTGTCCACCTCCAGTAGACATACAAGCTCAAAAATTATGCAGATCAAGTGCACATTCTGGGAAAGGAAACATCTGACAAATCTAAAAACATCGAAGCAGAAAACTTTGTTAAAACGAAAATGTCTGTCAGTCTCAAAAAAACTTGGCCACCACTGTACACACTAATGGCACCAGTCCTATATACAGCTGTAATACTATGTGGCGTCCCTGAGGGTCCAGTCGCCACTGAGGTACTGCATCTCAGCCAGAGATGTGGTATCCCACCTTTCAGGTAAGGTGGAAACACTGAACCTGGCTCTGACAACACTGCATCCATTACACACACACTAGCTCAGTTCCTCTAGCATGTCTGTAGCTAGGAAAGGGTGTCAGATGGTGGGTGGAACTTGTGGGTTAGAGCAGGAGAATAGAGGGAAGAAAGGAAGAGTCTTCCCGTAGGGGAAGAAGAGGAAAGACGTGCATAGGCAACCTTCCCGTAGGGGAAGGCGGGAATAGATAGAAACATGCAGCAGGCTCCAGGTCCTGAGGAGCTGCTGACAGACAGAAGGACAGAAAGAAGGTTCCCTGTAGGGAAAAGAGATTTCTCAGATGCACGGCTGAGCAGAAGGCTACCCGTGGGGCTCGTTCCAGGCTGACGGACGTCAGCTGGGAGAATCCAGGTTGCAGAAGGGACTCGGCCCCTAGCCTAGTGGAGTGTACAACAGGATGCAGCTAGCAAGCCGACAGCTGTGGCAACTTTAGGGGTCACAGCCAACAACCACAATCATCTTCACCGGGAAGGCAGCTATATAGAATCAAGGAAACACCTGGGTCACATTGTCCAACAGGATTCGCAGCTGCCGGATTGGGACACTGTTTGTGAGGTGCTGGGAAGGAAGTAGGAGCAGTAATCAGCACAGTGAGATGGCCAGGGAAGGCATAAACTGACAGGGAGCTCTGGACTGGTGTTCTCCATTTATCTGGGAGTTGACTGGATCCCTTACCTGGAGGATGTGGCACCAAGCGGGCACCGGTACTGCAGACAGAACTGTGAGTAAATCTTTGGAATCTGCACCTGAATGTGTCACCTCAAATTCTTCCTGTGGCACTCACTCCACACTGCTACATCTCTCAGCACCATTACCCTCTACAACATCTCTCTGCTCTGGGACAACAAGCTCTGCCTGTGGAGAGCTATTCCAACTCTGCTGCATCACACCATCTGTCCCAGAAGATCTGCACTGCAGCGCTGGTCACCTCTGACCAGAAACCTCGGTTGGCATCACGAACACTTCTTTTATCATCATATAAAAGTATATTACCCAACTAATTATTTCAATATTTAGCACATAGAATTATATATTTATTTACCTATTAGTACCTCTGGCAAAATAGAGGTTAATTTGCCACATTTATCGCTGCTTTACATCGGCCTCTACAGTGCGCTGGGGTTTTTCTTCTTCTTTATCATCCCCTGTAAATGTTCCCCTTTTATTGGACGCCCAAGGCCACGGATCGGGTCACTGCTGACACATCCCTTTAAGACTGTTAGAATCTATTCACTTTGACCATCCGCCATCTTGTTGTGGTTTCTGGCTGCTGGTCTTTTGCCCCTGGTGTTGGGCTTTTCATTGGTCAGGTGATTGTATCACCCTTTTACCCTGCACCTTTCTCCCAGTCCTTGCTGGACATCAGTGTTAATCCACTTGCGTTCTGGCTAGGAGCCTTGTTAGTTTTGGCCATACTTTGTGCAGTTCTGGGATCTCTAGTTCTGCTTGCTTAGTCTTTTTGTTTTTTCCTTTTGTTTCTGCAGCTTCCTTTATTTCCCTGCTAGGAGGTTACCAGTGTTTTTTCCCAGTCCCTAGATCTTTCAGGGATCCCCTTCCTCCACCGTCAGGTCTTAGCTTGAATCTAGACTAGGATCCTTGGTGGGTCTATTCGCAAGGAATAGGTCGCCCACTCCATCGTAGGGATCGAGTCTAGTCCTAGTGCAGGGTCAGATTCCCCCACTCCTGAGTTGCAGACCCATAACAGTATGTCCAGCCAGTACATATAAAAAAAAGAAAAAACAGGAAGAATTTTTTTTTTCTCTCCCAGAGTCCTTCAAGATGAACAGCGTCCAAGAACTTACTCAACACTTGCAAGGATTAACTTTGAAGGTAGCCAGCCTGCAACAGCACATGAGTAATTGTCCTGGAGTACGCTGTGAAGAGCCTAAGGTAGGACTGCCTGAGTTTTTTTTATGGTAAATTTTTTACGTTTAAAAATGCATGCTTACTATATTTTCGGCTTGGACCTGGATCCTCAGGGAGTGAATCACAGCGTGTGGGGATTATTATGTCTTTGTAGCGAAGTGATCCCCAAATCTGGGCATTTTCGTTACCACCTAATGATCCTTGCTTGACGTCAGTAGAAGCATTTTTTAGTGCTATGGGGTTGTTATATGATGACTCGTATAGAGTCACCACAGCTGAGGCAGAGCTCAGACTGCTTAAACAGGGTACTGGTGATGCAGAGAGGTATTGCACCCCTTTCAGACGATGGTCCGCAGAGGTCAGGTGGAATGACCCTGTGCTCAAGAGTCAGTTTTTAGCAGGTTTGAGTGAAAGGGTTAAAGATTTGCTCATTGCTTATCCTGCACCTGACACTTTGGAATCTGCTATGCAGATAGAAGATTGAGAGATAGGCAGAATAATGAGAAGCCTCTTATAATGCTGGACCCAGTCTCTCAGGATATCCCCATCGACAGCGGGGAGCCAATGCAACTTGGGGCGATGTCCTCTCGTTCCCAGGAGACGGAGTGGAGGTTCTCTGAGAGGCTATGCTTGTATTGTGGTAAGGCAGACCATTTGATTAAGCAATGCGAGATTTGCATAAAGAAAGAAAAGGAAAAAAAGGTTAGTAGGAGCAACACTCCCGTTCGTATTGCATTTTTACGGTCCGCAGGAGTTTTTTTTCTGGTAATTCCACCTATCGTGGTCATTCCATTGATTTTCAGGTCATGGTGGATTGTGGTTCTGCACTGAATTTGATTGATCAACAATTTCTAGACAAATATAAATTTGATTCTGAACCATTGTCATCTTCTTTCCCTGTTGTGGTGATTGATAACACTCCCCTGGAGCATGGGTGCATGCCTCGAAAGGTCACTGGGTTCCCGCTTATTGTCAATATGGAACATAAGGAGTGCATTGACTTGTTTGTACTTGATAAATTGCCTGTTCCAGTCGTCCTGGGTTTACCCTGGTTAAAAATGCACAATCCTTTGCTGGACTGGTCATCTGGTATTATAAGGTCCTGGGGTCAGGGGTGTTATGGTAAATGTAATGTTCACATTGCTGCTGTTATTAAGAAAGAGCTACCTGAAACCATTCAGGATTTCTGGAAGGTATTTTCAGAAGTTGAACCGCAAGCTCTACCACCCCATAGAGATTATGATTGCGGTATTGAGTTGGTCCCAGGTGCTACACTCCCTAAGAGTCATTTATTTAATCTGACGATTCCCGAGAGGGAGGCCTTAACGGAACACTTACAGACTAGTTTGGCTGCAGGTCATATAAGACCCTCTAAGTCTCCTGTGGCGGTAGGATTTTTTTTCTCAAAAAGAAGGATGGGGGCCTTAGACCGTGTCTGGATTTTCGGAGATTAATAAGATCACTATGCACAATCCTTACCCGTTGCCGCTAATTCCTGATTTGTTTAACCAACTAACCGGAGCTAAGTGGTTCTCTAAAATTGACCTTCGTGGGGCATATAATTTGCTGCGGGTAAAGGAGGGAGATGAATGGAAGACAGCCTTTAGTACCCCGGAGAGTCATTTTGAGTGTCTGGTGATGCCTTTTGGCCTTACTAATGCACCTGCATTTTTTCAAAATTTCATTAATGACATTCTGAGGCCGTTGATCGGTAGGAGAGTTATTGTTTATTTGGACGATATTTTGATCAATTCACCTGATCTGGAGTCGCATTGGCAGAGAGTCTGCGAAGTTCTTCAGATTTTGAGCGAAAATAACCTCTTTGCTAAATTGGAGAAGTGCGAGTTTGCAGTACAGAAAATAAGTTTTTTGGGGTACTTGGTCTCCAGTGATGGGTTTGAGATGAACCCGGTGAAGGTTCAGGCAGTACTGGATTGGCCTAGGCCTGAATGTTTAAAATCTGTCCAAAGATTTTTAGGGCTTGCCAATTATTATAGAAAATTCATAAAGCATTTTTCTGTTATCGCTAAACCCATAATTGATCTCACCAAGAAGGGTTCTAATACTGTCCAATGGTCCACCGAGGCAGTGGAGGCTTTTGAGCATCTCAAGGAGAGGTTTAGCTCTGCTCCTGTTTTGATCCAGACAGATGAGAACAAGCCTTTTCTGGTAGCCTTTTTATCAGTAGGGGTGAGGGCAGTTCTGTCTCAGGAGGGAGAGAATGGGGTGCATCCCTGGGCTTTCTTTTCTAAAAAATTTTCAGAGACTGAGCTCAACTATGATGTTGGGAACCGAAAGTTACTGGCTATTAAGTTCGCGTTTGAGCATTGGCCACATTTTGGAGGGGGCTAGACATCCAATACAGGTTTTTACTGATCATAAAAATCTGATTTATCGGGATGCTGCTAAACATTTGAATGCCCATCAAGCCAGGTGGGCACTGTTTTTTGGCTGGTTCCATTTCTCTGTAACATATATCCCTGGCACAAAGAATGTTAAAGCGGATGCTTTGTCTTGTAGTGTCTCTCCAGCAGTTAATACTGAGAAAGAAGAATGTATTTTGCAGAGAGGGGTGATGGTGGCAGCATTGGGTTCTGAGTTGGAGAATAACATCCTAATAGCCCAGAATTCTGCACCAACAAACACTGCGTGTGGTAAATTATTTGTGCCCAAATCCTTGAGGAGAGCTTTGTTTGCTGAATGTCATGAGTCTCGGTTGGCGGGTCATCCAGGAATTTCAGAAACTAGAAAGTCAATCGGTCTAAGTTTCTGGTGGCCAGGGTGGCATGGAGAAATCATCAAGTGGGAGCGTCAGTGTACGGTGTTATGATTTGGTAGCTGAGAAGGACAGGAGCAAAATACTGCCAAAGCAGCAAGACACCAGAGAGGCTGGAACCTAATGGGTTGCAGATCCCTAAACTAACCGCACAACTAGAAGTAGCCGTGGAGCGTACTTATGTTGGTTCTAGACTCCTCAGCACAGCCGGAGAGTTAGCTACACCTGAAGATAGAAAAAGGAAAGCTAACTGCCCCGGAGTAAAGCCCCCAAAGTAATAGGAAGCCCCCAAACATGTAATGGTGGTTAGACAAGAGGAAAACACGAACACAGACAGAAAATAGAATGAGCAAATGCTGGGGCCCAAATCTGTCTAGAAAGTAAAGTACAGGAGAGAAATTCTGTCTGCAACCCAGAAAAACCCTAATAAAAATACCAGCACTTCTGATTGCAAAAAACCTGAGACCACACAATCTCGACCACCTATATCAGATCTCTGGTGTGACACACAGCTACCCAGCAAATAAAAATATAAAAGGAACAGAGAACAAGTGCAAATACAAAATGAGAACAGAGGGCAGCACAAGCCCCCAAAGGGGACTCGGCTGAAGTCCAAGGCAAGACTGCAGGAAGCAAGGAAAATCCAACCACAGAAAAAAAAGCAGAAAGTCACTTATCTGAATGATAGCAGGAAAGCAAGCTGAAATTCCAACAAAGACCTGGAAGCAACAATTGATTACCGGCGAGGATCATTTGAGTTCAGCTCACTTAAATCAGGCCAGTCATCTCCACCTGACACCCATTCCTTAATTGGTTCAATACCCTCAGCAACCACCGGAGGGAGCCTCAGCTCCGAAGTCGTCTCCAAGACATTCACAACAGTACGGTGTGCGCTAGGTCGAATGCCTCTCATGCCCCGGCTGCAGGATTGCTTTGCCCTTTGGAGGTTCCTAGCTTGCCATGGATTTTATCACCAATCTGCCGGTTTCTGAAGGTTTTTCTGTCATCTGGGTTGTTGTGGACCAGTTTAGTAAGATGTGTCATCTGGTCCCATTCAATAAATTGCCCTGCGCCAAGACTCTAGCTAAGGCATTTGTGAAAGAGATTGTCAGGTTCCATGGTATTCCCACGGACATTGTTTCCGACAGAGCACCACAGTTTGTGGGTCGCTTCTGGCGTGCCTTTTGTGACAGATTAACGGTTCATTTGTCATTTTCATCAGGTTATCATCCGGAGTCCAATGGACAGACTGAAAGGAAGAAACAGGATGTTGAGCAGTTTTTGAGATGTTTTGTAGCAGACAATCAGGAGATGTGGTCGGAATATCTACCACTAGCCGAGTTTGCTCTTAATAAGCATCTGCCTCGGCTGGGTGTTCTCCTTTTTTTTTGCTGTACAGGAAGACATCCATCTTTCGGACCATTTTCAAAGATTGGGGCGGCTGTGCCTGAGGAGGAGAGTTTTTCTGGAAGTTTGGAAACGGTTTGGACCAATGTACACCATAATTTGAAAGAGGCGAATAGGAGGTCTAAGAAATATTTTGACAGGAAAAGAAGGGAGGCGTTGTTCACAGTTGGGGACATGGTCTGGTTGTCCTCTAGGAATCTGCATTTGAAGATCCCTTCTAAAAAACTGGGGCCTAAATTTGTAGGACCCTTCAAAGTGGTTCAGGTTGTCAACTCTGCAGCTGTGTGAGATTAGACATACTCTCATCCTGGAGAATTAATTCAGTTTTTCATGCATCTTTACTGAAGAAAATTGACTTGACACGCCAGATAAGGAGGCGATGCCGACTGTTCCTCCAAATGATGAGGATGGTGAGTTTGAGATTTCTCGCATATTGGATTCCAGGTGGCAAAGAGGAAGGTTGCAGTATCTAGTGTCCTGGAAGGGTTTCGGTCCCGAGGATAATTCCTGGGTGAAAGCTGAGGATGTCTCAGCCTCAAGGCTGATTAAGGTTTTTCACAGGAGATTTCTGAATAAGGCTCGGCCAAGAGGATCTGGAGGATCCTCGTAAAACGGGAGGTACTGTTAGAATCTATTCAGTTTGACCATCCGCCATCTTGTTGTGGTTTCTGGCTGCTGTTCTTTTTCCCCTGGTGTTGGGCTTGTCGTTGGTCAGGTGATTGTATCACCCTTTACTACACTGCACCTGTCTCCCAGTCCTTGCTGGACATCATTGTTAATCCGCTTGAGTTCTGGCTAGGAGCCTTGTTAGCTTTGTGCTATACTTTGTGCAGTTCTGGGAACTCTAGTTCTGCTTGCTTAGTCTTTTTGTTTTTTCCTTTTGTTTCTGCTGCTTCCTCTATTTCCCTTCTAGGAGGTTACCAGTGTTTTGTTCCCTGTCCCTAGATCTTTCATTGATCCCCTTCCCCCTTCTTCAGGTCTTCGCTTGAGTCTAGACTAGGATCCTCGGTGGGGCTATTCACAAGGAATAGATCGCCCGCTCCATCATAGGCATTGAATGTAGTCCTAGTGCAGGGTCAGATTCCCCCCCATTCTATTCCTGAGTTGCACACCCATAACAGGAATGGTGGACTACTCCTATCAGCACTTCCTTCTATAGTCCCTGTTATGATTTGGTAGCCGAGGAGGATAGTAGCCAAAATAGCCAAGGCAGCCGGACACCCAGAGAGGTTGGTAGCTAGTGGATTGCAGACCCCTAAACTAACCACACAACTAGAAGTAGCCGTGGGACGTACCTACAATGACCTAGATGCCTCGTCACAGCCGGAGAGTTAACTAAGCCTAAAGATAGAAAGGGGAAAGCTAACTGCCCCGGATAAGCGCCCAAAAGGAATAGGTAGCCCTCACACATATATTGGTGGTGAGACAAGATGAAATACAAATGCAGGCAGAAAATAGAGTAAGCAAACGCTGGGGCCCATAGCCAATAACTCCCGATTCCCCACATCATAATTACGTTCAGCTGGGGAAAATTTTCGAGAGAAGGCACAAGGGTTACTCTTAGAGGTTACAGGATCCCTTTGGGACAAAATGGCTCCTGCACAAATCTCAGAAGCATCTATCTCCACCTGAAATGGTAAAAAAACATCAGGTTGCCGTAGAACAGGAGCAAAAGTGAATCTCCGCTTAAGCTCCTGAAACGCCGAAACTGCCTCTGGAGACCAATTCACTACATCAGAACCTTTTTTGGTCAAATCAGTCAGTGGTTTCACAATACCAGAGAAATTGCTTATAAATTTACGGTAAAAATTAGCAAAACCCAAAAATCTCTGAAGAGCCTTCAATGATGTGGGCTGAACCCAATCACAAATGGCCTGAACCTTGACCGGGTCCATTTCAATAGCAGACGGAGACAAATCCCAAAAATGAAACCTTCTGTGCGTCAAAGAGACATTTTGATCCCTTAACATACAAAGCATTTTCTCTCAAAATCCTGAATACCATCTGAATATGTTCCACATGAGAGTCCCAGTCATTGGAAAATATCAAAATATCGTCCAAATAAACTATCAGAAACTTATCCACAAAATCCCTGAAAATATCGTTCATGAAAGATTGGAAGATGGAAGGGGTATTAGTGAGCCCAAAAGGCATCACTAGGTACTCAAAATGCCTCTCAGGAGTATTAAACGCCGTCTTCTATTCATCACCGTGCTTAATGCGAATAAGATTATACGCCCCCTAAGGTCAAGCTTGGTAAACCAACTAGCACCTTTCACTCTGGAAAATAAATCGGAAATCAGCGGTAACGGATACTGATATTTAACAGTGATCTTATTAAGGAGACGATAGTCAATACATGGCCTCAATGAACCATCCTTCTTGGCCACAAAGAAAAAGCTGGCGCCCAAGGGTGAAGAGGATGGTCTAATATGACCCTTCTCCAATGACTCTTTGATATAAGATCGCATAGCATCATGCTCAGGTACCGACAAATTGAAGAGCCAACCCTTGGGAAATTTACAACCGGTACTAACTCAATCGCGCAATCATAACTCCTGTGGGGAGGCAAGGACGCAGACTTACTCTCACTAAACACATCAGAAAAATTAGTCAAATAGTCGGGGATCTCCTGAGACTGGGGAGAAGTAGAAAGCACAGGAGTGTCACCACGAACACATTGACAACCCTAACTGACCACAGACGAAGACTTCCAATCCAAAATAGGATTATGGATCTGCAACCAAGGAAAACCCAGTACAATAATGTCATGTAAATTATGCAACACCAAAAATTGTTCTCTTGGTGGTCCGGGACTATCCTCAATAACACCTGGGTCCAAAACTGGGATTGATTCTCCACCAAAGGGGTAGAATTAATGCCCAGCAAAGGAATAGGCATCCGCAGGTGTATAATGGGAAAAGTACAACGTTTGGCAAAGTCAAAATCCATCAGGTTCAGGGCTGCTCCTGAATCGACAAAAGCCTGAGCAGAAAATGTGGACAAGGAGCAGATCAAGGTAACAGTCAAGAGAAATTTAGACTGTACATTGCACAAAACAAATGAGTGCGAAAAACGTCATCCCCACTTAGGACAGACGGAAATAGTATGAGAAGCGTCCCCACAATAGAAACACAACTTATTACGTTTTCAAAATTCTCGACACTGAGCCCCAGAAACAACCCCATCACACTGCATGGGCTCAGAGGTTTGCTCACAAGGCATCACCACCTCTCGCATATTTCTACACTCACGCAAATGTTTGTCAATCTGAATGGCTAATGACATAGAGTCATTGAGACCAGAGGGGACAGGAAATCCCACCATAACATCCTTTACGGTCTCTGGCAGACCCTTCCGAAAAAGAGCCGCTAGGGTATCATGGTTCCATTTAGTAAGGACTGCCCACTTTCGGAATTTCTGACAATATAGCTCTGCCGTTTCCTGACCCTGGTCCTGACAAGGTTTTCTCAGCTTGATCAACAACATTAGGTTCATCATACAATAACCCCAGAGCTTGAAAACACACATCGACATTAGCCAAAACAGGATCCCCAGGTGTCAGTCCTGAGGGTCACCGCACAACAGGGAGATGACAATTTGAACCTGCTGCGCTGCGTTCCCCGAGGACTTAGGTTTCAAGGCAAAAAAACAATTTACAATTATTTTTGAAGTTCAAAAATTTAGACCGATCCCGAGAAAATAAATCAGGAAGAGGGATCCTAGGTTCCCCAGCAGAAAACTGAGTGAGATAGGCAGACATTCCCCGAACTTCAGCAGCGAGCTGCTCAACACCAGCAGACAACTGCACAATCTCCATTGAAGAAAAAATATCCTCCTACGGCCCCCAGAGAAAAAGAGAAAAAATATATAAAAAATTATGACAACTTTTTTTTTTTTACTATTCTTTCCTTTATTTGGGTACCATAGAATTAACAGTCAGGCCGGTGATTCTGTTATGATACGGTAGCCGAGGAGGATAGTAGCGAAAATAGCCAAAGCAGCCGATACTCCCAGAGAGGTTGGTAGCTAGCGGATTGCAGACCCCTAAACTAACCGCACAACTAGAAGTAGCCGTGGAACTTACCTACAATGACCTAGATGCCTCGTCATAGCCGGAGAGTTAACTAAACCTAAAGATAGAAAGGGGAAAGCTAACTGCCCGGAGAAGTGCCCCAAAAGAATACGTAGCCCCCACACATATATTGGCAGTGACTGAGACAAGATGAAATACAAACGCAAGCAGAAAATAGAGTAAGCAAACGCTGGGGCCCAAAACTATCTAGATAGGACAGGAAAGAATACTGTCTGCAATGTGGCCAAACCCTAGGAAAAATTCCAACAAGTCTGATTTCCAAAAATGCTGAGACCACACGATCGCTCCCCCGCTAGATCAGAACTCTAGTATGAACAGGTAGCTAACCAGCAGACACTGAAATAACAGGGACTGAACAAATAAACAGTGGTAAATGAGAAACAGAGACCAGCACAGGCCCCAGCTGGGGAACCTGGCTGACCTCACTCCAGAAGGGCAGATAAACAAAAGGAAAACAAAAGCCAAAGAAACAAGCAGCAAATAACTTATCTGAAAGTTGCAGGAGACAGCAGGAAGCAAGCTGACTTCCAAATGGGACCAGGAAGAACATATCACCGGCGGGGATCATGGTAAGGTTGCTCACTTATATCTCCCCAGTCAGCAACCCCTAATTGCCAATCTTCCCCAGCTGATGGACCTCTGCTAGCCAAATCAGCTTCATTACTATCAGCAGCCACCAGAGGGAGCCAAGACTCAGAATTCAGATCCAAGACGTTCACAACAGGTCCTTATAACTGCTATCTACCACTATATGGTTGCACTGTTGTGGGCACCTCACCAGAGGAGGAACTATGAAGTAACTATTGTGTTCCTTCACACTTGTAGACATCCATTACGTGGGTTGGGGGTCCACTCCTATGTGTTCTGCTGCCACTGTGCTACGGCTTTGTTCACTGCAGTTTGGGCTATGTTGATTTGTTCAGAAGGGCATATTTTTATAAAGATCCTTTTGCAGGTCTTGGCATGTGCTAATACCTTTCTTTTCAGCCATCCTTGGTGTGACACATCTCTCCTGCTCCTTGCCTTACTTTGTCCTATACCATTTTATACCTTGCAGCGCTGGAGTCCTGGGTTCGAATCCCACCAAGGACAACATCTGCAAGGAGTTTGTATGTTCTCCCGTGTTCGCGTGGGTTTCCTCCAGGTACTCCGGTTTCCTCCCACACTCCAAAAACATACTGATAGGGAATCTAGATTGTGAGCCCCATCGGGGACAGCGACGATAATGAGTGCAAACTGTAAAGCGCTGCGGAATATGTTAGCGCTATATAAAAATAAAGATTATTATTATTTTTCTAGTGTGAGAAGGATTAGTACTATTTCAGCCTCATTCTGTCATCTATTTGCTTGTGTGTAGGTTAGGTTTTCTTGCTGTGAGTTGTATAAGTCTTTTTAGGTGCTCTCTTTGCTTTTGTAGTCATCAGATTCCCTCATGTGACTCTAAGTAACTGATATGCCTCTACCGAACAGAAGTGAATTTCTCCCTTGTATAGACTGCCTGGAGGAACCTCGCTGCATGCCTTACAGGGGACCTTTCATAAGTTTAAGTATGTTATACTGTCCACATCATAGAATAGTGGCCGCAGAGCGGATTAAAAGGTAGCTTTTATATTTTCATTGCTGAGATATTAGCTTGTAAAGTGTATATGAGAATTTTCCCTTCAACTAAGGAGGTGTTAACAAAGATTCATCTCCAGGAATGGGAACTTTTTTCCCTGTATGTGTTAGAGGTCAAGTTCCCGCTTCTGTACAAGGGGAATCTCAAGCCATCCCTGCTGCGGTCTCCCATCCGTCTCCAGCCGCAGTGGACTCTGCTCAGCTTAGACGTCAGTCCCAGCGTCTCGCCCAGTCTAACAGTTACAGAGGGTTACTGCTGCCTTTCCAGGCTCTGCTATTGTGGCCAGTACTGGTTAGCGGCGAGCAGACGTCTTTAGGACAAAGTCCTTGTTTTCCCCTTCTGAGCATGCCCAGGGTGAGATCTCTCATTGGAGATCGGGGTCACATGCTCAGGTACTGCAGCAGCTCCTATTGGTCCGCCAGGAAGGTCCTGTGACTACTGGTGTTCTGGAACAGTCTCATTGGTCCTTGTTTCTGGCAGGTCCTGTAGCTGTTGCTATAAAAGGGTAGCATGGCTGGGCCGCCATGCGCTAATATCAATCGTTATATGCTTTGCACCAGTGTGGTCATGCGTGTGTGTGGTTAGGGCCCGGCTGAAATAAGCCCCTAGAATACCGACTTAATCGGTGAGAAGTTTGGTATGCTAGCTGGTCAGGGTCGGTGTCCTAGATGCCCTAGATTACCGGCATAACCGGTGAGGAGTTTGATTGCCGTATTCAGGGCCTGGCGTTCAGACGCCATAGATTGCGGGTGACTCCCGCAAGGACATTAGCGCATGATTACGTTCTATGTTAGCAGTCATCTGTGTACCTGGGTGCCTGACAGGACACAGAAGTTTGTCTCAGCGGCTCTGTGACGTAACAGGGTTCGCTTTCAACACTAGACAGCGCCCTAGCGTGTTTATTTTGCGACTCAGTGGTGTTAAGTGAGTTCGCACACATCGCCATATAGCGCTGCGGCACTCCTTCTAGTGGCTCTGTGGAATAACAGAGTTCGCACATATTGCCACAGCGCGTTACGGCGTTTATTTTGGTGACTGCGGGATAACAGAGTTCGCTTCTTGCGCCATTTTTCTAGCAGCAGGCTTCGCCTGCATGGTGGGCCCCGGGCTGCAAACGCACCTCTCTACATCATATATTTGGTGCGTTCCGCAGACCCTAACATAATATTAGCGCCAGGGTCTGGCTAGTAAAATGGCGGCGACCAGCGTCTACGGCAGTTCATCCAGCAGCTGGAGGGTAGGTTGGCAGCTCTTGAGCGCAGAACCTCGGCTGTGGATGTGACCGCAGTCGCTGTTCAGGCTGCTAGCGCAGCGGCAGCCAGTTTGTCCTCCAACACCTCTGCTCCGACCTTGTCACGTCTCCCGCTTCCAGACAAGTTTTCTGGTGACAGCAAACATTGTCGGGGATTCGTGAGTCAGTGCTCTATACAGCTCGAGCTTCTGGCTGCACGTTTTCCTACAGAGCGGGCACAAGTGGGTTTCATAGTGTCACTACTGTCGGGCAGAGCTTTGGAATGGGCAACGCCGCTGTTGGAGCGTGACGATCGCGTGGTGTGGAGTGCTCCTCGGTTTCTGGAGGCTCTTAAAAAGGTCTTTTTAGGCCCTCAGGTCACCCACGATTTGGCGCTCCAACTGCTGGCAATGTCACAGAGTTCGAGCTTGGTCAGTCAGTTTTCAGTTCAATTTCGAACCCTGGCCTCCGAGTTAGAGTGGCCGGATAAGGTCCTTATACCGGTATACTGGAGAGGTCTGGCTGACCATGTAAAGGATGCCTTGGCCACCAGGGAGATTCCTGCCTCACTGGAGAAGCTTATCTCCATATCTACCCGCATCGACCTTCGCTTTCACGAGCAGAGGTTGGAGCGGGCCCAGTGTAGACGGAGGTTTCGGCTAGCTCCCACCTTTGCCAAACCTCTAGAATCTCCCATTCAGGCGTCCGACTCCCCGGAGGTCATGGAGGTTGTTTGAGCGGGACCTGATTCTCGGCCCGTTCGAGTCTCCGTGCTTTGTAACAATTGTCAGCAGTTAGGACATTATGCCAATAGATGTCCCCAGCGATCGGGAACACGATCGCGTCTAGTGACCATGGGAGGAGGTGCACTAGAATCAGCAGCATTTGCCTCCAAGCTGTCCTTTAAAGGGACAATCTCTTTTGGTCCATCCACTCTGACGGTTGAGCTTTGTGTAGATTCTGGAGCAGAGGGGAACTTTATGTCCTCTGCTTTTGCTCTCCGCCACACAATACCTCTGCTGATGCTCGCCAAACCGGTGACGATTCGAGTGGTGAATGGATCCATACTGCCCTCACAGATCACACATCAGACAATCCCTCTTACATTAGCTATGTCTCCTTCCCATCAGATTATCTCTTTCCTTGTCCTTCCTGAGGGTATAGATGAGGTCCTGCTGGGAGTACCCTGGCTTCGTCTTCACTCCCCACATATTGAGTGGTCCTCTGGGAAGATACGGGGTTGGAGTGAGTCTTGTAGAGGTAGATGTGTGAAGGAGAGTGTTCAGGTTACTACTACAGAGATACCCGCAGATTTCACTTCCCTTCCCAAGTGTTATTGGTCCTATGTAGACGTGTTCTCCAAAAAGGCTGCAGAGACTGTTCCACCTCACCGCTCCTATGACTGTCCTATTGACCTCTTGCCTGGAGCAGAACCGCCTCGGGTAGGGTTTATCCTCTCTCTCTCCCGGAGACGGAGGCTATGTCCCAATACATCCAGGAGAATCTGGCAAGAGGGTTCATTAGGAAGTCAGTGTCACCTGCTGGGGCGGGGTTCTTTTTCGTGCAGAAGAAGAACGGAGAATTACGTCCCTGCATAGGATACAGGGGTCTTAACGCCATCACCGTTAAGAATAAATACCCGTTGCCCCTGATTTCTGAGCTTTTTGATAGGCTCCATGTAGCAAGGGTATTTACTAAATTAGACCTGCGGGGTGCTTATAACCTGATTCGCATCCGTGAGGGGGACAAATGGAAGATGGCTTTTAATACCAGGGATGGGCACTATGAATATCTGGCGATGCCCTTCGGGCTCTGTAATGCCCCAGCCGTTTTCCAAGACTTTGTTAATGACATCTTCCGGGACATGCTTTCCACCTCGGTCGTAGTCAATCTGGATGATATTCTCATCTTCTCTCCAGATATTGACTCCCACCGGAGAGATGTCTGCAGAGTCTTATACCTCCTGCGGGCAAATTCCCTTTACGCAAAGTTGGAGAAATGTGTGTTTGAGCAGGAGTCTTTACCATTCCTGGGCTATATCATCTCTGCCCAGGGATTGGCTATGGATCCTGCCAAACTGCAGGCTGTAATGGACTGGCAAGAACCCCATTCCCTTAAAGCGGTGCAGCGCTTTATGGGGTTCATTAATTATTATCGCCAGTTCATTCCCCATTTCTCAACTTTGGTAGCTCCCTTGGTAGCCCTCACCAAGAAGGGAGCAAATCCCAAATTGTGGTCTGAGGAAGTCTCCAAGGCTTTCATCTCAATAAAGTCTCAGTTTGCTAGCGCTCCCATTCTACACTGCCCTGATGTTGATAAGCCATTCATATTGGAGGTGGATGCCTCATCCGTTGGTGCTGGAGCAGTCCTCTTTCAAAAGGATGCTCAAGGTCGGAAGCATCCTTGCTTCTTCTTCTCCAAGACCTTCACACCAGCGGAGAGGAATTATTCCATCGGGGACAGGGAGTTGCTAGCAATGAAGTTGGCTTTCTCTGAGTGGAGACATCTGTTGGAGGGGGCTCGCTTTCCCTTCCAAGTCTTCACCGACCACAAGAATCTGGTATATCTTCAGACAGCTCAGCGGCTTAATTCTCGCCAGGCCAGATGGTCCTTGTTCTTCTCCCGGTTTCATTTCACACTCCATTTCCTCTCGGGAGAGAAGAACATTTGTACCGACGCTCTTGCTCGCTCTGTGGTGTCCTCTGAGGAGGAGGAGGAGCCTCCGCTTATTGTCCCCACAGAGAGTCTGAGAACTGTGGCCCCGGTTTCGCTAGAGTCTGTGCCCCCGGGCAAGACTTTTCTGCCTAAAAATTTGCGACCGGAGGTACTCTCTTGGGCACATTCGTCCAGGGTGGGTGGACACTTTGGGGCAAAGAGGACATCTGAATTGCTGGCAAGGACATACTGGTGGCCGCATATGGTCCGTGACGTTGGGGACTATGTTCAGGCGTGTGTCTCCTGTGCCAAGAATAAGTCTCCACGACAATGGCCAGCTGGGTTACTTTACCCTTTGCCGGTGGCAGACAGGCCCTAGGAGATGGTTGGGATGGACTTGTGTGGGCTTGCCCAAGTCTCGGGGTTGCACCATCATTTGGGTCATCACCGACCATTTTTCCAAAATGGTGCATCTGTTGCCACTACCACGGTTACCTTCTGCACGGGCTCTGGCAGCGTTGTTCGTTAGGCACATCTTCCGTCTACATGGCATGCCGGACAAAATTGTCAGTGATCGAGTTTGCGTCTCGGTTCTGGAGAGAGCTTTGTGGTCTACTCAGTATTGAGTTAAATCTCTCTTCAGCGTACTATCCTGAGACGAATGGGTTGGTAGAGAGGGCCAACCAGACCTTGGTCACCTATCTACGACATTTTGTCTCAGCCAGGCAGGATGACTGGGCATCTTTGCTACCGTGGGCTGAGTTTGCACTAAACAATGCTGTGGCTGACTCCGCCGGACAGACTCCATTCCTCCTAAACTACGGTCAGCATCCACGGGTTCCGGTGCCCATGCCCGTGTCTTCCGCCGACTCCAGGGTGGCAGACTGGGCTGTGGAGGCACAGGACATTTGGGACCGTACCCAGGATGCCATTCAGGCGTCCAAGGAGAGGATGAGGTCTTCCGCCGATGCACATCGGCGTCCCGCTCCGACATTTGCCCCTGTGGACTTGGTGTGGCTCTCCGCCTGTAACATTAGACTGCGAGTTGAGTCCACTAAGTTGGCACCCCGCTAACTGGGTCCTTTCAAAGTCCTTGAACAGGTTAATCCTGTGGTATACCGTTTGGCTCTTCCACCACGCCTGGGTATCTCCGACACCTATCACGTATCCCTTCTCAAACCCGTGCTCATGTCCCGGTTTTCCTAGTCATCTGCCGGGACATCGGGTTCGTCTACGGACGACCATGAGGTGAACACCATCGTAGGGTGTAAGGTGGTACGGGGCAAAAAATTTTATTTGGTGGATTGGAGGGGTTATGGGCCTGAGGATAGGTCCTGGGAGCCTGCCGAGCACGTTCATGCTCCGCAGCTCAACGCTGCCTTTGAGCGCAGCGAGGCCCAAAGAAGGGGGGGCCCTAGGAAGGGGGGTAATGTTAGAGGTCGAGTTCCCGCTTCTGCACAAGGGGAATCTCGAGCCATCCCTGCTGCGGTCTCCCATCCGTCTCCGGCCGCAGTGGACTCTGCTCAGCTTAGATGTCGGTCCCAGCATCTCGCCCAGTCTAACAGTGTGCAGAGGGTTACTGCTGCCTCTCCAGGCTCTGCTATTGTGGCCAGTACTGGTTAGCGGTGAGCAGACGTCTTTAGGACAAAGTCCTTGTTTTCCCCTTCTGAGCATGCCCAGGGTGAGATCTCTCATTGGAGATCAGGGGTCACATGCTCAGGTACTGCAGCAGCTCCTATTGGTCCGCCAGGAAGGTCCTGTGACTACTGGTGTTCTGGAACAGTTTCATTGGTCCTTGTTTCTAGCAGGTCCTGTAGCTGTTACTATAAGGCTAAGTGCACACGTTCAGGATTATTTGCGTTTTTTTCGCGGGAAAAAAGCGTTAAAAACGCATGAATTAAGCATCCTATCATTTAGAATGAATTCCGCAATTTTTGTGCACATGGTGCGTTTTTTTCCGTGAAAAAAACGCATCGCGGAAAAAGAAGCAACATGTTCATTAATTTCGCGGAATTCTAGCGTTTTTCCCGCTATATTATTGACCTAGAAAGTTCAGGGAAAAATCGCAGTAAAAACGCATCAAATCCGCGCAAAAAACGCACCAAAAACGTGAAAAATCCGCTCAAAAAAATGCGCGTTTTTACAGCAAAAAAAGTCCGTTTTTGCTCAGGAATATTCTGCAAACATTCCTGAACGTGTGCACTTAGCCTGAAAGGGTAGCATGGCTGGGCCGCCATACACTAATATCAATCGTTATATGCTTTGCGCCAGTGTGGTCATGCGTGTGTTTGGTTAGGGCCCGGCTGAAATAAGCCCCTAGAATACCGACTTAATCGGTGAGGAGTTTGGTGTGCTAGCTGGTCAGGGTCGGTGTCCTAGATGCCCTAGATTACCGGCATAACCGGTGAGGAGTTTGATTGCCGTATTCAGGGCCTGGGGTTCAGACGCCATAGATTGCGGGTGACTCCCGCGAGGACATTAGCGCATGATCACGTTCTATGTTCGCTTAGCAGTCAACTGTGTACCTGGGTGCCTGACAGGACACAGAAGTTTGTCTCAGCGGCTCTGTGCCGTAACAGGGTTCGCTTTCAACGCTAGACAGCGCCCTAGCGTGTTTATTTTGCGACTCAGTGGTGTTAAGTGAGTTCGCACACATCGCCATATAGCGCTGCGGCACTCCTTCTAGCGGCTCTGTGGAATAACAGAGTTCGCACATATTGCCACAGCGCGTTACGGCGTTTATTTTGGCGACTCTGCGGGATAACAGAGTTCGCTTCTTGCGCCAATTTACTAGCAGCAGGCTCCGCCTGCACGGTGGACCCCGGGCTGCGAACGCACCTTTCTACATCATATATTTGGTGCGTTCCGCAGACCCTAACAGTATGACGCCTAGTGCTTATGATTGGTCAATTTCATTCAGGGAACAAAGTAAACTCCTACAGAGAAGCTTAGAGTATTTGTTTGTGGTATGGTAAGACACATGTCCAAACAGGTCACACAGCTTTAACTGATGGTGATTATTGTGCAGGTAGAGGAGAGCAGAGCTGACAGTGCTGTGAGATGAGAGCTGCAAATACAGAGGTGTTTGTAATGATGCACAGCTCTGCTTTATTTGCATCCCACATTTATAATCAGAATAGGTGTGCGCAGTAAGGCTAGTTTCACATTAGCATCTTTGTGCGCTGCGCATAGTGCGCAAGTAAAAACATTTGCAAAAACGCATGCAAGCGCATGCAAACGCATCTTTTTTTAACGCATCATTGTACGCATTACGACAAAAAAAGCAACGTTTTCATGCGTTTTTTGCATGCGTTTGCGTTTTTTAGGTGTATGCGTTCTCTAAGTGTCACATTTTACAGGAGGAAAATCCTTGAAACAGACTCCACCAATGGGACACCAGTAGGCGAGCATCATGGGAATTCTTTATATAGACCCTGTTGCAGCTGAATTCTTCAGATTTTGCTGCCCTTTCCTGTGTCACCATGGATCTGCGTTGGGAGAGTTTTCGCTTCAACTTGGATCTGGACATCACGCTGACTCAGGCTTTTGCATTTGCTTGCCAGCAACAAAGGCAGAGAGAGAGACAGCGAAGACGGCAGCGGCGGAGTTGTTGGATACATCCGATTATTGAAGTCCGGGAGAGCCATGGAGCGTACCACACCCTCTACAGTGAGCTCCAGGCAAACCCAGTGAAATTAAGTGACTATACCCGGATGTCCCAAGAAAGCTTCATGGATTTGCTTGGTCGCGTTGAAGGAGCCATCCGGAGACAGGACACACAGCTCCGTCGTGCGATTCCTCCTGAGGAACGGCTCCTGGTCACATTACGGTACGTAATATTTAAAAACCAAAGCGTGCATAATTGTTTTTGTTCTGCCATTTACTAATCCAAAGCCTGCAGAATTATTGTTTCTGCCATGTAGTAAACAAAAGCCTGAAGAATTATTGTTATGCCATGTACTTAATTTTTTTTCATGGCATTGTTTTGCAAAACCCTAGACAAAAATATTAATTTTTTTTCTTTCTCTGTTTGGCAGATTCCTGGCTACTGGAGAGACCCTATCATCACTCCACTTCCAGTACCGGCTTGGAATCTCCACCTTGTCGGGAATACAGTAGTTGCGGACACCTGCCAGGCTTTGTGGGACGTTCTCTGTCCAGAACTTATGCCCCTGCCCACCGCGGAAAAGTGGATTGAAATAGCTGTACAATTCTTGACAATCTGCAATTTCCCCAACTGTTTGGGAGCGGTGGATGGGAAACACATAAGGATAACCAAACCCGCAAAAAGTGGATCGGAGTACTGTAACTATAAAAAGTACTTTTCTACAGTACTCAAGGCCATTGCGGATGCAGACTCCAGTGCTTTGTTGCAGTGGACATTGGTGCATTTGGCCTGGGCAACGACTCACAGACTTTTATGAACTTGAACATGGGCCGTAGGTTGTATGGCAACCATTTTAATTTCCCCCTGCCACGGCCTCTTCTCCACACCGAAGGTCCGCCACTGCCATTTGTAATGGTTGGGGATGAAACAGCTGCCAACCCATTGCCTGATTTCACTCAGCACCCTCTCAGGTCATCAGTTGAAGGTGGCCAATGAGGGACCAATTTGCGGCATACTTTATATCTGATGTGGGACATGTGGCATGCCAAGATCAAATGGTGTGAAAAAAATTTATTGTGTGTGTGTAAATAAAAGACCTGTTTTGATACCTGTACCGAGTGCACTCTGTCTTTATACACTCCAATACAATAATCACCTGCCCCGGTGTCCCAGTGCAGTCAGGATGCTGTGTTTTTTGCATCCTGATTTTACTAGGACTCCTGACCAGGTGAGTCTACAGAGAAAAGTTGTATGACCTTCGTCATCTCTCCAGTCTGTGTTCAATACGGCAGATTGCAGCAACGGTGGAGATAATACAACTAATATTTATCACCTGGCCTGATGTTACAAATAGTGATTTTGGGATGCACTAGCATCCTTCACTCTTTATGACATCTGACCATAGGAGTATAAATATTAGTTGTAGTATCTTCACTGTGGCTCAGGTAGCATGCAGACTGGAGAGATGACAAAGTTTATACAACTTCTTCAATCCCCTGGCCTGGTGTCATGCTGAAGTGAGGATGCCAAAAAAAAAGCATCCTGACTTCTGAATTTTATGACAGGTATAGACACCTGGCCAGGTGTGCTAAATAGTTATGATAGCAGACCAGGGTATTGTAGATATGACGTGTATTTTCTCCATCATCTCTTCAGTCTATTCGCCACAGACTGAATAGATGATGTGGTTAATTCCAAGGTATATCTAGAATCCCCTGGCCTTGTGTCACAAAGAGTGAAATGATGATGGCCAAAACACACCATCCTCAATTCATTCTTTATGATACCTGCCAAGGTGAGAATAGTTATGCCTTGCACTAAACACCATCCTCTATTCAGTCTGACCAGCAGACTGAAGAGACTGGTGTTGAAAATACAAGTCCTATATTTGTGTTTTTGACAAAACATAGCTCCAGGACTGACACAAGAAACATGTGTCAGTACTGGAGCTATGTGGTGGCAAAACCACAAAGTGTACGGCGCAGTGTGTGTAGGCGGCGAAAGACACAATTAAACCAAACAGTTGGGGAAAAACAAAATGACATTTATTTAAAAACAGAAAAAAAAAATTACTGGGAGCGACGTTTGGGGGAAGATGATGGGAACTTGGAGGTGTGGAGTGACAAGGAATGGCTTAAGGAAGGCGACTAAGAGGTTCTAGAGGAAGGGGAGTCGAAAGTTGTGGGGGAAGGGAGCGGGTCAGAAACAGTGGGAGGTGAGGGGGGAGGGAGTACAAAAGTTTTTTGTTTTTTGTGGCCACTTTTATGGCTTCTGCGGCCCGTCTGTGTAGTGTCCTTCTTGGACCTCCTGGAGCTGGAGGACCTCCTGGAGCTGGGGGACCTCCTGGAGCTGGGGACAACCTGCTGTGGCATGCTGGTGGTGATGGAGGTCCTGCCAGGGTCCGTGATCCCAAATAAGGAGTGAGGGTCCCCCAGCTGCTGCTCGGTGGTGGCGGTGGTGGTGGTGGTCTATGCAGGGGTGGAGGTGGTGGAGGTCCTAGCAGGAGCAGTGCTTGGCATGGTGGTGACGTGGGGGTGTCCAGCTGCACTCCTCCTTGGTGTGGTGTAGTGGTGTCTTGCATGGCTTGGAATGATGGTGGCTGTGCAGTGGTATGCAGCAGAAGTCGGTAGTGAGGTGAAGCGAGTCAGTGGTGGCACAGTTGAAAATGCCACCACTAGCTGCTGCGCGTACTGACTCTGCTGCATAGCCTGCATGCAAGCAGTGTTGCAGGCCTGCATCACATTCAGCTGTAGCTGAGGACTAAGGTGTTCCGCAATGCCCCTTTCAATTTGGTTGAAGAAATGGTGCGCTGGTCTGTTGAGGTCGGCTTCCAGATGGTCAAGGCGACAGTCGACAGCCTGGAAGCGTGTTTCCATGAGGGTAAAACCGCTTTCCAGTCTGTGGCTCATCACCTTGAGGCCATTCTGAAAAACCGAGCTCAAGTGAATGAACTCGGGCATGAGATTCCTGTCCGAGGCCTTCTGCCGCTGGTGGGAAGTTCCCGCAAAACCAGTGGCAGAGACCTGGGACAGGGGAACACCTGATGGACAAGCTTCCTGGTCTCCAGCTGTCTATGTTGCCGGCCCACAAGCTGCTTCTTGGCTGCTGGATGGCTGGGACGGGTCCGAAGCAGCTCGCTGAAGGACAGCTCCAGGACCAGGCTGCAGAGTACTGCTCCAGGTGCTGTGAAAAGAAAAGAAAAACATTAGTATCATGAATTTACAATAGTCAAAGCGCCAACTCCTGTGGAATAGAAAAACACAGAGTAAACACAATACAATACAACAACAAAATACTTACGATCTGGTGGCAAGGACCGTTCTTAAGAAAGCCAAAGCCCGATGGTAGCGATATTTTGTGGAGGTCCTTGCTGCCGCACCACTGGCAACCCTGTTCTCCTGTCTCAGGTCCCTGTTGAAGCGGTCCTTCATCGAGCGCCAAAGGGTTCTGACTTTGTTCACTGTGGAAAAAAAAATAAAAAATTAGACAATGCACTGTAGGCCGGGATAACACAAATGTGTGTGATGACAGAAACTCTCAGAAGTTACTAGCATCACACACAGTTGTGTAATCCCGGCCAAGGTCACTGCCGCATCACACAGCATTGAAATACTTATGAAATTCTTCGCGGACCCTTGGAGAGGCATTGTCCCAACCATCCATCAGCGCTGCGGCCACCTCATTCCAGAGCCGCCGGATCACCACGTTGTCACAGTGCAGTGGATCACGGCTGTCTCACAACGCGACTCGTCCTGGACTAACTGGATCACAGCGTCATTGTCCAGGGCGAGTTCTTCATCCCGTTGTGAAGCCTTGAAAAGAAAGCAAAACATTAATCTTGGAAAAATTTGGAAATGAAAAAGATAGAAAACAAGATAAAATAGAAGCAAGATTGAGTAGGAAAAACAGGCAAGAAAAAAGTCAGGGAAAAAAAAGAGTACAATCAGTCAGTCTACAGTACAGTCATGGCCAAAAGTTTTGAGAATGACACAAATATTATATTTTCACATGATCTGCTGCCCTCTGGTTTTTATGTGTGTTTGACAGATGTTTTTATCACATACAGAAATATAATTTCAAACATATGAGTAACAAAAGCTTATATTGACAGTTAGAATGAGTTAATGCAGCAAGTCAATATTTGCAGTGTTGACCCTTCTTCTTCAGGACCTCTGCAATTCTCCCTGGCATGCTCTCAATCAACTTCTGGACCAAATCCTGACTGATAGCAGTCCATTCTTGCACAATCAATGCTTTCATTTTGTCAGAATTTTTAGGTTTTTGTTTGTCCACCCGTCTCTTGATGATTGACCACAAGTTCTCAATAGGATTAAGATCTGGGGAGTTTCCAGGCCATGGACCCAAAATCTCTATGTTTTGTTCCCTGAGCCATTTAGTTATCACCTTTGCTTTATGGCAAGGTGCTCCATCATGCTGGAAAAGGCATTGTTGATCGCCAAACTGCTCTTGGAGGGTTGGGAGAAGTTGCTCTTGGAGGACATTCTGGTACCATTCTTTATTCATGACTGTGTTTTTAGGCAAGACTGTGAGAGAGCCGATTCCCTTGGCTGAGAAGCAACCCCACACATGAATGGTTTCAGGATGCTTAACAGTTGGCATGAGACAAGACTGGTGGTAGCGCTCACCTTGTCTGCTCCGAATGAGGCGTTTTCCTGATGTCCCAAACAATCGAAAAGGGGATTGATCAGAGAAAATAACTTTACCCCAGTCCTCAGCAGTCCACTGCCTGTACCTTTTGCAGAATATCAGTCTGTCCATGATGTTTTTTCTGGAGAGAAGTGGCTTCTTTGCTGCCCTCCTTGAGACCAGGCCTTGCTCCAAGAGTCTCCGCCTCACAGTGCGTGCAGATGCACTCACACCTGCCTGCTGCCATTCCTGAGCAAGCTCTGCACTGCTGGTAGCCCGATCCCGCAGCTGAAACACTTTTAAGAGACGGTCCTGGCGCTTGTTGGTCTTTCTTGGGCGCCCTGGAGCCTTTTTGGCAACAATGGAACCTCTCTCCTTGAAGTTCTTGATGATGCGATAGATTGTTGACTGAGGTGCAATCTTTCTAGCTGCGATACTCTTCCCTGTTAGGCCATTTTTGTGCATTGCAATGATGACTGCACGTGTTTCTTTAGAGATAACCATGGTTAACAGAAGAGAAACAATTATGCCAAGCACCAGCCTCCTTTTAAAGTGTCCAGTGGTCTCATTCTTACTTAATCATGACAGATTGATCTCCAGCCAAGTCCTCATCAACACCCACACCTGTGTTAATGGAGCAATCACTGAAAAGAGGTTAGCTGGTCCTTTTAAGGCAGGGCTGCAATGATGTTGAAATGTGTTTTGGGGGATAAAGATCATTTTCTAGCCAAATATTGACTTTGCAAGTAATTGCTGTTAAGCTGATCACTCTTTATAACATTCTGGAGTATATGCAAATTGCCATTAGAAACAGTGAAGCAGTAGACTTTGTAAAAATTAATATTTGTGTCATTCTCAAAACTTTTGTCCATGACTGTATACTAACCTGCCATCTCCCCGCCTGCACTTGCACTGGATGCTCCCGCTCTTCCTCCGCTGCCGTGGACGATGAGGTCTGAAAAAGAAAAAAAAAATATTTGCCATATGTGTCCATGCAACAGCAAATACTTACCAATCAGTATGGAAGGAAGGTACTCACTTCACTATCCACTTGTGCCAGTTCACCAGGGGCTGACTGGTACTCGTCTCCTGAAGACATGCTGCAATAAAAAAAGAGACATTAGTTCATAATAAATTGAGAAAAAAGGAGAGAAAGACATTAGGTTTTATACTCACATTATCCCACTTGCTGCAAATCTTCTGTGTAGCAGGCTGTAGAGTAGTGGACTGCCAGTGCCAACATCTTCTTTATATACTGTATACACTACCCCCCAAACAATATTTGTTTGTGTAGGGGGTGTTTTAAATCAGTGTCTAGACATGTTTAATCTTTTACAACGCATTCGTGCGAAAACGCTGGCGTGCGCATGTCCATGTGCACGCCTGCGTTCCCATAGACTGTAATGCGTTGTTTTGACGCGTTCTGTGCGCAAAGCGAACCTCATGCATTTTTTATATGCCTTTGGGAGGACCCAAAAAAACAACATGTTGCGTTGGGCGCACCTAGACGCTTACCTGGAAATAACGTATGTGCACGAAAACGCTGATGATCGCATGCAAACGCAAGACCATGCGCCCGCCATGTTAAACATAGGGGCGCATGACACACGCGATCGGATGCGCACGATGCACTGCGCACAAAAACGCTAATGTGAAACCGGCCTAAGATCAGTGAGAATAGAGCTGTGTGTCATTATGTGTTTCCCAATGACAAAGAAAACCAGCTTTTGACATTGTGTGAGAGTGTATTGGAGGAGAAAATGTAAATGCCCCCAGAGAAGAGGAAATTAGCAAATAAACTTTATAAGTTAATATTTCTGCAACATAGCTGAGAAATTGAAAAAATTGAAATTGCATTCACTATTGCATGATGTAGACCATATAAAGCAGATATCCATGACTTTATGAAAAACAAAAAATGTGCCTAAGTACTGACTGGCAGGTACAATAGTTGCTACTTACTTGACTGTTGTTCCAGGGGCCATTCTTCACTGGCAGAGAGTGGTCACAGACCACTCCTGCCAGCGATTCAGCTGCTCCTGCAGATCTCACATCAACAGAGCTTAATTTCCGCCCTGCTATGTCGACTGGGCATGATTTCCGATGTTGTACATATTGGCAGCCTGATCCCCCAGTTAGACAGCAAGGAGCTTGCTGTCAATCAGAATGATGTCAGTAGTTTTGCCCTGTCGAAAGAGCAGAGTGGAAAAGAAACCACCACTCTGTCAACATGATGTCAGCAGAGGCAGCTGAGTCGCCGGCAGTAGCGGTCTGTAACATCTTTCTGCCAGCGAAGAATGGTGCTATGCACAACAGGCAGGGAGGTAGCAACTATATGGCAGGCACGGCACTGAATAAGGAACGTGTCTCTGACTGCGTAGCCCCCATAGACCTAGCTAGATGCTCAGATAACGGTGCTAGAAGTTCCCCCCCTCCCATTATTCCCTCCCAGGTAAGGCTACACTGGGACACCCGACTGACCAATAGGAAGAGGAGGAGGGGGCGGTCAGTCACACCCACGGGGTTAAATCCAGGTACCAGGGGTCAGCGCTTCCTCTTTCTCCTCTGCTGACCCCGGGTAGCTGTTGTGCGGACCACCGGACCTCCTCCTTCTACCATGTCGGACCCCATAATCGAGGCCGTGCGGCAGAGAGCAGCACAGGAAGGTGAGCCATGGGTGCAAGCCCTTTTAGCTGGCCTGGGAGCTCACCTCCCTGTGCCCTCTCCGGCCCCTACAATGGCTCCTTCGGCGCCCCATGAGGTCGCACGGGCCCCCATACCGCCGGACACGGCAGGCCCCAGCCCCCCTGGCCCTGGGGTCACCTCCTCACCTGGGTCCCCCTTTCCTCTCCTCCTAACTGAGCCCGCTGCTTCAGGCCCCGGGGTCCCCTCCCTGCCGGCTGCCCAGAAGGATCCCGGGCCGGCAAGACCCGAGTCCCCCCACCAACCTTCTGCTCCAGTACCGGGTCCTGATGTCATCGGGTCGGGGGTCCCTTCAGGCAGGCGCTCCATACGCTCCTCCAAGCCCCCAGAGCGCCTGCACGTCGCGGGGGGCACGGCATTGCGGCGGGCCCCGTCCTCATCCTTGGCCCGGCCTGCGACACGCCGGGGCACTGCGGCATCCGCTCGCCGCAACACTCGGCCCACACTACTGTTTGCGGCCCCACCGTCGGGGCGGGGGAGGGCTCCAGCGCCCCGTTTTGCTGCCGGTCGGGGGGGCGGTCCACCGTCGGGTGGGGACAGGCCCCCAGCGTCGGGTCCTGCCGTCGGGCTCCGGGGGAGGGCAGCGACGGGCAGCACTACTTTTTCTCTCGGGGCTGCAAGGCCCCATGCAGCCTCGGCCTCCCCAGCATGCAGGCTCCAGCAGGCAGCGTCAGCCTGCTTCCCGGCCCCAGCCCCGCCCCCTCGCATCACGCTGGGGGCAGCCCCAAGCCTCCCCCCTCGCCCAGCCAGTGAAGGCCGGCTTCTCGACCCCGCCCACTCGCGTCATGCCGGGGGCGGGACTAACCCTAGACCAAACCCCGCCCATGTCCCAAGCCACGCCCCCGACGCACGTCACAGGGGGCGTGGCCTCCAAGTACCGCCCACCCGCTCAAATTATAGGCGGGAATTCTCCCAGGGAGCTGACCTCGCCTCCCCAGTGGGCGCAAGAGCGCCGCCCACTAGGGGAGACCACGGGGCCGGCCCAACACCTCAGAACGCTGCTGCAGAGCGCGCTGTTCCGTCCAACCACACGGAGCAGCGCGCTCCGCACCAGACACAGTGTAACGCACCACGTCACACACAAACACGTAGTAACGCAGGCAATACGAAGGGGTTAACCATTCACTATACACCCCCAACACCCCCACTGACGCAGACTCAGCCATCACCCACTCACGGTGACCGGTTAATCGCACGCAGCGCGTCCCCCCTCCTCATATCGCCCCGTTCCTCAGCGCCCCGCGATGCATCCCCGCTCACGTCCCCCAGCCGGCATGCTCACCTCAGCGTACGGGAGCTAAGCGTCCCCAGCGCATCCCATAGCCACTGCGGTCAAAGGCGCAGACGCCGCAGGTCCTCCTCAGCTTCCTCCACGGAGACCAACCGCCATTACCGCAGCCACCGCTACCACCGCAGACGCAGCTCACGTAGCAGGTCCCGCTCCGCCAGATGGCGTTCCCCGTCCTCCACGGAATGCTCCGATGCTTCCGGGAGTCGCAGCAGTCGCTCTCACGCCTCCGACAGAAGACGCCGGCCACGCCGTTCATCGGCCAGAGAGTGTTCCTCGCCGCGCAGAGCCACCTCCGGCCGCTGCTTTAGTAACGATCATTCCAGGTTTCCACCCTCAGAACGAACCGAACAGCTTCAGGCACCCGACAGGCATCGGCCGTCACGTGCACCATCCCTGGCTGCCAGCCGCATCGGAGAGCCATCCGCGCACCGTCTCATTCCGGCAACGGAAGCCGGATTCTCAGAAGTCGCTCTCACCTTGCCACAGGCATCATCACCAGCCAGTGGCAGGGGAGTCCGATCCTCGGCTCCCTGGGCCTCCGGTCACCAGCGAGACAGCTCTGCAGCGAGAGCCGGAGCTCCTCTACCCCAGAGAGACGCACGGCCCGCACCAGACAGCGGTGAGTTAGCCACGATCGGCGAGCACCACACCACACACAGCGTAGGTGAGACCGAGCTAGCGTCAGCCGTCAGGGCGCTGATTCAGCAGTTCTCATGCCCAGATGCGCCACCTGACACGGGGTTGTCACCCCAAGCAACTATTCAACGCAGAAGCGAATCGTACTGCGAAGTCAGCCCACTGGGCACGCACGTAGGACTAGAGACAAATAAAAAGATCTGGAGCAACGAGTACGTGGATATATGGTCGCTTCTATCAGCGACCAGCCAACGGTAGAAAAGGAAAGGTGGACCGGGGAACGGTTGCGCGATAGCAGTAAGACAAGGGTAGCACACACCATGAACAACTGGCTACAGGCCTTTACGGTACTCGGGTATATTATGGGCCAAAAACACCCCGAGCGGTGTTGCGAGCTTTTCTTGTATCTAGACCTAGTCTACAACTCTTACAAAGCCCATGGCGGTTCCGCATGGAGTCAATACGACGAGGACTTTCGTAGACAGCTAGCCCAGGATCCAGATTTAGGATGGGGGGTTAAGGCGACTGACGTGTGGCTGCGACTCATGCTGTCTCAAAAACGCCCCTTTTCATCAACGGCCACTAATCACTCAGGAGCCACAGGCCGAAATTCAGTGGTCGTGCGAAGACCGGGGGCCTGTATGCTATTCAACGAAGGGAACTGCCACTACCAAGGGTCCTGTAGATTTAGACACGAATGCTCCGCTTGCGGGGGAGGACACCCTGCAGCGAGATGTCCCCACGAGGCAAACAGAGCCCATATCAAGCAGAACCCCAGTGAGCGTAACCGCAATGGTGCCCTGGCTAAACCTGTACCCCAATAAGCAAGCTGCACTGCAGCTGCGCGACGGTTTTAAACACGGTTTTTTCATCCCCTTCAGGCTTAGTAAAACTCCAACGCTATCAAAAAACCTAAAGTCGGCACGCGAACACCCAGAGATCCTAAAAGAAAAAATCGGAAAAGAGGTAGAGCTAGGTAGAATGGTGGGCCCTTTTAAATCACTCCTTTTCGAAAACATTAGAATTTCGCCCCTGGGTATCGTCCCCAAAAAAGAACACGGAAAATACCGGCTAATCCACCACCTTTCCTACCCAAAAGGCGAATCTGTTAATGATGCAATCCTCCCAGAAGAGGCCGCCGTAGCCTACGCTTCATTCGACAAGGCGGTAGAACTCGTGCGCGCAGCAGGTCCCGGGGCCCTGCTAGCAAAAACGGACATCGAATCGGCATTCAGGCTGCTACCCGTTCACCCCGAGTGCTTCCACCTCCTAGGTTGCAGAGCGGACCAGCTCTTTTATTACGATATGTGCCTTCCAATGGGCTGTTCCATCTCATGTTACTACTTCGAGCTTTTCAGTACTTTCCTAGACTGGGTGGTACGCTATGAGACAGGCAATAACTCAACAATCCACTACCTCGACGATTTTTTATTCGTTGGCCCAAGAGGCTCTAGACTTTGTCACTTCCTCCTCGAAAAATTCAAATTTATTTCAAAAAAGTTCGGCGTACCCCTATCACCCGAGAAAACAACAGGCCCCTGTAACGTGCTCCCCTTTTGGGCATAGAAATAGATACTAACGCAATGGTCTTTCGCTTGCCAGCTGATAAATTGGAAAAAACGTTGCGAATGGTTGAGAGCTTTGGCGAGATTAAAAAAGTCACACTTCAACAGCTGCAGTCCCTCCTGGGTTTGCTCAACTTTGCCTGCCGCGTAATGCCGGTCGGCAGAGCCTTCTCTCGCCGGTTATCGCTGGCAACAAAAGGTGCTAATCAGCCTGGCCATAGAATTAGAATCAATCGATCTTTAAAGGCAGACCTGCTGGTATGGAGGACATTCCCAAATCCTACAACGGCCATACCTGCGTCATGGCACCAGAGGTATCAAACAAGGAAATAGGCCTAGAGGCGGGGGAAACTGCACTGCTGGTTTCGCATCAGCGTACAAAAACCAATGGTGCAAGGCTAGCTGGCCCGAGTCCTGGGCCTCAGCGGGATGGGGGCGTGACCCAGCGCTGGTAGAGATTTTCGCATTGGTGGTGGCAGTCGAGCTCTGGGGTTCACAGTTGGAAAACACGAACATTAGATTTCTAACCAAATACCCGCGGACGGCTAAGATTTTAAACAGCATGTCTTCCTCTCCCCCCCCCTACTCGCTCTCTTGCGCCGCCTTGCGTTTTATGTCTACAGCGTAACATTTGGTGTCGGGCCAGGGTAACGTCGGATGTAGATGATAGACTGGTTAACTCTTTGCTGTTTTCCGATTGGCAGGCTTTCAGGCTCCTTCTTCCTTTGGCACAGCCATTGGGCACCCGGTGTCCTGCATCCCTTTGGGACACGGTGGCCAATCATTGATGCCTCTGATCCGCGCTTCGGTTACTCCGGCGACAAGTAAGTCTACGGTAAGGCGTGGGGGGAGTGGTGCTCATTAATTCGGGTAAGCCAGTCGACAGATGCGACCGTGCGAGATGCGAGGTCTTGATAGAATTTTTAAATCGGCTTAAGCTAAGAGGCGCGTCGGGTACATCTGCGCAACACAACTTATCAGGCCTAGCGTTCTATTTCCAGCTAATGGGTTGGGTGGATGTCACAAATATTTTTTCATTAAACAGGCCGTTAAAGGCTGGATAAGACTTCAACCTAGCCAGGAATGTCGTCGTCCCATATCACTGGCCCTACTGCACGACATCATAGCAATTTCCCCATCAGTGTGCAAATCGCAATTCGAAGCAGCCCTGCTGTCAGCAGCTTTCGCGATTGCCTTTTTTGGAGCACTTCGCATTAGTGAGCTAGTGCCCCGGTCAAAATCAGCGGCGGAAGGAGGGTTAATCAACGATGACTTAGTGGTATGTGGCGACGCTCTGCGCATCCGCGTGCGTAAATCCAAATGCGACCCCTCCGGCAGGGGATCGTGGGTCCTCGTGAAGTCATCCGACGGTCCAGTATGCCCGCTAAATATAGTCAAGCGCTACGCGAGCCTTAGACAGGGGGCAGTTTCTTCCTCGCACATTCAGACGGGTCCCCCCTCACCAAGTATCAGTTTAGCGCAATTTTTAAACGGTGCCTTGAAGAAGCAGGTTCTAACCCAGCAGAATAATACGGTACACATTCCTTTCGAATAGGAGCCGCCACTGAAGCTGCCAAGTCTGGAGTATCGGAAGAAGAGGTGCAGAGGATGGGCCGCTGGAAATCCTCTTGCTTCACCAGGTATATAAGACCGGACTTGCTCTATTAACACATCTTATGTTCACAGGAGCTTGTAAACCCACGGTATGGATAGTAGGACACTCGTACGTCTTCTGGGCGAGGAAAAGGGCCGAACTGCGGCCAGGCGGTCTAAGCCTGGGCTTGCCAGGGCTAAAGGTCAAGTGGAAAGGAATCAGAGGCCTAAAATGGCAACAAATGTTCCCGAGGTGCTGAGCATCGCTATAAAGGAAAAAGGGCCTGTAATACTGGTATTGCACGCCGGTGGTAATGACCTATGCACAAGAAAGAGCGCAGAACTTTGCACGGTAATGGCTTCGGACATCGAGCGCTTCACGTATCTTCTCCCACACATGGTTTTGGTATGGTCGGAGATAGTTCCGCGAGCGGTATGGAAAGGAGCGAACAAACCAAAGGCCGTTGAAAGATCACGGAGAAAGGTCAATGCAAGGATGGCTAAGATCGTGAAAGGAGGTTTCGGCGTCGTGGTACGACATTACCAATTGGAAGGAGACGGCTCAGGACTCCTGAGGCCGGATGGAGTCCATCTTACAGATGTCGGTCTTGATATATTTTTGTCGGGTTTACAGGATGGGGTTGAACAGGCCCTGAGGTCGATGGGTGGGGGTCGGAGTCCTGTGTAGGTCATACACAGGATCCTCCGTGGCGGTAATGCCGGGAGGGGCAAGGGGGCGTAACCCTCGTTGGCCGGCTCGCATGTCTATCACAGACTGGGCCTGCGGCGACGAGCCGGTTGCCGAACCTAACTTGCCCCTCCCCGCGTGGTGTAATTTAATTAATAAACTGTGACCGACCTGTTCAACCATCCCTAGCTTGTTTTCGTGTTTATTGGGGGGTCTAGCGGGAGGGGGGGAATGCACCATACACGACAAAACAGGTCTGCGCAGTCTGGCAGGCACGGCACTGAATAAGGAACGTGTCTCTGACTGCGTAGCCCCCATAGACCTAGCTAGATGCTCAGATAACGGTGCTAGAAGTTCCCCCCCTCCCACTATTCCCTCCCAGGTAAGGCTACACTGGGACACCCGACTGACCAATAGGAAAAGGAGGAGGGGGCGGTCAGTCACACCCACGGGGGTTAAATCCAGGTACCAGGGGTCAGCGCTTCCTCTTTCTCCTCTGCTGACCCCGGGTAGCTGTTGTCCCACCCTCCCTCCCTTATGTATATATGTTGTAATCTTTTCATTTTGCCTGTACAATCATAAACCCCTTTAAAAAAAAAAAAAATGATATATATATATATATAACCTTTTCTCTGTTATCTGTCTTGTTTAAAGTCACAGCGGTAATGCCGGGAGGGGCAAGGGGGCGTAACCCTCGTTGGCCGGCTCGCATGTCTATCACAGACTGGGCCTGCGGCGATCGAGCCGGTTGCCGAACCTAACTTGCCCTCCCCGCGTGGTGTAATTTAATTAATAAACTGTGACCGACCTGTTCAACCCATCCCTAGCTTGTTTTCGTGTTTATTGGGGGGTCTAGCGGGAGGGGGGGAATGCACCATACACGACAAAACAGGTCTGCGCAGTCTGCCTGTTAGTGCTTAGGCAAATGTTTTCTATTTCACAAAGTCCTGGATATCCCCTTTAACATGCTCAAACTTGTGAAAGGTCCTCTATAACACCACAGGAAATGTTATCATCTGGATAAAGGATTTTGTCTATGCTTCTGTTCAGGAAATGAAGAATGATTGCAAAACTTCTTTGGATTCAATTTTGCATAATTTCAACAATTGATAATGCACACTGCGCTTCAATGAAGGACAAGCCTTGGAAAGTTAATCTCTTGGATATAAACAAGATTCCTAAGCCCATTCAGGCAATCAGTGAGCCTGAAGACCAACCAGAGGGATAATCAGGACTCCACCTTATTAGGAACTAAAGCCTTCAAAGTGGATGAAGCCCTCTCAGCTTTTATATATGGAGTAGTATTCACAGGCCATGACTCTTGTCCTTTTTAAGAACTTTAGGATCTTGTGTTTGGATGATGAGCACAACTTATTTTGGCTGATACCTCCTAAAATGGAGGCACTTTATTGCTGTCTGAGGATAAGTCTTATCTCATACACTCAATGAGTGTATGGTAAGATGCTACCCAGGGCCGGCGTCAGCACCCGGCGCACCCGGGCAAGTGCCGGGGCACTGAGCAGGCTGGGGGGCCCACTCGACGTCAGGGACATCGGCACACTATGGGGGCCCGGTGTCTGTGCCAGTGCCGACTCCTGTGAGTGAGTGGTCCCCCCGCTTGCTCAGGGCCCTGTCATTTGTGATACTTACCTCTCCCCGTTCCATCACTGCGGCGTCCTCTGACTCTGACGTTCAGATCAGAGGATGCTATGAAGTCACGTCTGTGCGCCTCTGCCTGAACAGTCACAGTGCAGAGAGCTGGAAGATGGCGACGCTGAGGAGTCCGGAGCAGAGCAGCAAGAAGAGGTGAGTATTTCATATTATTTTTATGTTTGGAGCATTATATATAGTGACCATCATACACTGGTATGAGGCCCATTATACACTGAAGCATCGTATATGGGACCCATTATACACTGGAACATCATATATGGGGCCCATTATACACTGGAGCATCATATATGGGGCCAATTATACACTGGAGCATCATATATGGGGCCAATTATATATGGATCATTATATGGGCCCATCATATACTGGAGCATTATATGGAGTCCATCATAAACTGTATGGAACATTATATGAGCCCCTTTATGTATTGAGCAATACATGGGGCTCATTATTCTTTCTGGAGCAATATATGGGGCCTATTATAAACTGTATGGAACAATATATGGGGCTCATTATTCTGTATGGAGCAACATATAGGGCTCATTATTCTGTATGGAGCAAAATATGGGGTCGATTATACATTATGGAGCATTATATGGGGTCCATTATTCTGTATGGAGCAATATATGGGGCTTATTATATACTGTATGGAACAATATATGGGGCTCATTATTCTGTATGGAGCAATATATGTGGCTTATTATTCTGTATGGAGCAACATATAGGGCTCATTATTCTGTATGGAGCAAAATATGGGGTTCAGGATTCTGTATGGAGCAATATATGGTGCCCATAATACTGTATGAGCATTATATGGGCTTATTATACTGTATGGAGCATTATATGTGGCTCATTATACTGTATTGAGCATTATATGGGGTCAATTATTCTGTATGGAACAATATATGGGGCTCATTATTCTGTATGGATCACTATGTGGTGCCCATAATACTGTATGGAGGAATATACTGTCCAATTTCTGATCTATTGTAGAATTTACAATACAGTCATGGCCAAAAGTTTTGAGAATGACACAAATATTATATTTTCACATGATCTGCTGCCGTCTGGTTTTTATGTGTGTTTGACAGATGTTTTTATCACAGACAGAAATATAATAATTGCAAACATATGAGTAACAAAAGCTTATATTGACAGTTAGAATGAGTTAATGCAGCAAGTCAATATTTGCAGTGTTGACCATTCTTCTGGAACTCTGCAATTCTCCCTGGCATGCTCTCAATCAACTTCTGGACCAAATCCTGACTGATAGCAGTCCATTCTTGCACAATCAATGCTTTCATTTTGTCAGAATTTTTAGGTTTTTGTTTGTCCACCCGTCTCTTGATGATTGACCACAAGTTCTCAATGGGATTAAGATCTGGGGAGTTTCCAGGCCATGGACCCAAAATCTCTATGTTTTGTTCCCTGAGCCATTTAGTTATCACCTTTGCTTTATGGCAAGGTGCTCCATCATGCTGGAAAAGGCATTGTTGATCGCCAAACTGCTCTTGGAGGGTTGGGAGAAGTTGCTCTTGGAGGACATTCTGGTACCATTCTTTATTCATGGCTGTGTTTTTAGGCAAGACTGTGAGAGAGCCGATTCCTCTGACTGAGAAGCAACCCCACACATGAATGGTTTCAGGATGCTTCACAGTTGGCATGAGACAAGACTGGTGGTAGCGCTCACCTTGTCTTCTCCGAATGAGGCGTTTTCCTGATGTCCCAAACAATCGAAAAGGGGATTCATCAGAGAAAATAACTTTACCCCAGTCCTCAGCAGTCCACTGCCTGTACCTTTTGCAGAATATCAGTCTGTCCATGATGTTTTTTCTGGAGAGAAGTGGCTTCTTTGTTGCCCTCCTTGAGACCAGGCCTTGCTCCAAGAGTCTCCGCCTCACAGTGCGTGCAGATGCACTCACACCTGCCTGCTGCCATTCCTGAGCAAGCTCTGCACTTCTGGTAGCCCGATCCCGCAGCTGAAACACTTTAAGAGACGGTCCTGGCGCTTGCTGGTCTTTCTTGGGCGCCCTGGAGCCTTTTTGGCAACAATGGAACCTCTCTCCTTGAAGTTCTTGATAATGCGATAGATTGTTGACTGAGGTGCAATCTTTCTAGCTGCGATACTCTTCCCTGTTAGGCCATTTTTGTGCATTGCAATGATGACTGCACGTGTTTCTTTAGAGATAACCATGGTTAACAGAAGAGAAACAATGATGCCAAGCACCAGCCTCCTTTTAAAGTGTCCAGTGGTGTCATTCTTACTTAATCATGACAGATTGATCTCCAGCCATGTTCTCATCAACACCCACACCTGTGTTAATGGAGCAATCACTGAAAAGAGGTTAGCTGGTCCTTTTAAGGCAGGGCTGCAATGATGTTGAAATGTGTTTTGGGGGATAAAGTTCATTTTCTGGCCAAATATTGACTTTGCAAGTAATTGCTGTTAAGCTGATCACTCTTTATAACATTCTGGAGTATATGCAAATTGCCATTAGAAAAAGTGAAGCAGTAGACTTTGTAAAAATTAATATTTGTGTCATTCTCAAAACTTTTGGCCATGACTGTAGATATCACTCATGTAATGTAAGAAGTGAAATCTTTGGCATTGTATTATGCCTATATTTCTCTGCCATATCTGTGCATCATGAATTGTGGTACATGTTAAAGGGGCCCACTGAGACTCTTTCGCCCGGGGTCCACGAAAACTTGGAACCTGCCCTGAAGCTACCATCTAAAATGTCATGGTAGCATCTTTAGAGCTGAGACATTGACCACTGACCTGGCCGCGCCAATGTCTCACAAATGCGCCTTTGATTTGCAGTTCCCTTGAAGTCAAACCAACATACACCTTGAGGAAACCATGTAAGAGGTTTGAATAATATCTATTTTGATGTAATGGTACTGCTACACTTAAATGTGTATTACTATTGTTCTGCACTGGTACTGCTACACTTGAATGTGTATTACCATGTCTGTAAACTGTATATTTCTATTCGTGTAGATATGTGCAGTGCATCATAACATGTTCTTTATCACTGTAAAGTTTATCTATGTGTAGACTTAGGGTAAGCGTAGTGATTAGGTATGGCCACTAGATGGGGGCATTATAGGACTGAATTTAGGTAATTAGAGCTTAGGATAAGTAATGGTTAAACATAGGAGGGGCTGCTGTGTGGTAAGTCAGGAACATTTCCATAGAGTAGTTAGTTAGGGCTCAGTGCACGAGATGTCCAGACGGGCCATAAGCCCTGGACACCGCAGCAGCCACGTAGCGTTTTTACAAGAGGTATAACAGCCAGTCAGATTCCCTTAGAGACAGAAGGACAGTGTGCAGCACCGGAGTGTCAGCAGCTTGGAGTGGGAACAAGGAAAAGGTCCAGAAAGTACAGGGCACAGATTGTTCAAGATGTGTCAGATCATTACATGGGCAGACGCATTCAGATCCGGGGCGAAATGGATGAGGGAGTCCCCAGAAGTGGTGAAGCTGGACAAGGAGAACGCTGCAGTACCGCCTAAAGCGCTATTACCCCGTAATGTAATCATCCAAACCAGGAAATGTCAGAATCAGATCAATAATTCTATGTTCACAAAATATTGAGTAAATCTATTATACACCAAATAGTGACACAACAAATCCTGAATTATAGATGGCAGACCATCCGGATACAATAAATGAACAAGGTGCACCGGCTATGGATAGTGGAGGAGTTAAACCGGGCTTGTGGCAACGAGATACAGACTGAAATGCCAGGTAATCAGGTATAAAATTAAATCTTTATTAATCGCAATATGCACAGACATACATAAAACTAGGATAAAATACCATAAAAGGGAGGAAAAAATCCACAACGGCAAATAACAACCCTAATACATGGCTCAATATAAATAACCAGGTAGATCAATCAAAAAAATAGAAAAACACTATACAAATATAATACCTTATGCCATATGTAAAAAATACAATAAACATATTAACAATGTAATAAAAGTGCTGATAGTGCAATAAAAATAAAAAATGAAAAAAATGTGTAACACACTGTAATATGTGTCACCTAAATAATAGTGTATATCAATAAAGTGCACAAAATTTGTGCAAAAAGCAATGTGCAACCAACAATACAATGTGATACCATGCTATATAGTGAGCATAAATAAAATACAATAACCACAATGTCCTGCACAGTAAAACAATGTTAATTTATGTACATTGCTCAAACCTAAAAAATGTGTGCCAAACGAGTGTGAACCACGCACAGTAAATTGCTCTGCACTGAGCTTGTGCTACATGAAACCAAAGCACACAAGGAAATAATGTGCAACAATTGTGCAACCTATACAATGTGCTGAAAATTAAAAGTGGCCATATGGACAAAGGATACAAAATACCTGGGAGCCGACTAATAGATGTGGACAGCCTCCTAGAACGCGTTGGTTGCACATTGCTTTTTGCACAAATTTTCTGGCATTTCAGTCTGTATCTCGTTGCCACCAGCCCCGTTTAACTCCTCCACTATCCTTAGCCGGTTCACCTTGTTCATTTACCCCGTAATGTACTGGAGGACGTAGAAGGAAGCGCAGGGAAAGTGCAGGATATGAACTGTGTGGTACCTGATGCTGTCCCTGTATCTGACAAGAATGTGCTGCAAAGTGTGCCTAGTAAAGTTCTTCGTTTTGCATTGGACCCTGACTGTGTCTCAGTTATTTCGGAACCAGCTGCCAAAGGTCTCCAGCGCCACAGAGGAGTCCCTGATGGCGCCGTAAAAGACACAGGTACGCTGCTGAAGAAACACTATTTTCATGTAAGAGGAGGCCAGGGCCCTGATATAACTGAGGGCCGGCCACGACTACACCCTTGGTCGAATCTTACATCTGTAATAGTCGGCAGGATGGCGGAGGAACAGCGAAAAGAGATGATTTGTGTGTAAATGATGTGGCCATGGAAGATGATGTATTGGAAACAGCAAGTGAAGCTACCATGATTGAAGGTGCAGAGAGAAGGAGCGGTGTCGCCCCACACGTGTCAGACAAGACGGGTCTGACTGAAGATGAACATCCAGGAGGAACGGATGCCCTGGAAATGGCAAGTCATGTAAGTGGAACTGTTGTGCCTTTAGAGAAGGATGTGCAAGGATGTGCAAGTGATTGGTCAAGATGTGGCAGATCATTACATGGGCAGACACACTCCGATCCGGGGCGAAACAGATGAGGGAGTCCCCAGAAGTGGTGAAGCTGGACAAGGACAATACTGCGGTACTGCCTAAAGCGCTATTACCCCGTAATGTTCTGGAGGACGTATAAGGAAGCGCATGGAAAGTGCAGGATATGAACTGTGTGGTACCTGATGCTGTCCCTGTATATGACAAGAATGCGCTGATAAGTGTGCCTAGTAAAGTTCTTCATTTTGCATTGGAGCTGACTGTGCCTCAGTTATTGCGGAACCAGCTGCCAGAGGTCTCCAGCACCACAGAGGAGTCCCTGATGGCGCCGTAAAAGAAGACACAGGTATGCTGCTGAAGAGACACTATTTTCATGTAAGAGGAGGCCATGGCCCTGATGTAACTGAGGGCTCGGCCACGACTAAACCCCTGGTCGAATCTTACAACCACACATGGCATAGTACACCACAAGAGTGGCTTCACAAGATATATATTGGTTAATATCGAATTGGTGTGTGCCATCAACTGAGCTGAATGTTGTAGAGCAGGAGACATTGGTGCAAGCCAGGCAATGGCTGCAAGGAAAACATCCTTTATTATAGCGTCAAGGTCCGAGTAGATTAGGTACATAAGAGACATAATGGCTGTTAGTCAAAAGGTCCTTGAGGTTCCCAGATCGTCTCATGGTCATCATTGGGACATCGCTAAGGCAATTGGCCAAACAGGATTCAGTCAGGATAGACCAATGTTTCTTGAGGATAGCATTCATGGTTTCCCGCTCGTGATTATGGATAGAAATGAATCTAGTCTTTAATTCAATATTCGGTTTATTCCTTTTATGTTGTAACTAGTGGCCATGTGGCGTGTTTTTGGCCCTGTTATATCCCTTTTTGATGCTTCTATGACTATACCCACTTTGTAAAAACCTCTCAATTAGATTCTCAGCCTGTTTTGAAAACGCTTCTCTGTGGAACAGATGTGCCTCATCCTGAGGAACTGACCAACCAGACTGGCTTTGATGGTAGGAGTGTAAGAGTGACTTCACTGAAGTTACCTTCCTGTAGACGTCAGTCTGCAGGAAGGAATGTGCATCCACCTCCAAGTTTATAATAAGGAAATCAATAAGTCAACTTGATGTTCAATGAGTTCTCATTCAGAGAACGCTTGAACATCTTGAGCTACTCCACCGTGCCTTGCCAAAAAATTAGAACATCATCTATATACAAGTGTACTTCTGCCAGCTCTGCACATGGTCCACTGCCTGCATGCCTCTGCCACCAAAAATACCTCTGTGCCAGTGGCTAAGAAAGAGGTTGACGTACAAAGGAGCACAGGCTGCGCCCTTTGCAGTGCCACATCGCTGCAAGTAAAAACAGTCCTTGAAGACAAAAAAATTGTGCACTAGCACAAAGTGGAAGAGCTCAATTATTAACTCACAGAATTGGCTGTACAGGTTGCTGTTCCTCAGAAAGAAGCGGCCTGCCTCCAGACCATCTTTGTGGTGAATACAAGTATACAGAGACTCAATGTTTGCTGTAACTAAAATCATAGCTGGGTCCACAGAGATCCTGTCAACCCAGTTTAAGACGTCCGTCATATCTTGAACGTAGGAAGGTAGAGTTTCAACTAACGGTTTTAAGTAATAAATCTATAGATCTACATTTTGGATCACAGAGACCGTTGATACCAGACATGATCAGGCGTCCAGGGGGTGATTGGACCTTTGTGGACCTTTGAGAGCAGGTCAAGGGTTGGGATCCTAGGGTGTTGACAGTAAGACCCTCAAGGAACCTTTCGTAATAATGCCCTCTTCAAACGTCTTAGACAGGATACTATAGAGTTGGCGTGAAAAAGATGAAAGTGGGCGAAATTATAATTTGGAATACATACTCCTGTCCCTAAGCTGACGAAAAGGCTGTTTTATATCATTTATTTTATTAGACCATGATGTTCCTAACTTTGTCAGATGCCTTAATCATCACATCAAGCGATTGAAATTCACGTAACGCCACGCTCTGATGTTGTGTGAGGTTATCAAGTCGCTGCCTCTGTGATATTGTTTTGAATTCCTCTCTAGTTTTAGTTTTGTGAAAATCTCCACAGGTTCATAGAGGGACAAGGGGGGGGGGGCATAACAGACTGAGGACTGTTGTTCAGGAAGTTGTTATCTCAAGAGTAGTGATGAGCGAGTATGCTCATTGCTCGGGTTTTCCCGAGCACTAGTGTTGAGCATTCCGATACTGCAAATATCGGGTATCGGCCGATATTGGCTGTATCGGAATTCCGATTCCGAGTTCCGATATTTTCGTCATATCGGATACCGGAATCGGGATTGTCACTGTCACTGTCAGTGTCCGTCGGTCGGGTCTGTCAGGAGTCAGCGGCACTTACCCGGCAGAAGATCTCCGGCGGTCACATCCCGGACTGCTTAATGGCCGCCATCCTCTTCTCCCCGGCGGTCACATGCAGTTTCTCGCGATAACTGCAGTGACTGCTGGGTAATCGCGGCCGTAAAGCAGTCCGATGACGTCACCGCCGGGGAAGCTGGTAAGCAGCTGTGCTGCGCCGGGATGTCAGGCTCTGCCTGTCATTCCGATGTAGCAGTGCTGGATCGTCGTGGGACTGTCGTTACTATGGACTGCGTCGGACAGGTGGTATACTGTTGGTTTGTTTTTTTTATTTTTTTACAGGAGATCGATGGCGTCGCAGGAATGAGAGAGTAATAAAAGAAATGAAAACTGTGTTGTCTCTTTTATTTCATTAAAAGACTTTTTTCTTGCTGTGTCTTTTTTTTATACATTTAATAACTTTGGGATTAATAATGGATCGGTGTCTTATTGACGCCTCTCCATTATTAACCGGGCTTATTGTCACCGTGCAATCAACGGTGACATTAACCCCTTATTACCCCACTTGCCACCGCTACAGGGCAGTGGGAAGAGCCGGGTAAAGTGCCACAATTGGCACATATTTTGATGCGCCAAATGTGGGGCTGCTGTAGCCTGGTATTATCAGGCTGTTGAGGGCCAAAATCCATGGGCCTTGACAGTCTTTTAATACCAGGCCGCAGCAGTCTGCATTTTACTTGGCTGGTTAACAAAAATAGGGGGACCCCTACGCCGTTTTTTTTTTCGAGGGGATCGCCTATTTTTGTTAACCAGCCAAGCTAAGCAGACTGCTGTGGCCTGGTATTATCAGGCTGGCAAGGTCCATGGATCTTGGCTCCTTAACAGCCTGAAAATCCAGGCCTCAGCGGTCTGCTTCATCTGGCTGGTTAACAAAAATAGGGGGACCCCACGCCAATTTTTTTCGAGGGGATCCCCTATTTTTGTTAATCAGCCAAGATATGAAGACTGCTGTGGCCTGGTATTATCAGGCTGGCAAGGTCCATGGATCTTGGCTCCTTAACAGCCTGAAAATCCAGGCTTCAGCGGTCTGCTTCATCTGGCTGGTTAACAAAAATAGGGGGGACCCCACGCCAATTTTTTTCGAGGGGATCCCCTATTTTTGTTAATCAGCCAAGATATGCAGACTGCTGTGGCCTGGTATTATCAGGCTGGCAAGGTCCATGGATCTTGGCTCCTTAACAGCCTGAAAATCCAGGCCTCAGCGGTCTGCTTCATCTGGCTGGTTAACAAAAATAGGGGGGACCCCACGCCATTTTTTTTTCGAAGGGAACCCCTATTTTTGTTAATCAGTTCCCTCTGACATCACTGATTGTGTCCCTGGCTGACCTGAAGTGAAAGTGGAAAGCAATCAATTAAGCTTTCCACTTAAGGGCCCGTCTCACATAGCGATATCGCTACCGAGATCGCTGCTGAGTCACTAGTTTTGTGACGCAGCAGCGAGCTCACCAGCGATATCGCTGTGTGTGACATTCAGCGACGATCAGCCCCCCTGCCGGGTATCGCTGATTGTCGCTGAAATGTCAGGACCTTTTTTTGATCGCTGGTTTCCCGCTGACAGGCACGCATCGCTGCGTGTGACAGGTGGGAGACCAGCGATCCGCTGGTAACCAAGGTACACAGCGGGTTTCCAGGCGCGGGGCTGTGCCTAGAAACCCGCTGTGTACCTTGGATACCAGCGCCCTGATGCAGGGAGCTGGTATCCAAGGTACACAGCGGGTTTCCAAGCGCTGCGCGGTGCCTGGAAACCCGCTGTGTACCTTGGTTACCAGCGGATCGCTGGTCTCCCGCCTGTCACACGCAGCGATGCGTGCCTGTCAGCGGGAAACCAGCGATCAAAAAAAGGTCCTGACATTTCAGCGACGATCAGCGATACCCGGCAGGGGGGTGATCGTCGCTGAATGTCACACACAGCGATATCGCTGGTGAGCTCGCTGCTGCGTCACAAAACTAGTGACTCAGCAGCGATCACGGTAGCGATATCGCTATGTGAGACGGGCCCTTAAGCGATGTTACTCGCAGTGTCGCTGTCCCAGATCGCTGCCTGAGCTGCCTGTTTGGCAGCTCAGCAGCGATCATGTAGCGATACACCAGCGATCCTGACAAGTGCATATCGTTGTCGGGATCGCTGGTGTATCGTTATGTGACACCCAGCCTTTACTCTCCTGTCAGGCAGGAGAGGAACTCATTCATTTGGGGGTTTACTGTGAGGCTGCAGCATTAGCTGCGGTCCCTGCAGTAAACATTAACCCTTTCTGAAGGATTACACCGTGGGACCTGACTGTGCATGGGATAGGTAAGAATAATTTTGCTTTTTTATTTTATTTTTATTACAGGAAATGGTTTTTGCAGTAAAATAAAAGATGGTCAAAAACTGTGTGATTATTTCATTAAAATGATTTTTAATTAAAGTGTGTGTGTTTTATTTTTATTTCATGCAATAGGATTAATAATTGATAGTTGTCTAATTGACAGCTCTCAATTATTAACCTGGCTTAAAGTGACCTTTCAATTGCAAGGTCATTTTAACCCCTTATTAACCCATTCGCCACCGCTACAGGGCAATGGGAATAGACGGGCAAAGTGCCAGAAAGGGCAAATCTAATTAGAGATTTGCCTTTCTGGGGTGTCTGGGGGCAGATGTTAGTAGCCAGGGGGGGGGCCAAAAATAATGGTCCCTCTCTGGGCTATTATTATCTGCCCCCACTCACTGGCTTTGTCTGTCTGGTTGCGAAAATAGGGCGGGAGCCCACGCATTTTTTTTCAGCAATTTTACACCTCATATATATATACATGTCATTGAATTTGTGAGACATATATATATATATATTTATATTTATAGTTCATACACTTCTACATAGTATAATAGCCGCTAATTCAATTGACGGCTTTTGTGAAAATGCAGAACCCGACATGAAATGACACTTGGTGTACATAGGGTTAACCATGTCTTTTCATGTCCTTTGCTATCTAATTTGCACAAACAATTAAATCAGACTATGTGTGCAAAATTTCACACCTCTAGGGGTTAATTAAAGGTGTAAATTCGTAGCAAAAAAGTCAGTTTTTTTTACAACGAATTTACACCTTTAATTAACCCCTACAGGTGAGAAATTTTGCACACATAGACTGATGTAATTGTTTGTGCAAATCAGATAGCAAAGGACATGAAAAGACATGGTTAACCCTATGTACACCAAGTGTCATTTCATGTCGGGTGCTTCTGTCTTTTCACAGATGCCGGCTTTACCCGGCAATTGAATCAGAGGATATTTTACTATGTAGAAGTGTATAAACTATACATATATGTATATATATATGTCACAATGACATGTATATATATATATATGTATTCTATGTGTGTATATTTAGTGTTTACAAGGAAAGAATGGGGTTTTTTTAGTTACGATATTTTGTTCCCATAGACTTACATTGGATTTCCGGTATCGGTATCGGGTATCGCCGATATTTTAATGGTATCGGCGATACCATTCCGATTCCGATACTTTTGGATATCGGAAAGTATCGCTCAACTCTACCGAGCACGCTCAGGTGATCTCTGAGTATTTTGGTGTGCTCGGAGATTTAGTTTGTATCGACGCAGCTGCATGATTTGCGGCTGCTAGACAGCCTGAATACATGTCGGGATTGCCTGTTTGTTAAGGAATCCCCACATGTATTCAGGCTGTCAAGCAGCCGCAAATTATGCAGCTGCAGCAACAGAAACTAAATCTCCGAGCATGCCCAAATACTCGGAGATGACCCGAGCGTGCTCTGGAAAACCCGATCAACGAGCATACTCTCTCATCACTACTCAAGAGGTCTTCAAGGGGCTCAATTTCAACTTTAGTCCCTAAATCAAGACACCACAGCTTTTAATGATGTAGCTCTTTTCAAATTAATTATCTTAAAAAGATATACCAGAGGCAGCAAAAAAAAACAAAACAAAACAAAACCATTTTTGAACCTCCACCATATTTGACTGGTTTGTTCTTTACCAAAAAGCTATATCTTGGTCTCATCTGTCCACAAGGAGTTTTCCCAGAAGGGTTTTAGCTTACTCACGTACATTTTGGCAAACTGCAGTCTAGTTTTTTTAGGTCTCTGTGTCAGCAGTGGGATATTCCTGAGTCTCCTGCCATAGCATATCATTTCATTCAAATGTCGACGGATATTTCACGTTGACACTGATGCACCCTGAGACAGCTTGAATTTCTTTGGATCTGGATTAGGGCTGCTTACCCACCATCTGGACTTTCCTGGGTTGCAACCAACCTTCCTTCAACTTTTCTCTACATCCCACGTCCAGGGAGAATAGCAACAGTGACAGGGGTTGTAAACTTCTTGATTATGTTGTGCACTGTGGACAAAGGAACATCAAGATCTCTGGGGATGTAACCTTGAGATTGTTGATATTTTTCAACAATTTTGGTTTTCAATTCCTCAGACAGTTCTCTTCTCTATCTGTTCTCCATGCTTAGTGTGGCTTACAGATGCACAGTGCAAAAACTGATTCAATTTCTTCCCTCTTAATCTGGTTTCAGGTGTGATTTTCATATTTCCCACACCTGTTACTTGCCAGATGTGAGTTTGAACGAGCATCACATGCCTTAAACAAAATTGTTAACCCACAATTTTGGAAAAGTGCCAACAATTTTGGGGGTTTTGTGCGAAAGGATGTGCAATTTGGATTTTTTTTCCTGTTTTATTTGTGTTCCAATACACAGAAAGGAAATAAACATGTGAATAACAAAGCATGTGTAAGTGCAATAATTTTGTAGGAGAAATACTTCATTTTCTGAAACAATTTAAAGGGTGCCAATACTTTCGGCCATGACTGTCTAAGAGAAAAATTCTCATTGCTGCCCATAGCAACCAAACACATAGTAACTTTTATTTTGTATTCTGCTCTTGAAAAATATAAATTGCTCTGTGATTGGTTCCTAAGGGTTGCAAAGACAACCTTAGAGCAGCTTTCATTTTGTATTCTGGTCTGGTAAAATGAACACCTTGCTGTGATTGGTTGCTTTTTTGCACTTGGGCAAATAATCAAGATCCGCTGCCGGCAGATTCCTTTGCAATTGCTGAACAATGACGTCCCAAATGTGCTTGAAGAGAGACAAGTCCGGAGATTCTGCCGGCCATGGTAGCACGATTAGTCCATGCTGTATTATGAGTATTATGACGAAGCTCTGGCATCATGGGAAATGTAGTCTGCATTAATGGAACCATATCAAAAGGAAAGAAGTTATCAACATGGAAGACAACCCAGACATGGTCCATTAAGTAAATCATGTGTAAACAAGGTACACGGTACATTGGGTTCAATTCATCAAGCCTGGCATTGTTCACGCCAGTCTTGATGAAGGGGTGCAATGGAATAAGGGGCGCCTGATTCCTTGGGGCAAAAAGTGTGCGTCTCCATGCACCTCGCCACAGATCTTACTCCTGTTAGGGAACGGAGGAAGATTCCTGCAATAAGGTACGCCACAGGCTCATCATGAAACAAGACGAGCTGAGGCGTCATGCCACTGTCCCATTCTGGCTCCAACAATTTTCATGAATCTGTCCAAAACTGACTTGAGAACAGGAAAATTCACACAACTTCACTTTGTGCAAAATTTTTCCGATTTTTTCACAGCAAGTTATGCATAGTCTCTTTGAGGAATCAGGGCCATTATTCTTTAATAATATCCTATATAGGCAAAATAAATGCTAGAGGGCAAAAGTACGTCAAGCTGGCTGCGGATCGGATGCTATCACAGCTCAGGCTAATTTACGTCTCTGGCTCAATTCAGGAGTCGGAGAAGAAATCCCATAACAAACAACTTTGTGTATTCAAAGGCCTGATTAAACAATAGATGAATTTACACCCTCCATAAACAGAAGTTGAGGTTTTTACAATGTGTCATAAACTGTACGGAAAGGGCAGGACGCAATTTCTTCAGAATAAATAATAATAATTTTATTTCTATAGTGCCAACATATTCCGCAGCACTTTACATTATAGAGGGGACTTGTACAGACAATGGACATTACAGCATAAGAATAAACACAGATCAAAGCAGATACCAAGAGGAATGAGGGCCCTGCTCACAAGCTTACAATCTATGAATGAACAAATAGTGACACATTACGGCACACAAAGTTAGTTGGCTGTGCTGACCAGAAGCAATTCATCCAACACATGATGTTTTCAAAACCTGTATCCAAGAAATTGAGCCCCACAAACATAAAAAATAATAGTAATACCTGTTAGTCGAATTAATGAGCAGTATACATTGAATATGTTATTAATGCAGCTTCACCATTCTTAAGTTTGCATCAATAAGGTTAGGAACAGACATTCAGAAAGCTTTTTATTTATTTTTCAAAAAAGCTGCTTAGTCTCTGATGTTTATCAGCATTCAACGCCTTCGTGAAAATGTCTGCTGTCATTTCTTCAGTAGGGCAATACTCCAGCTTCAAGACTCCTTGGTCCTGATGATCTCTCAAGAAATGATATTTCACATCAATATGCTTGCTTCTTGGATTGACTCTTTCCATCTGAGCAAGAACAAGACATCCTTGATTGTCCTCTTTTAGTTTTGTTGGTTCCAACTGTGGTTGTCCTAGGTCTGTCAACAATTGTCTTAACCACAGTACTTCTTGACTCGCATGTGCTGCTGCAACATATTCTGCTTCTGTTGAAGATAGTGTCACAATTGACTGTTTCTTACTTGTCCAACTTATTGGTCCACCTGAGAGAAAAAAAATATGTCCACTGGTAGATCTTCTGTCAATTGGATCTCCAGCCCAATCTGCATCAACATATCCTGTTAAAATGCAATTATCACCTGTGGGTAATTTCAGCTTAACATTGCTAGTTCCTTTCAAATAACGTATTACTCTCTTCACGGCATTCCAATCAGCTTTATTTGGTTTTGATACCTTTCAACTCAGGATTCCTACTGCTGCTGCGATGTCTGGTCTTGTAACGGTCGCTAGATACAGTAGTTTTCCTATTGCTGTCCTGTATTCTTCATTGTTTGGTAGCATATTCTTTTCACTGTTCATCTCTTTGAGATAATTAGTTTCCATTGAACACTTTACTGTTTTTGCATCCTTTAGTCCAAATTTTTCTGTTATGTCTTGAATCATGTGATTTTTGTTTCAGTAGGAAACTTCCATCTTCTTCTCTTTCTATCTGTATTCCTAGGTACTGTTTTACATTTCCTAAGTCTTTGATTTCAAAATGTTGTTTCAGGGTTTTTAGAATGTTTTCTTTATCCCTTTCTTGTTTAAAACAAATCAAAATGTCGTCTACATATATGAGTACATAAATCCATCTATTACTCAGCCTTTTTGTGTACAAGCATGGATCAGCTTTGCTTCTTTGAAATTTTTCATTTGTTAGTACTTCCGTGATTTTGTCATTCCACGCTTTAGCTGCTTGCTTTAAACCATATATGCTTTTCTGTAGTTTACAAACTTTGTTTGGATTTCTTTCATCTTTGAATCCTGAGGTTGTTCCATGTAAATGTCTTCTGTTAAATCTCCATTCAAAAAAGCTGTCTTTTACATCCAGATATCTTAGTTCCATCTGTTCCACTGCTGCAACTGTAAGTAAAGTTCTTATTGTAGTGTGTTTGACAACTGCAGCAAATGTTTCATCATAGTCTTCTCCATATTTTTGAGAATACCCTTTAGCTACGAGTCTTGCTCGATATCTTTCAGGTGTGCCATCTGTTTGGTATTTTACTTTAAAAATCCATTTACATCCTATGGCTTTTCTTCCTTCTGGCAAATCTGTTAGTGTCCATGTATTTGAATCATGCATGGATTTAATTTCTGTTTCTGTTGCTTCTATCCAATTATTAGCTTCTTCTTCAGGAAGTTTAGATATGTCTTCCCAAGAGGTAGGCTCATGGATTTTTCTTATACTTGTCTTGCATGAGAGACGTTTTGGTGGTTTTCCTTTGTTCTCTCTTATTGAACGTCTTGGTTCTGTGTCTGTTTGTAGTTGTGATTCTTCACTTTCAGTATTTTGTTCTTCATTCATTTCTACTTCTTTCTCATCAGATATTTCTTCAGTTATGTCACTATTGTTTTTCTCATTTTTTGTTTCAACTGAAATCATAATGTCTTAATTTAAATCTTCAATGAATATCACACTGTTACTCACTGTAACTCTGTCTGTTTTGGGATCTAAGATTCTATATCCTTTGCAGTTTTCACTATATCCAACGAATATTCCTTCCATGGACCTGTTTTGAAGTTTGGAACGTTTTTCTGTTGGAATGAATATAAAAACTTTACATCCAAAAACTTTTAAATGATTGACACTTGGTTTCATACCTTGCCAAAGTTCATATGGAGTTTTCTTCAGTTTTCTGGAAAAAAGTCGGTTCTGTAGATATGTAGCTATCATTGCTGCCTCACCTCAATATTTCTCTGGTAGTTTAGAATCTGTCAGCATACATCTCATCATCTCTGTTAGAGTTCTGTTTTTCCTTTCTGCTACTCCATTTTGCTCAGGTGTGTATGGAACAGTTTTCTGATGTTCTATCCCATTTTGTCTTAAGTAGTCTTCTATTCTGTGACCTGTAAATTCACCTCCATTATCACTTCTGATGACAATTGGCTTCCTTTGAAATTTGTTACTTGATCTTGTTACATAGTCTACAAGCTTATCAAAAACTTCACTTTTGTTCTTAATTAAGTATGTGACTGTGTATCTTGAGTAGTCGTCTATAAAAATCAACATGTATCTATTGCCTCCTGATGTAGTCACTTTCATGGGTCCACATACGTCAGTATGCACCAAATCAAGTGGTCTTTCGCTTTTCATCTCACTTTCTTTTGGAATAGATATCCTTGTGGCTTTGGATTTTATACAACATTCACATCTTATGGTAATTGAGCAATCTGATATCTTTAAATCTTTTGTCAATTATTTTCTCTGTAGATCCCTTATACTGTCCGGGTGTCTATGTCCTAGACGTCTATGCCACATGTGAATACAGTTTTTGTGATCATGTGTACATACCTTCATCTGTTCCTTTGGTTTGTCAAAATGATATAATTGTTCATCTGCTTTGACTTTGGTTATCATCTTGCTTCCTGCAATAATTGCACATTCATTATCTTTGAATTTTACTGTAAGTCCTTTTGCTGTTAAACGTTTCACAGATAATAATCCGCCTTCCAATGTTGGAACATACTACACATCCTGTACAAGTATCTTTGAATCTTGTCCGAACTTATTTGAACAATTTAGCATACCTTGTCCGATACGTTCTGCGGTTATTTTGCTTCCATCTGCAAGATAAATGGCTTCTTATTTAAATCAAGATCAGTAAAGAAATTCTTGTCACTTGTCATATGACTCATTGCTCCTGAATCAATAAACCAACCAAGTGATGATTTCTTGTCTGTTATTTTGAATGTGCCATTCCAATTATTCTCACACGAATTGGAAATTGTGTTTTTTACTTTCTGTGTATGCTTTTATGTTGTAATTTTTGTTGTTCTGCTTTCCATATGGTACAGTCTTTCTTTAAATGTCCCTTTTTCTTACATCTGAAGCATTCTCTTGTCTCTTTATTATAGGGTTTTTTAAATTCTGTAGCTTTAAGAGCGTTTTCACTATCCTTTTCAGTAGAAGAATCATTGCTTTGTTCTTTTCTTCTCTGATATTCATCTATTAGTCTTGTTTTCACAAAATCTAATGTAATGTCAGTTTCTGGTCTCGTCTCAAGCGCATTTATCAAGGCTGTATACGAATCTGGTAAACTGCACAACAATATAGCTGCTATATGACTTTCTTTAATATCTTCACCAATAGATCTTAGCTGTGATATCACTTCCATCATTGAGAATATATGCTTCTGCATGTCATCATTTGCACTCAATCTCATACTGTAAAGCTTTCTTAATAAAAATAACTTGTGATTTAAAGCTGGGTCTCTCATATAGCTTTTTTAATGCTTCCCACATTCCTTTCGCTGTTTCTTCATTTCTTATATGTATTAATTGAGCATCATCCACTAATAAGCTGATGGTGGCTCTCGCTTGTCTATTTTTCTTATCCCATTTCTGATTATCTTGATCAGGTCTATCTATAGTGATTACGTCCCAGAAATCATCTTTAGACAATAACATCTCTACTTTGAACTTCCATAGCTGATAGTTCTCATAATTCAGTTTAGTTACTGTGAGTTTTAGCTTTGTGCTACTTATCATTTTTAACTTACATTACTTGTTTGGAGAGACTTGCACTGAAGAATTCTTCACTCACCAGGGTCTTGCTGAGAGTTCAAGTGTCCTGGGTATCTGGTATTCTTGGTGCTTGGGATCTGTGGTGTTTGGGTACGCTGTACCTGGGTATGCTGTGTCTGGGCCCATAACCTGTTGCACAGCTTCTGAATCCACACCTTTGCAGTAGAAAACTTCACAGAGCAGGCTGCATGGGATAACAAGCTTTTACTTCTAACAACATGAGGTAAAGGAAGAATGCAGTCATTTTAGCATTGCATCAGGAAACAGGAACAAAACGAAAGTGAAAGTACAAGTGAGACTATCTCTTATACAATACATTAAAACAGAAGGAAACGTTACACAACATCGCCATCTGTTGTCAGGTCAGCATAAAGTCCTCCTTTTACTTATAATAAGTCCTAATCTGTTGTATATGCCAACAATAACCACAACCAAACCAAAAGAAAAAACTCCACTAAGAATTTAAAATCTTTATTAGCATTAGTTTAAAAGGTAACAGACCTAGTGTATGTCTACAATTATCCAGTCTCACTTGGCCAAAAGAAAGTAAAAAAAGGTATTTTAAGACATAGAAGGAGGAAAAAAGCTGAAGGGCTCAAGAAAAATGGTGAGGAGAATGGGGCATGCAGTTTCCTGATTTACTTCTCATCACTACCTGTAAGCTATGTAAATTTGTTGAACCCTTCAAATTTTTTCAAAGCACCTCTACCAGTACAAGATACCACAACAGAGAATTTGCCAATTGTAGAACCTCGGATGTAGTGTAATTACGTGTAGGTGTCCCTTAAATTATGTGGCTAAGACCTAGCGCCAATTACAGGTTCATATTGATGAACATATGGAAGACGTTAGAAATTGTAGGGATACCCCCATTGCTAGACATGTACATGAAAAAAAGGAGTGGTAATGAAGACTCTCTTTCTTTTTTGGTGAGTCTTTCAACTTCTGGATTACAGCCTAAACAGTGCTCACTGGAACCTTTAGTAGTTTAGAAATTCTTCTGTAAATAATGCCGTCAGTATGTTTTGCAACAATAAGGTTGCAAAGGTCTTGAGACAGCTCACTGGTTTTACCCATTGTGAGATGTTTCTTGTGTGGCACCTTGGTAATGAGACACCTTTTTATACGCCAGTATTCAAGCAGCTGACAGCACTCGGGAGTTAGCACGGATGCACGTTCAGGCGTTCAAGGATCCAAATGAACAACAGTCCAACGAAAAAATAGGAACAGCATCCAATCCAATCAAGTACTTGATAAAGGCCTGAAAATGGCCGAAACGTCGTATTTTATGGTGGCTGAATAAAGACTTGTTATACTTCACCTGGATTGGATGCTGTTCCTACCTTTTTATACGCCATCAGCTGAACTAGCTGATATTACTTTTTATTAAAGGGGTTTCCCCATGAACAAAAATTTATTTTTTTCTCTAGCTCTTGGAATAATAATAAGTTCCACAATAGGAAGTGATGTTAAAAAAATGTTCCTGTCCTGAGATAATCATATAAATGTGCTCTTGCTGTGAACTGAGTAATGGTCGTGTCTGACCGTACAGGACAGGGGCGGACATACCGCATGTGCAGCCGGTGCAGCTGTACAGGGGCCCAGGAGGCTAGGGGGCCCCATCAGCTGCTGAATTATCTTCTCTCATAGAGCCAGTGGCAACATCTAGACTAACAGGAGAAGAAGGGGACCATACCTGAGTCTTTTGCAGTCAGAGAGGGGCGCACACTCTGTAGAATACATTAGAAGGACCCCTTCCTCTCCTACTTGATGCTGCCGCTCGCTCTATGATGCAGGAGCCAGGATCCCTGGACACGCCCGGCTTCTATGTGCGGTGCAGGCAGGAACAAGCCTGGTAAGTATGATTGATCTCAGCCAACCCTGTCTCCTGCCTCCTCACTGCCTCTGACTGCTGCTGGAACAGCCTTCGAGCAGTCTGTACATCTGACACCTCTCCTGCCTCCTGGGTAGTTCTGACAACTGAACTGCCTGATCAATGCTCACATGAGCTATCACATCAATCCCCCATGCCCCCTGCAGCTACCTCCACCCCTGTACTGAGGGGGCTTTATTGGAAACCACTGTACTGGCCCATTCAGAAGCAGGAGCTGCAGTGTGAACGCTGCCTGAGTGGGTCAGTGCAGCCATTCCCCAACAAAGCCTCCTCACTACAGGGGGTGGTAAGTGCCTACAGGGGGAGGGGAGGGTCATGTGATAGCTGATGTTCACAAGGTTCAGGCACCTGCCAGAACTTATCAGAAGGAAGGAGGAGTATCAGATTCACTGACTGCATGGAGGCTGTTCTCTGCAGCTGTCAGAGGTAGTGAAAAGGCAAAAGGACTGGCCTGGAGGTCTGGCCAAGTGCTGATGGATGGACTGAAGACCACCAGGATGGAGCTGCTGAAGATGGAAGAATGCCAGAGGGACGACATGAGTAAGTAATAAAATGTGTACAGACTTACTATCATCTATGTGTATTAACATACTTCTGTGCACCTGTTTGTAAAAGTCTATATATTATTATTTATTTATATAGCACCATTGGTTCCATGATGCTGTACATGAGAAGGGGTTACATATAATTTACAGGTATCACTTGCAGTAAACAAACTAACAATGACAGACTGATACAGAGGGGAGAGGACCCTGCCTTTTCGGGCTTACATTCTACAGGATGGTGGGGAACGAGACAGCAGGTTGGTGGGTTGCAGCAGCTTCGGTGTTGGTTGAGGCGGTAGCTCCGGTAATGGTGAGGAGACAGCAGGGTTATTGCAGGCTGTAAGCTTTCCTGAAGAGATGGGTTTTCAGGTTCCGTCTAAAGGATCCGAATGTGGTTGATAGTCGGACTTGTTGGGGCAAAGAATTCCAGAGGATGGGGGATATTCGGGAGAAGTCTTGGAGACTGTTGGATGAGGAGCAAATAAGTGTGGAGGAAAGAAGGATGTCTTGGGAGGATCAGAGATTACGTGAGGGAAGGTATCGGGAGATTAGTTCAGAGATATATGGAGGAGACAGGTTATAGATGGCCTTGTAGGTCAGTATTATTAATTTGAACTGGAAAAGCTGCAGGAATGGGAGCCAGTGAAGAGATTTGCAGATGGGAGAAGCAGAGGAGTAGCGAGGAGAGAGATGGATTAGTCAGGCAGCAGAGTTAAGGATGGACTGGAGAGGTGCGATGGTGTTAGCAGGGAGGCCGCGAAAAGGATGTTGTAGGAGTCGAGGCAGGAGATATGAGGGCATGCACAAGCATTTTAGTAGATTGAGGGTTGAGGAAAGGACGGATTCTGGTAATATTTTTGAGCTGGAGGCGACAGGAGGTGGAAAGAGCTTGGATGTGTGGTTTGAAGGACAGAGCAGAGTCAAGGGTTACTCCGAGGCAGTGGACTTCTGGTACGGGGGAAATCGTGATGTTGTTAATTGTGATAGATAGGTCAGGTAAGGAAGATCTGTGAGATAGGGGAAAAATGAGTTCAGATTTGTCCACATTGAGTTTGAGGAAGCGAGAGGAGAAGAAGGAGGATATGGCTGAAAGACACTCCAGGATTCTGGACAGCAGAGAGGTAACGTCTGGGCCAGAGAGGTAGATCTGAAGGTCATCAGCATAAAGGTGGGACTGGAATCCATGGGACTTTATGAGTTGTCCCAGGCCAAGTGTATAGATTGAGAAGAGTAGGGGTCCTAGAAAGAGCCTTGGGGGACTCCAACAGAGAGAGGGTAGGATGAGGAGGTAGTGTGGGAGTGGGAGACGCTGAATATGCGGTTGGAAAGGTATGAGGAGATCCAGGATAGGGCAAGGTCTTTGATGCCAAAGGAGGAGAGGATCTGTAGTAGGATGCAGTGGTCAACTGTGTCGAAAGCAGAGGACAGGTCTAGAAGAAGGAGTATAGAGTATTGTCAGTTAGCTTTGGCTTTAAGTAGGTCATTAGTAATTTTGGTCAGGGCTGTCTCAGTGGAGTGATGGGGACAGAAACCAGATTGTAGATTGTCAAAGAGCAAGTTAGATGAGAGGTGGGAGGAAAGTTCAGCATGGACATGCTGCTCCAGGAGTTTGGAAGCGAATGGGAGCAGTGATATGGGGTAAGTATATACTGTACCTGTGCAAAGTGTTTATATGTATCTATGTGTACTGTGGTTATCTGTGGGTGTATGTGTGTATACACACAAAGATAATCACAGTACACTATATATATGCATGTGTATTAGTATCTGAGTGTACCGTAGTTATCTGTGTGTGTATAATAAATATATATATATATATATATATATATATATATATATATATATATATAAGCACAGTCATGGCCGAAAGTATATTGATGTGTACTTTGGTCATCTGTGTGTATGTGTGTACGCACACTGATAATAGTACAATATATTATATATATATATATATATAATAGATATATATATATATATAGATATAGATATCTATATCTATATATATATATATCTATATCTATCTATATATATATATATATATATATACAGTAATATAAATGCACTGCTCAAAAAAATAAAGGGAACACTTAAACAACAGAATATAACTCCAAGTGAATCAAACTTCTGTGAAATCAAACTGTCCACTTAGGAAGCAACACTGATTGACAATCAATTTCACATGCTGTTGTGCAAATGGAATAGACAACAGATGGAAATTATTGGCAATTATCAAGACACACTCAATAAAGGATTGGTTCTGCAGGTGGGGACCACAGACCACATTTCAGTACCAATGCTTTCTGGCTGATGTTTTGGTCACTTTTGAATGCTGGTTGTGCTTTCACACTCGTTGTAGCATGAGACGGACTCTAAAACCCACACAAGTGGCTCAGATAGTGCATCTCATCCTGGATGACACATCAATGCGAGCTATGGCAAGAAGGTTTGCTGTGTCTGTCAGCGTAGTGTCCAAAGGCTGGAGGCGCTTCCAGGCGACAGGCCAGTACACCAGGAGACGTGGAGGGGGCCATAGGAGGGCAACAACCCAGCAGCAGGACCGCTACCTCCGCCTTTGTGCAAGGAGGAACAGGAGGAGCACTGCCGAGCCCTGCAAAATGACCTCTAACAGTCCACAAATGTGCATGTGTCTGCACAAACGGTTAGAAACAGACTCCATGAGGGTGGTCTGAGTGCCCGATGTCCACAGATGGGGGTTGTGCTCACAGCCCAACACCGTGCAGGACGCTTGGCATTTGCCACAGAACACCAGGATTGGCAAATTCACCACTGGCGCCCTGTGCTCTTCACAGATGAAAGCAGGTTTACACTGAGCACATGTGACAGACGTGACAGAGTCTGAAGATGCCGTGGAGAGTTTGGCAGTGGGTCAGTAATGGTGTGGGGTGGCATTTCTTCGGAGGGCCACACAGCCCTCCATGTGCTCGCCAGAGGTAGCCTCACTGCCATTACGTACTGAGATATCCTCAGACACCTTGTGAGACCATATGCTGGTGCGGTTGGCCCTGGTTCCTCTTAATGCAGGACAATACCAGACCTCATGTGGCTGGAGTGTGTCAGCATTTCCTGCAAGATGTAGTCAGTGAAGCTATGGACTGGCCCGCCCATTCCCCAGACCAGAATCCGATTGAGCTAATCTGGGACATCATGTTTCGCTCCATCCATCAACATCATGTTGCACCATAGACTGTCCAAGATTTGGCAGATGCTTTAGTCCAGGTCTGGGGGGAGATCCCTCAGGAGACCATCTGCCGCTTCATCAGGAACATGCCCAGGCATTGTAGGGAGGTCATACAGGCACAGGGAGGTCATACAGGCACGTGGAGACCACACACACTACTGAGCATCATTTTGACTTGTTTTAAAGACATTATATTCCACTTTAATTTTGTGGGTGACTCCAAATCCAGGCCTCCATTGGTTAATAAATTTGATTTCCATTGATGAGTTTTGTGTGATTTTGTTGTCAGCACATTCAACTTTGTACAGAACAAAGTATTCAATGAGAATATTTCATTCATTCAGATCCAGGATGTGTTATTTGAGCGTTCCCTTTATTTTTTTGAGCATTGTGTATACATATATATATATATATATATATATATATATATGTATTTATATATATATAAAACCAGACACAAAAAAAACAAATATCCTTAAATAAAATAACAATTTATTTGCAAAAAATGCATGAAGGTAGTAATAATTATAAGGGTATTTAGTAAACATAATTTTGATCAAAAAAATTTACAAGCCATCCCACCACGTCAAGGCAACCCTTGTTGGACAGTCCTAACTCTTTTATTGAAAACCTTTCCACTTGTCAAGTGACGTACAGTACAGACGAAAAGTTTGGACACACTTTCTCATTTAAAGATTTTTCTGTATTTTCATGAGTATGAAAATTGTAAATTCACACTGAAGGCATCAAAACTATGAATTAACACATGTGGAATTATATACTTAACAAAAAAGTGTGTAACAACTGAAATTATGTCTTATATTCTAGGTTCTTCAAAGTCACCTTTTGCTTTGATGACTGCTTTGCACACTCTTGGAATTCTCTTGATGAGCTAGTGTTATGTCCCTCATCTGTTGGATCCATTGAACTCATCCCAGGATTATTTTGTCTTTTCCCTGGCGTCGGATTACCGGGTGGCGCCCCCGGAATAGTTTCCCTCTTGATGTGGACTCATTGTGTACTCTTAAGCTATTGATATTTTATGTTATGTGCTCCCTGTCTCAATAAATCCCGTTGGATTGATCTTCGGCCTGCTGTCGCTTCATGCTCTGTCGCACACACTGTCACAAACTGGTTGGCAGCGGCGGGATCAGAGCAGAAGGAATGGAGGACAGCAACCCATTAACATCTGGAACCGGAACCTCAGGATACAGGAACTGGACTGTGGGGAGCCTACAAACAAAGGCCCGTGAATTAGGAGTCGGTTACAAAGGGCTGTCCAAGGAGCAACTGATTGAGGCTCTGGAAGAAGCTTGCCTACAAGATGGCACAGAAGAAAGACGGGAGCTGGAGGTAAATACCCAAAAAAGTCAGTGGCTTATGTGATATGAGGAGGAGATGGCATTGCTTGGGGATGAGGCCACCATAGAGGATAAGAGGGAGGCCATTCGCACAGCTAAGGAGAGGCACTGCATGGTGGAAGCAGCTGGAAGCTCCAGACACTTACAGAGTGCAGTTCCGCACCTTAGCCTGTGATGGGGAAGTGTCTTTTAAGATGTATTCCCACAGGCTCAAACAAGTATGTCATCACTGGCTGGAGGGAGAGGGGCCTTAACTTGGGATACTTTCCTCCAGGTCATCCTAAAAGAACAGTTCTACGCCAAATGCCTCGCTGAGATCCGGGAATGGGTGCGTGAGAGAAAACCAGCGACAGTGGAGAAAGCTGCTGCTCTAGCTGATGAGGTTCTCACCATCAAGTCTCAGTGGAAAAATGTACTGGTGGATGGAGTAAAAACTACCAGCACCCCACCACCAGTGGTGCCTTGTCCTTCAATCCCCAAAGTTTGCAGTCCCACTAGACAACCACCTCATGGTGATACCCATGTGCATCACCTTCCAAAAAGTCCTGCCTCCTCTTATGAAATGTAACAAAGAGAGAAAGTAGTAGAGCGCAGGTGTTATGGTTGTGGGCATCCCAGGCATCTGCAGGCCACATGCCCAGCTGTCCGGTGTTCTGTCCCCACATGAGGCGAATGGAGGTATAGTTGATTGGGGCTGGGAGAGTTTTCCTACCTTCCGCTTCCTCATGCAGAGCAGACAGGACCAGCGCTGTTCAGCATCCGGAGAGATGATGCACACCAGGGATTGTGAAGTCCAGACTTGTTTATTTGGAAATCTGGACATACAGCTTATGATTGGTATACAGTAACTTCTCCAGAAATGCAGGTGAAACGAGGTGCAGGAAGATGTAGCACCAAGTATGGTTGCAAGTGTGAGCAGCAAGAGAGTGTAGGTGGTGGTGGTGGTCGAAAACTGATGCCTTTCACAGCTCAGTGCAAAGCGTGTCTCTCCCATAAAGAACTAACAAAGCAAATGGCTGCTAACAGGAAGAAGAAGCAGTGACCTCAGCACAGGAAGTGAAAGGCATGTACCAGAATTAATTAGTTACAGGCTGCCACACAGAAAGGGCCACCAGGTGACAGCAGAGAGTATGAAAGAATAGATTATACACAGCATGGAAATAATACAATACATAACTCAGACAAACGGAACAGCACATCCAGTGGAGAAATCGGTCTCAACCTCAACAACCACCTCATGCACATTCACATGGATATCAGCCTCCAGGTTCCCTTACCTCCATCCCCAGAGTACAAATGGGAACGAGTGCGATACAGCACAGATGTTACTGATGTGGGCAGCCTGGGCATCGGCAAGACTCCTGCCCTCAGGGCCAATTGGGAATGACCCAGCACCAAATCGGCCTATCAATTTACAGCCAAATACAATGGATGACGAGGTGCCACCCCTCCAAATTGACTTGCCTAATGGCTCAGACAGCCATGTTCAACCATTAGGGGTTTATGGGTGTGGGCCACAGCCACGAGGTCCTCTAATCCTCAAAGAAAGCACTTACAGGAGGTTGTGCTGGACGGTCGGAGAGTTCTTGGCTTTTATGACTCTGGGACATTTCTCACAATAGCCGATCCAGAGTAGTTCGGCCAGAGGCAATACAGCATGGACCGGGGATTACCATTGAATTAGCTGGAGGCCAATGGAGGAATATCTCAAAAGCAAGTGTGGAACTGGACTTTGGCTTTGGGGTAAAGCAATGTGTGGTTGGGGTGATGAGGGGTCTGCCTGCGGATATTGTCCTAGGAAATGATGTGGGAGAGCTGCAATGTCGATTTGTGGGTGCATGAAGCAGAGTAAGTCAAAGAGGATGTAAAATGGAGCCCGACCTTCAACCATACAACTTCCCCATGAAATAAAGAGGCAGCCAACACCAAAATGCAGACGGGTTGTCCAAGCAGGAGGAACCATGAGTCAAGTCAGCCATGACTACATGTACTTGACAAGCGACCTGTAGAGGTCACTATCCGTACACAAATTAAGGGGGGAAGGGGTTGTAACAGTGTGACCCTCCCCGACCTGTTTCCCTGGACTGCAATGTAATCAGGCTTGCATTAGCATTCCTTGCCTGTATCTGGTGTGGACATGCTTGTCTTTGTTCCACTCTGCAGGGGGCATCACCAATGCACAAACCTGTACAGAGACTGCAGACAGGGTTTCTGGAATGTTCTTAAGGTACTGTCACACTAAGCGAGATCGCTAATGAGATCACTAAAGCGTCAGCGATTTTATGACGCAGTAGCGATCTCGTTAGCGACGCAGCTGTGTGTGACATGTAGCAGCGATGTGGCCCCCGCTGCGATGTCGCTGATCGCTTATGAAAGTTCTGAGCCGTTTTTTGGAAGTTGGTGTCCCGTGTTGAGCCTGAATCGCTGAGTGTGACACCCTTTATGAACGACTTTACCAGCGGCGCAGGCGGGACTAGGTTTTCCCAACGACTGCAGAGGTCTTTATATAGATCACTGATCTCTGATGAGATCTTTGTGTTTGTAAGCTAACTAGCGACCTCATAGCAATCGCACCAACGATCTCACCAGGTCGTGTCGTTGTCGTGATCGCTGGTGCGATCGCTAAGTGTGACAGTGCCTTTAGTCCTTGGAGCTATGTTTAAGGGGGTGGGTGTTGGGATCAGCCCCTTTGTTGGGCAGCTATACTAAGAGTGGTAGGACAATAAGCCACATGTTCAATGAGTTGATGCTGTGTGCTTTGAAGGGCCTCAGGGATCTGCAGCTGTGGCTGGATCCTGGTATCATGTATAGAGATTGGAGAATATTTTGCCACATGGAATTGTGATGTCTCATCACCCCGGAACTGTTTCCCTCTTGGTGTGGACTCATTGTGTACTCTTAAGCTATTGATATTTTATGTTATGTGCTCCCTGTCTCAATAAATCCCAATGGATTGATCTTCGGCCTGTTGTCGCTTCCTGCTCTGTCGCACACACCGTCATACTCTCTACTTACAGTGGGTTCGGAAAGTATTCAGAGCCCTTTAAATGTTTCACTCTTTGTTTCATTGCAGCCATTTGGTAAATTCAAAAAAATTCATTTTTTTCTCATTAATGTACACTCTGCACCTCATCTTGAGTCACAAAAACCAGAAATGTAGAAATTTTTGGCAATTTATTAAAGAAAAACTGAAATATCACATGATCATAAGTATTCAGACCCTTTGCTCAGACACTAATATTTAAGTCACATGCTGTCCATTTCCTTGCGATCCTCCTTGAGATGGTTCTACTCATTCATTGGAGTCCAGCTGTTTAATTAAACTGATAGGACTTGATTTGTAAAGGCAAAAACCTGTCTATATAAGACCTCACAGCTCACAGTGCATGTCAGACCAAATGAGAATCATGAGGTCAATGGAACTGGCCAAGGAGCTCAGAGACAGAATTGTGGCAAGGCGCAGATTTAGCCAAGGTCACAAAAGAATTTCTGCAGTATTCAAGGTTCCTAAGAGCACAGTGGCCTCCATAATCCTTAAATGGAAGAACTTTGGGACCACCAGAAATCTTAATAAATCTGGCCATCCAGCCAAACTGAGTAATCATGCGAGAAGAGCCTTGTGAGAGAGGTAAAGAAGAACCCCAAGATCACTTTGGCTGAGCTCCACAGATGCAGTAGGGAGATAGTTCCACAAAGTCAACTATCGCAGCAGCCCTCCATCAGTCGTGCCTTTATGACAGAGTGGCTCGACGGAAGCTTCTCCTCAGTGCAAGACGTATGAAAGCCCACATAGAGTTTGCTAAAAAAAACACATGAAGGACTCCTAGACTATGAGAAATAAGATTCCCTGGTCTGATGAGATGAAGATAGAACTTTTTGGTGATAATTCTAAGCGGTATGTGTGGAGAAAACCAGACACTGCTCAGCACCTGCCCAATGCAATCCCAAGAGTGAAACATGTTGGTGGCAGCATCATGCTATGGGGGTGTTTTTCAGCAGCAGGGACAGGACGACTGGTTGCAATTGAAAGAAACATGAATGCAGCCAAGTATAGAGATATCCTGGATGAAAACCTCTTCCAGAGTGCTCTGGACCTCAGACTTGGCAGAAGGTTCACCTTCCAACAAGACAATGACTCTAAGCACACAGCTAAAATAACAAAGGAGTGGCTTCAGAACAACTCTGTGACCATTCTTCACTGGCCCAGCCAAAGCCCTGACCTAAACCCAATTGAGCATCTCTGGAGAGACCTGAAAATGGCTGTCCACCAAAGTTCACCATCCACCCTGACGGAACTGGAGAGGATCATCAAGGAAGAATGGCGGGAAAAAAAAATCAGAGAAAGAGTTAGGAAATGCTTTCTATATAACCAGAATATATATAAAAACGGTTTTTTATGGCCAGATATAATGTGGCGTCCGCCCACTGCAGGTCTGAACTGCAGGTAAGACAGCACCCCGAGAAACCCCGAGACCCTTTACCCCTATGCAGAGATCTGGAATTATAGCGAAGCCCAGGGGTAGCTGCCTATGAAAGCAGTGGACCGGAGTAGGAAGGACTCTAGGACGGGAATAAAAAGCGAGACCAAATGCGTAGTCAGAAGTCCAAGGGTCAAAACCAGGAGGGGAGCAAAAGTACAAAATCGGCAGGCAGTAGAAGGGTCAGAAATTCAGGCTAAAGTTCAAGTCAAAACCAGGTGGACAGCAGAGGTACAAAATCGGCAGGCAGTAGAACAGTCAGAAATCCAGGCAAAGGTCAGAAATACAATATTAAAACAAACTAGCACACTGTGGAAACCAAGACTATATCTGGCGGCCTACAAGCCAGGCTCCAAGGCATTTGAAGGGCATGGCTACCTCTCACAGGCTCACAGTCTGATGACCTCATCTGGACTGCCCCCAGAACCAGGCTAGATGGTGATGCATGACTGACACCAACCACTTCACCTCTGACAGAAGAGCGAAGCCTACGCCCACCAGACGCCTGCGCAGAGACCCCTTCTCTGTCTCCAACATTACCCACAGGCGAAACATGGCATTGCGCAGCGACAGAGGCCGGCGTCAAAGGAGCGGAACCATATGAGGATACCGCACTCCGGCATCACCAGCTGAAGGAGTCCGGCGCCTCCCAGCGGCCGAGGCAGGAACACCAGCCACTGAATCCAACGGCGACGTGACACTATCACAGATTATCCAGATAACGGTCATTCTTTGAGAAACAGGGAGGTCGGAAATAAAATCCATAGAAATATGGGTCCATGGCCTCTTGGGTACAGGTAATGGCATTAACAAACCACTAGAACGAGAGCAAAGCTTGGAACGAGAGCAAGTCCCATAGGACTGCACAAAGTCCCTGACGTCACGAGACAAAGTAGGCTGTTGTGAATGAGCAGAGGCTCCCTCTGGTGGTTACAGACAGTACTGAACCTTCCAGAGAGGAAAGGCAATCTGGGATCACGGACTGGACTGATATAAGGGAGGTTCCCTCCCATGATGGTCGCCGGTGATCAATTGTTCTGGTCTCAATTGTGGTTCCTGGTTCATTTGGAAGTTTGCTGGTGTCTTGCCTGCATCTCCTGCTTTCAGATCAGATATTTTTCTTTTTCTTTTTGTGCTTGCTATTTGCATTGTTTTCTGCACATTTGTGGAGGATAGCCAGGTTCCCTCCTGGAGCCTGAGCTCCTCACAGTTTGTCTGTAGCCACTGTTGTTTTTTCATTTGCTTTTTCCTGCTTTTTCAGTAGCTGCAGCTTGGTTTTGTTCACACTGAGATCTGATTTAGTGGGTGGCGAGATCGTGTGATCTCAGTATTTTTGTAATCAGAATTGTTGGATTTTTGTAGGGTTTTCTGGGTTGCAGAAAGTAATCTCTCCTGTCCTTTCCTATTTAGTCAGCTTGTGGCCCCAGCGTTTGCTCAATCTGTTTTCTGCCTGCGTTTGTGTTTTCATCTTGCCTAACCGCCATTATATGTTTGGGGGCTGCCTATTCCTTTGGGGCTCTACTCCGGGGCAGTTAGCTTTCCTGTTTCTATCTTTAGGTATAGCTAGCTCTCAGGCTGTGACGAGGCGTCTGGGATCAACATAGGAACGCTCCACGGCTACCTCTAGTTGTGTGATTAGTTCTGGTTTCTGCAACCCATTAGTTACCAACATCTCAGGTGTTCGGCTGCCCTGCTGTTGTTCCTGTCCTCCTCAGCTACCGTACATAACAGTATCACGGGCCAAACTGAAAATTATATGGTACTCACAGAAGGGAAAAATAGTGTGGAAAAAAAAAAGTTGTCAGAGTTGTCAGAGATTTATTTTTTTTTTTTTGTCTGTTGCATTTTTTCCCTCTTTTTCTCTGGGTGCTGAGGAGGATTTTTTTTTCTCTCAATGGAGTTTGCACAGTTGTCTGGTCGTGTGGATCAGCTTGCCACTGAGGTTCGGAGTATTGGTATCTATCTTGCTGGGTTGCCGGTTGTGGAACCTAGGATTCCCATGCCAGATTTGTTTTTGGGGGATCGATCTAAATTTCTGAATTTCAAAAATAACTGTAAGTTGTTTTTTGCCTTAAGGCCTAAGTCCTCAGGGAACGCTGCAAAGCAGGTTCAAATTTCATCTCCCTGCTGCGCGGCGACCCTCAGGATTGGGCTTTTTCCCTGACACCTGGGATCCTGTTTTGAATGATATTGATGTATTTTTTCAGGATCTGGGGTTATTGTATGATGAACCTAATGTTACTGATCAAGCTGAAAAGATCCTGTTGGCATTAAATCAGGTCTTGAAGACGCTGAGTTGTACTGTCAGAAATTTCGAAAGTGGGCAGTTCTGACCAAATGGAATGATTATGCTTTGGCAGCCCTTTTTCGAAAGGGTCTGTCAGAAAAAGTAAAGGACGTTGTGGTGGGATTCCCTGTTCCCTCTGGTCTCAATGATTCTATGTCTTTGGCCATTCAAATTGACAGACGTTTGCGTGAGCGCAGAGGTATGCGTGAGATAGTGTTGCCTTGTGAGCCAGCTCCTGAGCCCATGCAGTGTGATGGAGTGACTTCTGGGGCTCAGCGTCATGAGTTTCGTAGGCGCAATGGGTTATGTTTCTACTGTGGTGACGCGTCCCATGCTGTTTCCGTCTGCCCTAAGAAGGGAAGACGTTTTCCGCATTCAGTTGTCTTGGGTAGTGTTCAGACTAAATTTCTGTTGACTGTTACCCTCTTTTGCTCCATGTCCACATTTTCGGCTCAGGCTTTTGTTGATTCAGGAGCAGCTAGTAACCTGATGAATTTTGACTTTGCCAAACGTTGTGGCTTTCCCATGATACCCCTGCAGAAGTCTATTCCTTTACTGAACGTTGAACGTGTCACATGGATTCATGTCATTCTATATCAATTAAGGAATCTGCGTCTCTGACCTTCTAGGGGCATCAAAACACAACACCAGACCCCAATCAGAGGGTAATAAAACTCTCTCCTTATCTATGATCTGTTCCAATATTTATGTTCATTCCTCTGCCATAATGACAGTTCTGCTTCACGTCACTTGTCTTACCTATTGCACTATTCCTGTGTCCTCTTGTGTATATATATATGTGATTCTTCAGTTTTTGTTTTAGTCTTTGCCTGATGAAGAGACCGGAGTAGTCTCGAAAGCTTGCAATTTGTTACCATCTTTTCAGTTAGCCATTAAAAGGTATCAACCACTGAGGACTCTCAAGTCTAAATATTTTTCTATCTACTGGCTAACACAGTACGAAGATACACATCTTTCCTATATTCCTTTACTGGGCATTGATTCTACCCCTTTGGCGGAGAATAAACCCCAATTTTCTACTCAGGTGATAATGAGGGTTGAACCAGATCATCAGGAGAGTTGCAAATTTCTGGTGTTGCATACTCTGCATGATATTATTGTACTGGGTTTCCCTTGGTTACAGACTCATAATCCTGTTTTGGATTGGAAATCTGTGTCTGTGACCAGTTGGGGCTGCCAATGTGTTAATACTGACACTCCTGTTTTTTCTGCCTCTCCCCAGTCTCAGGATGTCCCTGACTTTTTGACTAATTTTTCTGATGTGTTTAGTGAGAGTAAGTATGCATCCTTACCCCTTCACAGGAGCTATCATTGCACTATTGAGTTAGTGCCTGGTGGTAAATTTCCTAAAGGTCGCCTTTTTAATTTATCTGTACCTGAACACGATGCTATGTGATCTTATATCAAGGAGTCTTTGGAGAAGGGTCATATCAGACCATCCTCTTCACTCTTGGGCGCTGGTTTTTTCTTTGTGGCCAACAAGGATGGTTCATTAAGGCCGTGTATTGACTATCGCCTCCTGAATAAAATCACTGTCAAATATCAATATTCGTTACCCCTGATTTCTGACCTATTTTCCAGAGTGAAGAGTGCTAGTTGGTTTACCAAGCTTGACCTCAGGGGGGCATATAACCTTATTCGCATTAAGCACGGTGATGAATGGAAGACGGTGTTTAATACCCCAGAGGGGCATTTTGAGTACCTAGTGATGCCTTTTGGGCTCACTAATGCCCCTTCTGTCTTCCAATCCTTTATGAATGATATTTTCAGGGATTTTGTGGATAAATTTCTGATCGTTTATTTGGATGATATCTTGATTTTTTCCAACGACTGGGACTCTCATGTGAAACATGCTCGACTGTGTTCCAGATTTTGAGAGAGAATGCACTGTATGTGAAGGGATCAAAGTGTCTTTTTGGCGTACAGAAGGTTTCATTTCTGGGATTCATTTTATCTCCGTCTGTTATTGAAATGGACCCGGTCAAGGTTCAGGCCATCTGTGATTGGGTTCAACCTACTACATTGAAGGCTCTTCAGAGATTTTTGGGTTTTACCAATTTTTATCGTAAATTTATTGGTAATTTCTCCGGTATTGTTAAACCATTGACTGATTTGACCAAAAAGGGTTCCAATGTGGTGAATTGGCCTCCTGAGGCAGTTTCTGCGTTTCTGGAACTTAAGCAGAGATTCATTTCTGCTCCTGTTCTACGGCAGCCTTATGTTTCTATACCATTTCAGATGGAGGTTGATGCTTCTGAGATTGGGGCAGGTGCCGTTTTGTCCCAAAGGGATCCGGAGACCTCTAAGAGTAACCCTTGTGCCTTCTTCTCTCGAAAATTTTCTCCAACTGAAAGTAATTATGACGTGGGTAATCTGGAGTTATTGGCCATGAAGTGGGCCTTTGAAGAGTGGAGACATTGGCTGGAAGGAGCCAAACATCAGGTGGTGGTCCTCACGGACCATAAGAACCTGGTTTATATCTCGAATCAGCCAAGCGACTGAATCCTAGACAGGCCAGGTGGGCCTTGTTTTTCACACGTTTTAATATTGTGGTTTCTTTTCTTCCAGGCACTAAGAATGTTAAGGCGGATGCTCTCTCGAGGAGTTTCTTTGCGGATTCTCCTGAGTTAACTGATCCTGCTGTTATTCTGAAGGAGGGTGTAGTTCTTTCTGCCATCTCGCCCAATTTGAGACTGGCTCTGGAGGGGTGTCAGGAGGATAAACCTGAACGCTGCCCTGTTGGGAAATTATTTGTCCCAGACCAGTGGAAGAAGAGTGTGATGTCTGAGATTCATTGTTCCGCGTTGGCTGGTCATCCCGGTATTTTTGGTACCAGAGACTTGGTGAGTCCGTCCTTTTGGTGGCCTACTTTGTCTCGTAACGTTAGGGACTTTGTGCAGTCCTGTGGGACTTGCTCTCGTTCCAAGCCTTGCTCTCGCTCTAGTGGTTTGTTAATGCCATTACCTGTGCCCTAGAGGCCATGGACCCTTATCTCTATGGATTTTATTCCGACCTCCCTGTCTCTCAGAGAATGACCGTTATCTGTGTAATCTGTGATAGGTTTTCCAAGATGATACATCTTGTGCCATTACCTAAGTTGCCTTCCTCCTCCGAATTGGTACGTTTGTTCTTTCAGCACGTGGTTCGGTTACATGGCATTCCTGAGAACATTGTGTCTGACAGAGGAGTCCAGTTTGTTTCCAGATTTTGGAGGACATTTTGTTCTAAACTAGGTGTTCAGTTATCTTTCTCCTCTGCATTTCACCCTCAGACCAATGGACAAACCGAGAGAACAAACCAGACCGTGGAGATTTATCTGAGATATTTTGTGTCTGCTGATCAAGATGACTGGGTCTCTTTTTTGCCCTTGGCTGAGTTTGCTCCTAATAATAGGGCTAGCTCTGCCACCTTGATGTCTCCATTTTTCTTCAATTCTGGGTTTCACCCTCGATTTTCTTCAGGACAGACGGAGGCTTCTGTCTGTCCGGGGGTTGACTCTATTGTGGAGCGAATGCAGCAGATTTGGGACCAGGTAGTGGAGAGGTTGTCTCTCTCTCAAGAGAAGGCCCAGCGGTTTGCCAACCGGCATAGGACTGATGGTCCTCGTTTTAAAGCGGGTTACTTGGTTTGGTTGTCCTCGAGAAATATCCCTATGAAGGTTGCGTCTACAAAATTTAAGCCAAGGTTTATTGGACCTTATAAGATCATGAAAATTCTTAATCCGGTTTCCTTCCATTTGCTTCTTCCAGGGACATTTAAGATCCATAATGTGTTCCACAAGTCTTTATTGAAGAGGTTTGTCGAGCCAGTGGTTCCTATGGTTGCGCCTCCCAACCCTGTTTTGGTTCAGGGCAATTTGGAGTATGTGGTTGAGAAAATATTGGATTCTCGTTTTGCTAAACGGAAACTCCAGTATTTGGTTAAGTGGAGAGGTTATGGTCAGGAGCACAATTCTTGGGTGTTTGCTTCGGACATCCATGCTAGACTTATCCGTGCCTATCATAGAGCTCATCCTGATCGGCCTGGTTGCGCAGGTGAGGGTTCGGTGACCCCTCCTCAACGGGGGTGTACTGTTGTGAATACGTTGGAGGCGACTTCGGAGCTGGGGCTCCCTCCGGTGGTTGCTGAGGGTAATGAACAGGGCCAGCTCCAGGTTTTTATGGGCCCCGGGCGAAAGAGCCTCAGTGGGCCCCTTTAACACAGACCACAATTCATGATGCACAGATACAGCAGAGAAATATAGGTATAGTACAATGCCAAACACTTCACTTCTTCCATTACATGAGTGATATCTATTGTAAATTGTACAATAGCTCAAAAACTGCCAAATCCTCACAGCGCACAGAACAGACTGGACAGTACAGTCCTCCATACAATATTATGGGCACCACAGTCTCCCCCTCATCACCCATATAATACCCCATGCAGGATGTCACCCCCCATATAATGCTCCATACAGAATACTGGACCCAAAATAATGCTCCATACAGAATACTGGACTCAATATAATGCTCCATACAGGATACTGGTCCCCATATAATGCTCCATACAGGATACTGGTCCCCATATAATGTTCCATACAAAATATGGAGCTCTCCTCAGCGCTGTACTGCGTTCTGCACTGTTACGGCTCAGGAAAGGGCGCTGTGGAAAGACTCCCCATTATCATCATGATTGTCTCCCCATCATCATCATTGCCTCCTTATCATCATCATTGCCTGCCCATCATCATCATCGCCTCCCCATCATCATTATCGAATCCCCATCATCATCAATGCCTGCCCATCATCATCATCGCCTCCCCATCATCATTATCGCCTCCCCATCATCATCAATGCCTGCCCATCATCATCTTCTCCCCATCATCAATGCCTGCCCATTATCATCAATGCCTGCCTATTATCATCATCTTCTCCCCATCATCATCAATGCCTCCCCATTATCAGCAATGCCTGCCCATCATCACACACAGACAGCACCACAGCACACAAGCACTCTCTCACATACATACACACACACACAAAGCACCGCACTACATACACACAGAGACACACACAGAGACACACACACGTCTCACCTGTCCAGCGTCCACGCTCTCTGCCACAGCCGGCCGCTGAATGATGACGTCATTTAGCGGCGCTGCTGTGAGAGGAAGCGCAGGCGCCCCCTGGAGCCCGGAGCTGCGGCAGCGGAGGCACGGGAGAGGTAAGTATTGTGCCAGCTGATGCCGGGGCCCTGAGCAAGCGGGGGGGGCCCAGTGGCGGCGCTGACACCGCTCTCCTCCGCTAACGGGCGTGGGGGTGCCAGACGGCGAGTGGGCCCCCCCGCCTGCTCAGGGCCCCGGCACTTGCCCGGGTGTGCCGCGTGCTGACGCCGGACCTGGTAATGAACCAATTGCGGAATGGCTTTCAGCTGGGTCCGAATGGTCTGATATAAGTGACCTGAACTCCCAGCAGCCTTGCCGGTAATCAATTGTTCTTCAGGTCTTGCTTGGAGCTCAGCTTGTATTCCTGCTTTCATTCAGATAAGTGATTTGCTGTTTTTTTTTCCTCTGGTTGGATTTTCTTTGCTTGTTTGCTGCCTTGCAGTAGACTTGAGCCTGGTCCCCTTTTGGGGCCTGGCGCTGCAATTGTGCTCAGTTTGTGTTTGCACTTTTGCTCTGTACCTGTTTCACTTTTTATTTGCTGAATTGCTGTGTGTTACACCAGAGATCTGATTTAGGTGGTGGAGATCGTGTGATCTCAGGTTTTTTGTTAATCAGAAGTGTTGGTATTTTTGTCAGGGTTTTTTGGGTTGCAGTCAGAATTCTTTCCTATACTTTCTATCTAGACAGTATTGGGCCCCAACGTTTGCTCATTCTATTTTCTGTCTGTGTTCGTATTTTCTTCTTGTCTAACCGCCATTAGATGTTTGGGGGCTTCCTAATATTTTTGGGGTTCTGCTATGGGGCAGTTAGTTTTCATCTTTCTGCCTTTAGGTGTAGCTATCTCTCTGGCTGAGACGAGGGGTCTAGGATCACCTTAGGTACGCTCCACGGCTACTTCTAGTGTTGCGGTTAGTTTAGGGTCCTGCAACCCAATAGTTTCCAGCCTCTCTGGTGTATTGCTACTTTGGCAATTTTTGCTATTTCTCCTCAGCTACCGAAACATAACAGTACTGTATCAGCAGATACCAGGTATATATTGTATAGTGAAAATATTGTAAATCTCGATATATATTTCATGAGTCAGACACAGACGCTCTCAGGCTCAGTATGGATTAAACAAGAATACAAAAAGCTGAAAAAGGGTACTGTATCACAAGCATACAGCTGTATACAGTCTAGGGGTAATTGTAAATCTCCGTATATATTTCAAGAGTCAGACACAGATGCTCTCAGGCTCCGTATGAATTAGACAAGAATATAAAAAGCTGAAAAAGGGTACTGTATCACCAGATACCAGGTATATATAGTATAGTGAAAATATTGTAAATCTCCGTATATATTTCAGGAGTCAGACACAGATGCTCTCAGGCTCAGTATGGATTAAACAAGAATATAAAAAGCTGAAAAAGGGTACTGTATCACAAGCGTACAGCTGCATACAGTCTAGGGGTAATTGTAAATCTCCGAATATATTTCAGGAGTCAGACACAGACGCTCTCAGGCTTAGACAAGAATATAAAAAGCTGAAAAAGGGTATTGTATCAGCAGATACCAGGTATATATAGTATAGTGAAAATATTGTAAATCTCCGTATATATTTCAGGAGTCAGACACAGACGCTCTCAGGCTCAGTATGGATTAGACAAGAATATAAAAAGCTGAAAAAGGGTACTGTATCACCAGATACCTGGTGTATATAGTATAGTGAAAATATTGTAAATCTCCCTATATATTTCAGGAGTCAGACACAGATGCTCACAGGCTCAGTATGTATTAGACAAGAATATAAAAAGCTGAAAAAGGTACTGTATCACAAGCGTACGGCTGTATACAATCTAGGGGTAATTGTAAATCTCCGTATATATTTCAGGAGTGACACACAGATGCTCTCAGGCTCAGTATGGATTAGACAAGAATATAAAAAGCTGAAAAAGGGTAATGTATCAGAAGATTACAGCTGGATACAGCCTAGGGGTAATTGTAAATCTCTGTATATATATTTCCGGAGTAACAGACAGATGCTCAGAGGCTCAATATGGATTACACCAGAATATAAAAAGAAGAAAAAGGGTAATGTATTAGAAGCGTACAGCTGTATACAGTGTTGGGGTAATTTTAAATCTCCATATATATTTCCAGAGTCAGACACAGACTCTCACAGGCTCAGTATGGATCACACCAGAATATAAAAAGTAGAAAAAGGGTAATGTATCAGAAGCGTACTGTTAGAACCCTCTTGTTAGATTTTGTTTCAGTTTGCTTGTCACATGACCTTTTTCCCTATTTAGTCTGGCTCCGCCCTTCTGGCTTTGCTGGACTTCATTGTATTATCTACTCTTAAGCTAGCCGGGTGCTTAGGTGCCTTACTCTGTCAGTTTTGCTTGATCTTAGGATCTCTTAGTATTTGTTTTCTGTTTTATATTCCCTGCTACACTTTCCGTTAGGAGGTGTCCACCTTTTCACCCAGTCCCTAGATCTTGTAGGGATTCCTCCCTCGCAACTATAGGTCTTCGTTCAGACTAGCTGAGGACTTTAGCGGGTCTGGTCGCAGGATCAGGTCCCCCGTTACATCGTAGGGATCCAGCTCAGTCCTATTGTAGGGACAGAATTCCCACCTTTCCTTAGTGCTTGTAGCAGATCATAACACGTACAGCTGTATAGAGTGTTGGGGTAATTGTAAATCTCTGTATATATTTCCGGAGTAACACACAGACGCTCACAGGCTCAGTATGGATTGGACCAGAATATGAAAAGCAGAAAAAGGGTAATGTATCAGAAGCATACAGCTGTATACAGTGTTGGGGTAATTGTAAATCTCCGTATATATTTCCGGAGTAACACACAGATGCTCACAGGCTCAGTATGGATCACACCAGAATATAAAAAGTAGAAACAGGGTAATGTATTAGAAGCATACAGCTGTATACAGTGTTGGGGTAATTTTAAATCTTCTCCATATATATTTCCAGAGTCAGACAGACTCTTACAGGCTCAGTGTGGATTACCCCTGAATATAAAAAGTAGAAAAAGGGTAATGTATCAGAAGCGTACAGCTGTATACAGTGTTGAGGTAATTGTAAATCTCCATATATATTTACGGAGTAACACACAGACGCTCACAGGCTCAGTATGGATCACACCAGAATATAAAAAAGTAGGAAAAGGGTAATGTATCAGAAGCGTACAGCTGTATACAGTGTTGGGGTAATTGTAAATCTCCGTATATATTTCCGAAGTAGCACACAGACGCTCGGAGGCTCAGTACAGATTAAACCAGAATATGAAAAGCAGATCCACAAGACATAATCACACATGTGGGCCAATGTTCCAGGTGTCAATGATGCACTTACAGTGGTGGGTGGAGGACTTTCTGCCAAAAAGGGTACTGTATCACAAGCGTACAGCTGTATACAGTCTAGGGGTAATTGTAAATCTCCATATATATCTCAGGAGTCACACACAGACTCTCACAGGCTCAGTATGGATTAGACCAGAATATGAAAAGCAGAAAAAGTGTACTGTATCAGAAGCGTACAGCTGTATACAGTGTTGGGTTATTGTAGATTGTAAGCTCTCATGAGCAGGGTCATCTTATCTTGCTTTAGTTATTGTATTGTTAACGTTGTTACTTATGACTTGTGTTTTGAAACTGTTAAACTGTAAAGCGCTGCGGAATATGTTGTCACTATATAAATAAAGATTATTATTATTATTATTGGGGTAATTGTTTATCTACGTATATATTTCCGGAGTTACACACAGATGCTCACAGGCTCAGTATGGATCACACCAGAATATAAAAATTAGAAAAAGTGTACTGTATCAGTAGCATACAGCTGTATAGAGTGTTGGGGTAATTGTAAATCTCCGTATATATTTCCGGAGTAACACACAGACGCTCTCTCAGTATGGATTTGACCGTAATACAGAAGGCATTCTGTTCTGCTGGCTCCAGCGCAGTCAGACTTGCAGTCAGGTGACAACTAGTGTCCGCTATGTCAGTGACTAGAACACTACAGACGCAGCTGACACTTTAGTTGGCACATGACAGCAAGTGTGCAGAGCGCCTCCTCGTGGTTACGTGATAACTGCTCGAACGAACCGGCAGAGCCCGACCATGTATATATTACATTATATATCTGGTATATGTATCATCTGGTATCTGCTCTATTCATTGTCTATGGAACTGATGGAAATAGCCGAGCGCAGCACTCAGCAGCTCTATAGATAATGAATAGAGCTGGGGGGCCCAGTAGTTAAATCCCCTGTAATCAGCAAGTTATCCATGATCTGCTGGATGACAGATACATCGTACATACATATACCGTACATACACACACACAGATACACATACCGTACATGCATACACACACTATACTGTACATACACATATATACCATACATACACAGATACACATACATGTACCGTACATGCATACACACACATGCACATAAGATACATACACCATACATACACACAAACACTTATATACAGTACATACATACATACACCATACACACAGATATATTGTACATACATACACACACATACCATAGATACATACATACATACACACAGATACACATACATATACTGTACATACATACACACATACACCATACATACATACACCGTACATACCTATACCGTACATACACACACAAATATACACATACATATACCGTATATGCAAACACACACATAACATTCATACAGGATACATACACACAGATAAACACATATATACAGTACATACATACACATACACATACCATACATACATATACACAGATATATCGTACATACACACATACCATAGATACATACACACATATACTGTACATACACACACATATACCGTACATACACGGATACACACATATACTGTACATACAATACATACACAGATACACACACATACATATACTGTACACACACATATGTACATGTGCAAACACACATTTACATACATGCACATAGACATACACCATATATACAGTACATACACACATATACTTTCACACACACGCACACATATACTGTACACACACATATGCACATATACAAACACGCACACTAATCTACGACCTCAGGTGTTCTGTTCAGATGAGCCATGGAGGTCGGCCACATTGTGTAGGGATCAGCTGAAGAGGACTGCAGGACCCACTGTGGGGATGGGGTCATAGAGCACAGAGGATTTCAGCTCCCTGCTGCTGCAGAGCTCTCCAGTGCAGTGAGCTCCCCTCCCCCAACCTCCTCTCTGGGAGATGTCCCCTGCAGTAAGCCTCCCCTCCCCCGACCTCTTAGTGCAGTGAGCTCCCCTCCCCCGACCTCCTCTCTGGAGATGTCCTGTGCAGTGAGCTCCCCTCCCCGACCTCCTCTCTGGGAGATGTCCCCTGCAGTGAGCCTCCCATCCCCGACCTCCTCGTGCAGTGAGCTCCCCTTCCCCGACCTCTTCGTGCAGTGAGCTCCACTCCCCGACCTCCTCTCTGGATGATTTATGGAAGTAATTGTTACAGAAAGACCAGATCAGACATGGGATAAAAAGAATAGACAAGCGAGAGCTACCATCAGCTTATTAGTGGATGATGCTCAATTAATACATATAAGAAATGAAGAAACAGCGAAAGGAATGTGGGAAGAATTAAGAAAGCTGTATGAAAGACCTAGCTTGAATCACAAATTATTTTTATTAAGAAAGCTTTACAGTATGAGATTGAGTGCAAATGACGACATGCAGAAGCACATATTCTCAATGATGGAAGTGAAATCACAGCTAAGATCTATTGGTGAAGACATTAAAGAAAGTCATATAGCAGCTACATTGTGCAGTTTACCAGATTCATATACAGCCTTGATAAATGCCCTTGAGACGAGACCAGAAACTGACATTGCATTAGATTTTGTGAAAACAAGACTAATAAATGAATATCAGAGAAGAAAAGAACAAAGCAATTATTCATCTACTGAAAAGGACAGTGAAACCGCTCTTAAAGCTACAGAATTTAAAAAACCCTATAATAAAGAGACAAGAGAATGCTTCAGATGTAAGAAAACAGGTCATTTAAAGAAAGACTGTACCATATGGAAAGCAGAACAACAAAAATTACAACATAAAAAGCATACAGAGAAAGTAAAAAAAAAACACAATTTCCGATTCGTGTGAGAATAATTGGAACGGCACATTCAAAATAACAGACAAGAAATCATCACTTGGTTGGTTTATTGATTCAGGAGCAATGAGTCATATGACAAGTGACAAGAATTTCTTTACTGATCTTGATTTAGATAAGAAAGAAGCCATTTATCTTGCAGATGGAAGCAAAATAACCGCAGAACGTATCGGACAACGTATGCTAAATTGTTCAAACAAGTTCGGACAAGATTCAAAGATACTTGTGTAGGATGTGTTGTATGTTCCAAAATTGGAAGGCGGATTATTATCTGTGAAACGTTTAACAGCAAAAGGACTTTCAGTAAAATTCAAAGACAATGAGTGTGCAATTATTGCACGAAACAAGATGTTAGGGTTCGAGTTCCCGCTGCTGCACAAGGGGTGTCTCGAACCAGTCCCGCTGCGGTCCCCCATCCATCTCCGGCCGCAGTGGAGCCTGCTCAGCAAAGACGTCGGTCCCAGTGTCTCAGCCGGTCTAATACTGTGCAGATACTTGCTGCTGCCTCTCCAGGTTCTGCTATTGTAGCCAGTACTGGTCAGCGGCGAGCAGACGTCATTAGGACTAAGTCCTTTGTTGCTTCATCTGAGCATGCCCAGGGCAAGATCTCCCATTGGAGATCAGGGGTCACATGCTCAGATACAGCTGCCACTCCTATTGGTCCTTCAGGAAGGTCCTGTGGCTGTTGATGTTCTGAAGCAGCTTCCCATTGGTCCTTGCTGGAAGGTCTTTTTCTCGTGGCTGCTATAAAAGGCTGTCCTTACCACACGGCCATGCGCTAGTATCAACCGTTATTTGCTTTGCGCCAGTATGGTCATGCGTGTGTGTGGTTAGGGCGGTAATACGCCATACAATACCGACCTAATCGGTGACGACGTATTGGTATGCTAGCTGGTCAGGGTCGGTGTCTTAGATGCCTTAGATTACCGGCATAACCGGAGAGGAGTTTGATTGCCGTATTCAGGGCCTGGCGTTCAGACGCCATAGATTGCGGGTGACTCCCGCGAGGACATTAGCGCATGATTACGTTCCATGTTTGCTTAGCAGTCAACTGTGTACCTGGGTGCCTAACAGGACACAGAAGTTTGTCTCAGCGGCTCTGTGACACAACAGGGTTCGCTTTCAACGCTAGACAGCGCCCCTAGTGTGTTTACTTTGCGACTCAGTGGTGTTAGCTGAGTTCGCACACATCGCCATATAGCGCTGCAGCATTCCTTCTAGCGGCTCTGTGGAATAACAGAGTTCGCACATATTGCCACAGCGCGTTACGGCATTTATTTTGGCAACTCTGCGGGATAACAAAGTTCGCTTCTTGCGCCATCTTACTAGCAGCAGGCTCCCCCTGCACGGTGGACCCCGGGCTGCGAACGCACCTCTCTACATCTTATATTTGGTGCGTTCCGCAGACCCTAACATAATACTAGCGCCAGGGTCTGGCTAGTAAATGGCGGATGAACAGCGTTTACAGCTGTACATCCTGCAGCTGGAGGGTAGGTTGGTGGCTCTTGAGCGCACAACCTCAGCTGTGGATGTTACTGCAGTCGCTGTTCAGGCTGCTAGCATAGCTGCAGCCGTTTGTCCTCTGCCACCTCTGCCCTACATTGTCCCACCTCCCGATTCCAGACAGTTTGCTGGTGACAGCAAGCAATGTCGGGATTCGTGAGTCAGTGCCCATACACCTCGACTTCTGCTGCATGTTTCCCCACGGATCGGGCACAAGTGGGCTTTGTGATAGCTCTTCTGTCGGGGAGTGCGTTGGAGTGGGCAACGCCGCTGTGGGAGCGCGACGACCATGTGGTGCAGAGCGCTTCTCATTTTTTGGAGGCTCTGAAAAAGGTTTTCCTAGGACCTCAGGTCACCCACGATACGGCGCTCCAACTACTGGCAAGTACCCAGGGTTCGGCTTTGGTCAGCCATTTTGCTGTCCAATTTCGGACTCTGGCCTCGGAATTAGAGTGGCCAGATAAAGTCCTCATTCCTGTGTTCTGGAAAGGACTGGCGGGTCATGTGAAAGACGCCTTGGCTACCAGGGAGATTCCTGCCACACTGGAGAAGCTTATCGCTATTTCCATCCGTGTCGACCTCCGTTTACATGAGCGGAGGCTGGAACGTGCCCAGTGTAGGCAGATGGTTTGGTTGGCTCCTACCTTCGCCACCCCTCTGGAGTCGCCCGACCTTCAGGAGGTTGCTCCTGTGGGATCTAAATCTCGGGTCACTCGTCCATCCCCGATTTGTTATATTTGCCAGCAGCAGGGACATTTTGCCAACCGATGTCCACAGTGGCTGAATAAACGGTCGCACCCAGTAACCGTAGGAACAGGGACACTGGACGCCATGAGTTTTGCCTCTAAAGTGCTCCTCAAGGGGATAATTACCCATGGTTCTACCACCCTACCCGTCAAGCTGTGTGTGGATTCTGGGGCAGAGGGGAATTTTATGTCGTCCTCGTTTGCTTCTCACCACACCATGCCTTTGGTGTTGCTGGCTGAACCAGTGTTGGTACGGGTGTTGAACGGAGCAATTCTGCCCACACAAATCACCCATCAGTCTGTCCCACTCACCTTGTCTATGTCTCCTACCCATCAGGAGAATATATCATTTTTTATCCACCCTCAGGGTATAGATGAGGTTTTGTTGGGATTACCCTGGCTCCGCCACCGCTCTCCCCATATTGAGTGGTCTTCAGGGAGAATTCTGGGTTGGGGTAATTTATGTAAAGGCAGATGCATTAGGGACAGTGTGCAGGTCACCACCACTGAGATACCCATAGACCTCTCTCCTCTTCCCAAGGTCTATTGGTCCTATGCCGACGTTTTCTCGAAGAAGGCTGCGGAGACTCTTCCGCCTCATCGCCCCTATGATTGTCCTATCTACCTCTTGCCTGGTGCAGAACCTCCTGGGGAAGGGTCTATCCCCTCTCTCTTCCTGAGACAGAGGCCATGTCCCAATATATTCAGGAGAACTTGGCAAGGGGATTCATTAGGAAGTCGGTGTCACCAGCGGGAGCGGGGTTCTTCTTTGTGCAGAAGAAGAACGGAGAATTACGTCCGTGCATTGATTATAGGGGTCTCAACACTATCACCGTGAAAAATAAGTATCCTTTGCCGCTAATCTCTGAGCTCTTTGACAGGCTTCGGGGAGCAAGGGTATTTACTAAGCTAGACCTGCGGGGTGCGTATAACCTGATTCGCATCCATGAGGGGGACGAATGGAAGACGGCATTTAACACCAGGGATGGGCATTACGAATATCTGGTAATGCCCTTTGGACTCTGTAATGCCCCAGCTGTCTTCCAAGACTTTGTGAACGACATCTTCCGGGATATGTTGACCACCTCGGTGGTAGTCTATCTGGATGACATTCTCATCTTTTCTCCAGATATGGCCTCCCACCGGAGAGATGTCTGCAAGGTCTTCGACCTCTTGCGAGCAAATTCCCTATATGCGAAGTTGGAGAAGTGCATGTTTGAGCAGGAGTCTCTACCTTTCCTGGGCTATATCATCTCCACCCAGGGATTGGCTATGGATCCTGCCAAACTACAGGCTGTAATGGATTGGCAAGAACCCCACTCCCTTAAAGCGGTGCAGCGCTTTATGGGGTTCATTAACTACTATCGCCAATTCATTCCCCACTTCTCTACTTTGGTAGCTCCCTTGGTAGCCCTCACCAAGAAAGGAGCTAATCCCAAGTTGTGGTCAGAGGAGGTCACCAAGGCGTTCTCCTTCATCAAGTCGCATTTCGCCAGTGCTCCCATCTTACATCGCCCCGATGTCGATAAACCGTTTATTTTAGAGGTGGTTGCCTCTTCTGTTGGTGCTGGAGCAGTCCTTTTTCAAAAGGATGCCCAGGGTCGGAAGCATCCCTGCTTCTTCTTTTCCAAGACCTTTACACCAGCAGAGAGGAATTATTCCATCGGGGACAGGGAGTTACTGGCTATGAAGTTGGCCTTCTCTGAGTGGAGACATCTGTTATGAATGTGCTAAAAATGGTTTCTGAGCAGAGGCTCCCTCTGGTGGTTACTGACAGTACTGAACCTTTCAGCGAAGAGTGGCAATCTGGGATCACGGACTGGTCTGATATAAGGGAGGTTCCCTCCCATGATGGTTGTCGGTGATCAATTGTTCTTGTCTCAATTATGGTTCCTGGTTCATTTGGAAGCTTGCTGAGTCTTGCCTGCATCTTCTGCTATCAGATAAGATATTTTCTGCTTTTATTTTTGTGCTTACTTTTTGCATTGTTCCCTGCACTTCTGTGGAGGTCAGCCGGGTCCCCTCCGGGGGCTTGTGCTCCTCTCAGTTTATCTGGAGCCACTGTTGTTTGTTCATTTGCTTTTTCCTGTTTTTTCAGTGGCTGCGGCTTAGTTTTGTTACACCAGAGAACTGATTTAGGTGGTAGAGGTCGTGTGATCTCAAGGTGTTTTTGCAATCAGTAGAGTTGGTATTTTTTAGGGGTTTTTTTTGGATTGCAGTGAGTATCCTTTCCTATACTTTTCTGTCTAGACAGATTGGGCCCAGCATTTGCTCATTCTATTTTCTGTCTGTGTCCGTGTTTCTTCTTGTCTAACCGCCATTACATGTTTGGGGGCTTCCTATTTTCTTTGGGGATCTGCACCGGGGCAGATAGCTTTCATCTTTCTGCCTTTAGGTGTAGTTATCTCTCAGGCTGTGACGAGGCATCTAGGATCAACGTAGGAACGCTCCACGGCTACTTCTAGTTGTGTGGTTAGTTCAGGTTACTGCAATCCAAGAGGTATGCATGAGATAGTGTTGTGTTATGATTTGGTAGCTGAGGAGAGCAGGCAAAAACGGCAATACACCAGAGAGGTTGGAATCTACTGGATTGCAGTACCCTGACTAACCACCACAACTAAAGGCAGCCGTGGAGCGTTCCTACGTTGGTCCTAGACGCCTCGTCACAGCCTGAGAGGTTAACTACACCTAAAGATAGAAAGAGGAAAGCTATCTGCCCCGGAGCAGATCCCCAAAGACCAAAGGAAGCCCCCAAACATGTAATGGCGGTTAGACAAGAGGAAATACAGACACAGACAGAAAATAGTATGAGCAAACGTTGGGGCCCAATCTACCTGGACAGAAAAGGATAGGAAGGACACTTACTGCAATCCAAAAAACCCTAAAAAATACCAACTCTACTAATTGCAAAAACACCTGAGATCACACGACCTCTACCACCTAAATTAGTTCTCTGGTGTCACAAAACTAAGCCACAGCCACTGAAAAAACTGGAAAAGGCAAATGAACAAATAACAGTGGTTCAGATAAAATGAGAGGAGCACAAGCCCCCGGAGGGACCTGGCTGACCTCCACAGAAGTGCAGGGAACAATGCAAAAAGCAGGCACAAAAATAAAAGCAGAAAATATCTTATCTGATAGCAGAAGATGCAGGCAAGACTCAGCAAGCTTCCAAGTGAACCAGGAACCACAGTTGAGACAAGAACAATTGATCACCGGCAACCATGATGGGAGGGAACCTCCCTTATATAAGACCAGTCTGTAACTCCTGATTGCCAATCCTCATTGAATGGTTCAGTACTGTTTGTAACCACCAGAGGGAGCTTCTGCTCAGAATTCATTTCTAACACATTCACAACAGTACCGCCCCTAGAGGATGGGTCACTGAACCCTCATTTGGGCAACCAGGTCGATCAGGATGAGCTCTGTGATACGCACGGATCAGTCTCCTAGCATGGATGTCCGAAGCAAACACCCAAGAATTGTCCTCCTGACCATAACCTCTCCACTTAACCAAATACTGGAGTTTCCATCTAGAAAAACGAGAATCCAATATTTTCTCAACCACATACTCCAGATTGCCCTCAACCAAAACAGGGTCAGGAGGCGCAGCCATAGGAACCACTGGCTCGACAAACCTCTTCAATAATGACTTGTGGAACACGTTATGGATCTTAAATGTCCCTGGAAGAAGTAAACAAAAGGAAACAGGATTAAGAATCTCCAAGATCTTATAAGGTCCAATGAACCTAGGCTTAAACTTAGGAGATGCAACTCTCATAGGGATATTTCTTGAGGACAACCAGACCAAGTCCCCCACTTCAAACCGAGGACCATCAGTCCTATGCCGGTTGGCAAACCGCTGGGCCCCTCTCCTGAGAGAGAGACAACCTCTCCACTACCTGGTCCCAAATCTGCTGCATACGCTCCACAACAGAGTCAACACCTGGACAGACAGAAGCCTCCGTCTGTCCCGAAGAAAATCGAGGGTGAAACCCAAAATTGCAGAAAAATGGAGACATCAAAGTGGCAGAGCTAGCCCTATTATTAAGAGCAAACTCAGCCAAAGGCAAAAAAGAGACCCAGTCATCTTGATCAGCAGACACAAAGCATCTCAGATAAGTCCCCAATGTCTGGTTTGTTCTCTCAGTTTGTCCATTGGTCTGAGGATGAAAAGCCGAGGAGAAAGACAATTGAACACCAAGTTTAGAACAAAAAGTCCTCCAAAATCTGGAAACAAACTGGACTCCTCTGTCAGACACAATGTTCTCAGGAATGCCGTGTAACCGAACCACGTGCTGAAGGAACAAAGGCACCAATTCGGAGGAGGAAGGCATCTTAGGTAATGGCACAAGATGTATCATTTTGGAAAACCTATCACAAATCACCCAGATAACGGTCATTCTCTGAGAAACAGGGAGGTCGGAAATGAAATCCATAGAGATATTGTTATGATCTGCTACAAGCACTAAGGAAAGGTGGGAATTCTGTCACTACAATAGGACTGAGTTGGATCCCTACGATGTAACGGGGAACCTGATCCTGCGACCAGACCCGCTAAAGTCCTCAGCTAGTCTGAACGAAGACCTATATTGCGAGGGAGGAATCCCTACAAGATCTAGGGACTGGGTGAAAAGGTGGACACCTCCTAACAGAAAGTGTAGCAGGGAAAATAAAACAGAAAACAAATACTAAGAGATACTAAGATCTAGCAAAACTGACAGAGTAAGGCACCTAAGCACCCGGCTAGCTTAAGAGTAGATAATAAAATGAAGTCCAGCAAGGCCAGAAGGGTGGAACCAGACCAAATAGGGAAAAAAGGTCATGTGACCAGCAAAGTGAAACAAAACCTAACAAGAGGGTTCTAACAGATATGGGTCCATGGTCTCTTGGGCGCAGGCAATGGCATCAACAAACCACTAGAGCGAGAGCAAGGCTTGGAGCGAGAGCAAGTCCCGCAGGACTGCACAAATTCCCTGACGTCACGAGACAAAGTAGGCCACCAAAAGGACCGACTAACCAAGTCTCTGGTACCAAAAATTCCGGGATGACCGGCCAACGCGGAACAATGAATCTCAGACATCACACTCTTTTTCCACCGGTCTGGGACAAACAATTTCCCAATAGGGCAGCGCTCGGGTTTATCCTCCTGACACCCTTCCAGAGCCAGTCTCAAATTGGGCGAGATGGTGGAAAGAACTACACCCTCTTTCAAAATAACAGCAGGATCAGATAACTCAGGAGAGTCCGCAAGGAAACTCCTCGAGAGGGCATCCGCCTTAACATTCTTAGTGCCAGGAAGAAAGGAAACCACAAAATTAAAACGTGTGAAAAACAAGGCCCACCTGGCCTGTCTAGGATTAAGTCGCTTGGCTGATTCCAGATAAACCAGATTCTTATGGTCCGTGAGGACCACCACCTGATGTTTGGCTCCCTCCAGCCAATGTGTCCACTCTTCAAAAGCCCACTTCATGGCCAATAACTCCCGATTACCCACGTCATAATTACGTTCAGTTGGAGAAAATTTTCGAGAGAAAAAGGCACAAGGGTTACTTTTAGAGGTCTCTGGATCTCTTTGGGATAAAACGGCACCTGCCCCAATTTCAGAGGCATCAACCTCCACCTGAAATGGCAGAGAAACATCAGGCTGCCATAGAACAGGAGCAGAAGTGAATCTCTGCTTAAGTTCTTGAAACGCAGAGACTGCCTCAGGAGGCCAATTCACCACATCAGAACCCTTTTTGGTCAAATCAGTCAATGGTTTAACAATAACAGAGAAATTACCAATAAATTTACGATAAAAATTGGCAAAACCCAAGAATCTCTGAAGAGCCTTTAATGAAGTAGGTTGGACCCAATCACAGATGGCGTGAACTTTGACCGGGTCCATTTCAATAACAGACGGAGACAAAATGAATCCCAGAAATGAGATCCTCTGTACGCCAAAAAGACACTTTGATCCCTTCACATACATAGCATTCTCTCTCAAAATCTGGAACACAGTCCGAACATGTTTCACATGAGAGTCCCAGTCATTGGAAAAAATCAAGATATCATCCAAATAAACAATCAGAAATTTATCCACAAAATCCCTGAAAATGTCATTCATGAAGGACTGGAAGACGGAAAGAGCATTAGTGAGCCCAAAGGGCATCACTAGGTACTCAAAATGCCCCTGTGGGGTATTAAACGCCATCTTCCATTCATCCCCGTGCTTAATGCGAATAAGGTTATACGCCCCCCTGAGGTCAAGCTTGGTAAACCAAGTAGCACTTTTCACCTTGGAAAACAGGTCAGAAATCAAGGGTAACGGATATAGATATTTCACAGTGATATTGTTCAAGAGACGATAATCAATACACGGCCTTAATGAACCATCCTTTTTGGCCACAAAGAAAAAACCGGCACCCAAGGGTGAAGAGGATGGTCTGATATGACCCTTCTCCAATGACTCCTTGATATAAGACCACATAGCGTCATGTTCAGGTACAGACAAGTTAAAAAAGGCGACCTTTAGGGAATTTACTACCAGGCACTAATTCAATAGCGCAGTCATAGCTCCTATGGGGGGGCAAGGATGCAGATTTACTTTCGCTAAACACATCAGAAAAATCAGTCAAAAAGTCAGGAACATCCTGAGCCTGGGGAGAGGCAGAAAAAACAGGAGTTTTGGCATTAACACATTGGCAGCCCCAACTGGTCACAGACACAGATTTCCAATCCAAAACAGGATTATGAGACTGTAACCAAGGGAAACCCAGTACAATAATGTCATGCAGATTATACAGCACCAAAAATTTGCAACTCTCCTGATGATCAGGTTCAACCCTCATTATCACCTGAGTAGAGAACTGGGGTTTATTCTCAGCCAAAGGGGTAGAATCTATACCAAGTAGGGGAATAGACTTCCGTAGGGGTATCAAGGGAAACCCACAACGTTTAGCAAAATCAAAATCCATCAGGTTAATAGCTGCTCCCGAATCAACAAAAGCCTGAGCAGAAAATGTGGACAAGGAGCAAATCAGGGTAACAGTCAACAGAAATTTAGTCTGAACACTACCCAAGACAACTGAGCGTGCAAAACGTCTTCCCCGCTTAGGGCAGACTGAAATAGCATGAGAGGCGTCACCACAGTAGAAACATAACCCATTGCGTTTTCGAAACTCATGACGCTGTGCTCCAGAAGCCACTCTATCACACTGCATGGACTCAGAAGCTGGTTCACAGGCAACACTATTCCACGCATACCTTTACGCTCACGCAAACGTCTGTCAATTTGAATCGCTAATGACATAGAATTATTGAGACGAGAGGGAGCAGGGAAACCCACCATAACATCTTTTACATTCTCTGACAGACCCTTCCGAAAAAGGGCTGCCAAAGCATCATCATTCCATTTGGTCAGGACTGCCCACTTTCGGAATTTCTGACAGTACAACTCAGCGTCCTCAAGCCCCTGATTTAATGCCAACAAGGTTTTTTCAGCTTGATCAGTGACATTTGGTTCATCGTACAATAACCCCAGAGCCAGAAAAAATGCATCAACATTACTCAAAACAGGGTCCCCAGGTGTCAGGAAAAAGCCCAATCCTGAGGATCGCCGCGCAGAGAGAGATGACAATTTGAACCTGCTGTGCTGCGTTCCCTGAGGACTTAGGTTTTAAGGCAAAAAACAACTTACAGTTATTTTTGAAATTCAGAAATTTAGCTCGATCCCCCAAAAATAAATCTGGCATGGGGATCCTAGGTTTCATAACCGGCAACCTAGCAAGATAGGTAGCAATACTCCGAACTTCAGTGGCAAGCTGATCCACACGGTGTCATGGGTGTATCGCCACGAGGATCGTCGCGATTACACACTCTGACTTCTCACAGCTGAGTTGCTGTTTCTTTGTGTTTGGTAATGAGGGAGTTAATTTTACCTAGCTCTTTGCTAAGACTAGGTCCAGCCTCGCCCGGCTGCTTTTGATTATGTTCTAATTAGCTTCCTTTATATAGCTGCCAGTCTGGGTGTTAGATGCCGGTGAAAGTATTCATGTAGTCTAGCAGACTGGATCGGTTCTGAGAATACTTAAGCTAAGAGCTCCTTAGTTGTTTTTACTCTTACAGCTTATAGTTTATCTCTGAGACCTTAGGTGTTCCTACTGTGTGTGAGTGTTGTATGTAAGACTTTATTTACTTTATTTCTTGTCTTTCTTGTATGTCTTTCTGTTCATTAACCGTTACCTGTTCATTCCCTTTGGTGGTAATCAGGGTCCTTCTTAGGACTAGATTACAGTTGGCAGGGATTGATAGGAGACAGGGTTTACGCTGGTGGCCTGGACCTCTGTACCTTTAACAGTACCTCCAGGTAGAGGGATTAGTTAGGACCCCAGTTTAGGGTCAGCATAGACCCCGGTCACCCTCTAGCCGGAGACAGTGTATAACGGATTCCGTATTGACCCATGGACATTGTCAGGTAATTCTATGTTATCATATATCTATGCGCATGTTATATAGGATGTTGCCCTTTTGATATAGATTACTGACATCACATATATATATATCTGCTACACAGCGTGACATTTTCACCGGCCATACTAAAGATTCTCCCCAGCTGTCATGGATCCAGTAGCCCAGCTGGCCCGGCAGTTGCAGGGGTTATCCATGGAGTTTGCAGACATTAAGTCCAAGGTTTTGTCCCCCCCGGAGCAAACCAGATCTGAACCTAAGGTTGCTCTCCCGGACAGGTTCACTGGTGGGCGGGACAAATTTTTTACTTTCCGGGAGGCATGTAAATTGTACTTTCGGCTGCGGCCTCGGTCATCTGGGAGTGAAGAGCAGAGGGTGGAAATTGTTATCTCGCTCTTACAAGGGGACCCTCAATCTTGGGCGTTCTCTATTCCTCCAGGCTCCCCAGATCTCCAGTCAGTGGATCGATTTTTTACTGCCCTGGGTCTGGTATATGATGATCCGGATCGAGTTTCCCTTGCTGAAACAAAGTTACGTAAAATGCGGCAAGGAAATCGTCCAGCGGAGGAATATTCTTCTGAGTTCCGTAGATGGGCAACAGATACTCAGTGGAATGACCCAGCTCTTAGGAGCCAGTTTTGTCAAGGGTTGTCTGACAAATTAAAAGATGTGTTGGCTCAGTATGATTCTCCTCCATCACTGGAGGCTGCTATGGCCCTCGCTATTCGCATTGATAGACAAATTCGGGAAGACGCGAGGTAACTCCGCCTCCCGTGATGACTCCGCCTACTACTAAAGTCCCTTATACTGAGGTTCCCCTGGTCTGTTCTGAGGAACCCATGCAGTTGGGAGGGACATCTTTTTGTAGGAGAGAATCGGCGGTGCGCCGCAAGACTAGAAGGTGTTTCTTTTGCGGGAGAGAGGGACATTTTGTTGGGGGGTGTCCATCCCGGGCCTCTTTGAGCAAAGGAGTTAACCTGGGAGTGTGTATTTCGTCCCCAAATCCCTCTCAGTTTCTCGTGCCTGCGGAGGTGGTGATTGGTACGAGAGTTGAGAGGATTTCTGTTTTTCTTGATAGTGGGTCTGGGGCTAATCTGGTGGACGCTCGGTTTGCCCAGGTGCATGGTATGCAACTGAGTGTATTGGCCAAACCGGTCCCTATAGTCTCTATTGATTCTAGACCTCTCGGTCAAGGTAGCTTGGTACAAGCTGTTCATAACATAGATCTTCGAGTAGGGGCAATACATAAAGAGCAATTGTCTTGTTATGTGTTGGAGGGTCTACCTACTCCTATTGTGTTGGGACTTCCTTGGTTGGCTAAACATAACCCAGTGATTGATTGGCAATCCAGAAAGATAAGCCAGTGGGGTGAATTTTGCAGGAATAACTGCATGAGCACTGTCATCGGTGCGGTTGTGCCTAGGACTTTGTCTCCTTTTCTGGAGGACTTTGGGGAGATGTTCTCAGAGGAGGGGTGTAAAGAGTTACCTCCTCATCGCGCATATGACGGCTCAATAAAGTTGCTTCCTGATGCCTTATCTCGTACTTTCCCAGGGGCCGGGAAGACGGATGATCCGGTTCCTATTCCTCAGGAGGGAGTTGTAGTGTCAGCTGTATGCTCTGAGCTTGAGGGGGAGATATTGGGGGCTCAGGGGGACGCCCCTGTGGGACTTCCGGGGAGACTGATAGTTACGGATCGGTTGGGACTGAAGGTTACGGGGAACCGTTACAAACGGATGGCTGATAGGGGGAGAGTTTTTGGTCTAGATCTGAAGGTGAACGATCTGGTTTGGTTGTCTACCAGGAATATAAAACTTAAAGTTTCCTCCTGGAGGTTGGGTCCCAGATTCATCGGGCCGTACAGGATCAGTTCCATAATTAATCCGGTGGCATTTCGTCTGGACCTCCCTCCTACGTTTAAAATTCATAATGTGTTTCACAAGTCATTACTTAAAAAGTATGTGGCACCAGTCATACCGTCACCTCTACCTCCTCCTTCAGTGGTGGTCAATGATAACGTGGAATTTCATGGGTCGAAAATCATTGACTCACGTCTCAGTCGCCGATCCCTTCAGTACTTGGTTCATTGGAGGGGGTATGGTCCTGAGGAGAGGACGTGGGTCCCTGCGTCTGATGTTAACGCAGATCGATTGGTTCGGACCTTTCACACAACTCACCCGGGCAGACCTGGCCCTGAGGGTCCGGAGTCCCCTCGTAGAGGGGGGGTACTGTCATGGGTGTATCGCCACGAGGATCGTCGCGATTACACACTCTGACTTCTCACAGCTGAGTTGCTGTTTCTTTGAGTTAATTTTACCTAGCTCTTTGCTAAGACTAGGTCCAGCCTCGCCCGGCTGCTTTTGATTATGTTCTAATTAGCTTCCTTTATATAGCTGCCAGTCTGGGTGTTAGATGCCGGTGAAAGTATTCATGTAGTCTAGCAGACTGGATCGGTTCTGAGAATACTTAAGCTAAGAGCTCCTTAGTTGTTTTTACTCTTACAGCTTATAGTTTATCTCTGAGACCTTAGGTGTTCCTACTGTGTGTGAGTGTTGTATGTAAGACTTTATTTACTTTATTTCTTGTCTTTCTTGTATGTCTTTCTGTTCATTTACCGTTACCTGTTCATTCCCTTTGGTGGTAATCAGGGTCCTTCTTAGGACTAGATTACAGTTGGCAGGGATTGATAGGAGACAGGGTTTACGCTGGTGGCCTGGACCTCTGTACCTTTAACAGTACCTCCAGGTAGAGGGATTAGTTAGGACCCCAGTTTAGGGTCAGCATAGACCCCGGTCACCCTCTAGCCGGAGACAGTGTATAACGGATTCCGTATTGACCCACTGGACATTGTCAGGTAATTCTATGTTATCATATATCTATGCGCATGTTATATAGGATGTTGCCCTTTTGATATAGATTACTGACATCACATATATATATATCTGCTACACAGCGTGACACACGGCCAGACAACTGTGCAAACTCCATTGAGAGAAAAAAAAATCCTCCTCAGCACCCAGAGAAAAAAAGGGAAAAAATGCAACAAACAGAGAAAAAAAAAAAATTTCTGACAACTTCCTTTTTCTTTTTCCTTTTACTATTTTTCCCTTCTGTTGAGTACCATATAATTATCAGTTTGGCCGGTGATACTGTTATGATTTGGTAGCTGAGGAGAGCAGGCAAAAACGGCAATACACCAGAGAGGTTGGAATCTACTGGATTGCAGTACCCTGACTAACCACCACAACTAAAGGCAGCCGTGGAGCGTTCCTACGTTGGTCCTAGACGCCTCGTCACAGCCTGAGAGGTTAACTACACGTAAAGATAGAAAGAGGAAAGCTATCTGCCCCGGAGCAGATCCCCAAAGAACAAAAGAAGCCCCCAAACATGTAATGGCGGTTAGACAAGAGGAAATACAGACACAGACAGAAAATAGTATGATCAAACGTTGGGGCCCAATCTACCTGGACAGAAAAGGATAGGAAGGACACTTACTGCAATCCAAAAAACCCTAAAAAATACCAACTCTACTAATTGCAAAAATACCTGAGATCACACGACCTCTACCACCTAAATTAGTTCTCTGGTGTCACAAAACTAAGCCGCAGCCACTGAAAAAACTGGAATAGGCAAATGAACAAATAACAGAGGCTCAGATAAACTGAGAGGAGCACAAGCCCCCGGAGGGGACCAGGCTGACCTCCACAGAAGTGCAGGGAACAATGCAAAAAAGCAAGCACAAAAATAAAAGCAGAAAATATCTTATCTGATAGCAGAAGATGCAGGCAAGACTCAGCAAGCTTCCAAGTGAACCAGGAACCACAGTTGAGACAAGAACAATTGATCACCGGCAACCATGATGGGAGGGAACCTACCTTATATAAGACCAGTCTGTAACTCCTGATTGCCAATCCTCATTGAATGGTTCAGTACTGTTTGTAACCACCAGAGGGAGCTTCTGCTCAGAATTCATTTCTAACACATTCACAACAGTGTTGCCTTGTGAGCCAGCTTCTGAGCCCATGCAGTGTGATAGAGTGACTTCTGGGGCACAGCGTCATGAGTTTCGAAAGCAATGGGTTATGTTTCTACTGTGGTGATGCCTCTCATGCTATTTCAGTCTGCCCTAAACGGGGTAGACGTTTTGCACGCTCAGTTGTCTTGGGTAGTGTTCAGACTAAATTTCTGTTGACTGTTACCCTGATTTGCTCCCTGTCCACATTTTATGCTCAGGCTTTTGTTGATTCAGGAGCAGCTATTAACCTGATGGATTTTGACTTTGCCAAACATTGTGGGTTTCCCATGATACCCCTGCGGAAGTCTATTCCCCTACTGGGCATTGATACTACCCCTTTGACGGAGAATAAACCCCAGTTTTCTACTGAGGTGATAATGAAGGTTGAACCAGATCATCATGAGAGTTGCAAATTTCTGGTGCTGTATAATGTTCATGACATTATTGTACTAGGTTTCCCTTGGTTACAGTCTCATAATCCTGTTTTGGATTGGAAATCTGTGTCTGTGACCAGTTGGGGCTGCCAATGTGTTAATGCCGACACTCCTGTTTTTTCTGCCTCTCCCCAGTCTCAGGATGTTCCTGACTTTTTGACTGATTTTTCGGATGTGTTTAGTGAAAGTAAATCCACCTCCTTGCCCCCTCACAGGAGCTACGATTGCGCTATTGAATTAGTGCCTTTTGGTAAATTTCCTAAAGGTCACCTTTTTAACTTGTCTGTACCTGAACACGATGCTATGCGATCTAATATCAAGGAGTCCTTGGAGAAGGGTCATATCAGACCATCCTCTTCACCCCTGGGTGCCGTTTTTTCCTTTGTGGCCAAAAAGGATGGTTCATTGAGGCCGTGTATTGATTATCGTCTCTTGAATAAGATCACTGTGAAGTATCAATATCCGTTACCCTTGATTTCTGACCTGTTTTCCAGGGTGAGAAGTGCTAGTTGATTTACCAAGCATGACCTCAGGGGGGCGTATAACCTTATTCGCATTAAGCACGGGGATGAATGGAAGACGGCGTTTAATACCCCAGAGGGGCATTTTGAGTACCTAGTAATGCCTTTTGGGCTCACTAATGCTCCTGTAATGTATGTAGTACAGTTCATATAGCGTCTTGTGCTTGGGTGCGATGAAAACACAGGAGTCACAGGTTTGATATAGAAAAGTCCTGTATTACTTCATACAAGTTGGCAGAAATAGTCACACAGTTTGCAGACACAGAAACAGGAGACACAGCAGGCCAGAGTAATCCAAGCTCAGCAATCACTCTCAAATACAGATTCAGGATCTTCTTCTCTGTTACCGTAAGTCCATGCAAACGTGGGTCTTTCAAAGAGCAGGGTTCAGAGTCCACAAGTGCTTCAGAGTTCCTCAGTAGGAATAGCTGGAGTACAAGGTCCAAGGCTTACAGGAGTCAAGTCACAGTTCACTGCAGGCTAGATTCTGAAGCACTGATTGCTCAGCTGTGGCTGCTTAAGAAGCAAAGGAGAGAATCAGGGCGGGAACATGCAAGCTGGAAACTCCATTTTGACTGAGGGCAAGATAGCTGCAGCAAGACAGAAAGTAAAATGGCTGACGAACAAACTGAGTTTCAGGAATATATACATAGAACCTTACATTACTCCCCCCTTAAGGACAACCTCCGGATGACCTCAGACCAGGCTTGTGTGGGTACCTCTGATGAAACTGACGGAGCAAGCGAGGAGCATTAACGTTATTGACCGGTTCCCATGAGTTGTCCTCCACTGGGTAGCCCTGCCATTTAATCAGATATTGTAACTGATTTCTATACAACCTGGAATCTAAAATCCTTTCCACCACAAATTCTTCCTGACCATCGACTAGCACTGGGTCAGGGCAAGGAGAGGAACGTCCAGGAAACGTATTGGGTGTCGCAGCCTTTAGTAGGGATACATGAAAGACAGGGTGGATTCTCATAGTTCTGGGCATTTGAAGACGACAAGCAACGGCACTTATAATTTTACTGATTTTATAGGGTCCAATGTACTTATGTCCCAACTTAGACGATGGAATCCTTAACTTAAGATTTCTGGTTGACAGCCAGACCAAGTCTCCTACCTTGAAAGCTGGTGCAGGTTTACGAAATTTATCTGCTGCTTTCTTGTACCTTTCTTGAGCCGATTCCAGATTTTCCTTTAGAAGATCCATATTCTTCTGTAAAGACGTGATTCTTTCAGCCACTGCTGGTAAAGGCGTTTCTATGGGAAATCGTGGTAGAATGTTAGGATGATAACCTAGATTAGAGTAAAAAGGAGACTGTTTAGTGGAGGCACTCTGAGAGTTGTTATACGAGAACTCAGCTAATGGAAGTAGATCCACCCAATCATCCTGTAGGTGGCAGATAAAGCAGCGGAGATACTGCTCCAGGGTTTGATTGGTTCGTTCGGTCTGTCCATTAGTCTGGGGATGAAAAGCAGAAGAAAGGTTTACTTTAATGTCCAATGCTGCACAGAAATTTTGCCAAAACCTAGAAGTGAATTGTACCCCTCGATCCGAAATAACCTCATCCGGTACTCCATGTAAGCGAAACACATCTTTAATCATCAAATCTGATGTCTGTTTTGCAGTGGGTAAGCCGACACAAGGGATAAAATGAGCTGCCTTTGTTAGACGGTCAACCACCACTAGAATGGTGTTCTTCCCCTGAGAGGTTGGTAACTCCACAATGAAGTCCATAGAAATGGATCCCCACGGACGGGACGGGGTGGGAAGAGGCTGTAACAGACCAGTTGGTGAGGAGCGAGGTGTTTTGCATCTTGCACAGACCTCACATGAAGTGACATAATTCAAAACATCCTTCCTGCAAGTGGGCCACCAAAAGAAACGAGAAAGAAATTCCTGTGTCTTTAGAATTCCTCTATGCCCAGCTATCTTGGAATCGTGAATGAGTTGCAATACTCTTAATCTGACTGTTTCAGGAATATACAGACGTTGTCCCTGAATCCACACACCATTCTTAAAGACAAGACTTACGTCACTTGGGGGTTGTGCCAAAAAGGAATCCGCATGGTATGCTTCCTTGATGTCCTTAAGTAGGTCTTGATTATGAATTACTCCTAGGAATCTAGAGTCAGGAAGAATAGTCTTAGGAGGAGTAATTGGACGTGTCTCTGCTGAGTAAATCCTAGAGAGTGCATCAGCCTTTCCATTGCGCGATCCTGGTCTATAAGAGATGATAAAATTAAATTGGTTTAAGAAAAGATTCCAGCGAGCCTGGCGAGGAGTCAGGCACTTAGCCGACCTGATAAACTCAAGGTTACGATGGTCTGTCAGGACGACTATTTGCTGTGCATCTCCCTGAAGAAGGTGTCTCCATTCTTTGAAGGCGGCAATAATGGCCAACAACTCTCTATTGCCCACATCGTAGTTCCTCTCAGCCGAAGACAACTGCTGGGAAAAGAAGGCACAGGGATGCAAGACATTCTTCTCACCTGTTCTCTGAGAGAGTATAGCTCCAACGGCACAGTCTGAAGCATCCACCTCTATTATGAAGGCAAGCTCGGGGTTGGGATGTACTAGGATAGGTGCAGTGGTAAATTTATCTTTTAGACGGGAAAATGCTTCCTGGGCTTGGGAGTCCAGGAAAACCTAGACTCTTTCCGGGTAAGTTGAGTGATAGGTGACACTACCTCAGAGAAATTTCTAATGAAACGTCTATAGAAGTTGGCAAACCCGATGAAGCGCTGTACCTCCTTCACATTTCTAGGACTTGGCCAATCCTTGATGGCTTGGGTTTTGCTTCCATCCATACTAATTCCTTGTGTAGACAGTACATACCCCAGAAATTGAATTTCGGTCCTATGGAATTCACACTTTTCAAGTTTGATGTAAAGATGATTTTGTCTTAGACGTTCCAAGACCATTCTCACATGTCCATGATGTTCCTCTGTGGAGTTAGAAAAAATTAGAATATCATCCAAATAAATTACCACGAATGTATCTAGATCCCTGAAGATGTCATTCACCAAGTGTTGGAAAGTGGCTGGGGCGGTACTCAGACCAAAAGGCATAACTAGATATTCAAAGTGTCCATAGCGTGACCTGAATGCAGTCTTCCATTCATCCCCAGGTCTAATACGGACTAAGTTATAGGCCCCACGAAGATCTAGTTTAGAAAAAAATTTGGCATGTCGCACTCTCTCCAATAACTCAGGGATTAAAGGCAATGGATAACGGTTTCTAATAGTAACCTTATTGAGTTCCCTATAGTCTACGCATGGTCTCAGAGATCCATCTTTCTTCTTTACAAAGAAGATGGGTGCACCTGCAGGAGATGAAGAGGGGCGTATGAAGCCCTTGGCTAGATTTTCATCTATGTAATCCTTTAAAGCCTTTAGCTCGGGCCCCGCCAGGGGGTAGATCTTACCAAAAGGTATCTCTGCTCCAGGCAATAATTCAATTGGACAATCATATGGACGGTAAGGAGGAAGCTGGTCAGCGTTCTTCTTGTCACATAAATCCACATAGTCCTGGTATACAGCTGGTAGTTCAGGGACTGACATGATTCCTTTAGGAACAGAGCAAGCTGAAACTTTTGGACTCATCTGTTTCTCTGGAAAGTGTAATTCCTTGGTCTCCCAGTTAATGGTAGGATTCTGAGCCTGCAGCCATGGTAGCCCTAGAATAATGGGAAAGTGGGGAGAAGAGATAAGCATAAAGGACAGTTTCTCTTGATGATCTTTACCCATAAGAACCCTCAAAGGCTCTGTTTCCTGATCCACTGGTCCAGAGGTCAGCAGGGAGCCATCCACAGTTTCCATCTGTACTGGAGTAGCCTTCTTCACTGAACGTATTCCCTGTTTCAGAGCAAAGGAACATCCATAAAATTTCCACTTGCCCCTGAGTCGATCATAGCAGAGCTAGACACCCAAGCTGAGTCAACCCAGAGTTTGATGGAAAGAAAGCAATGAGAATTGTTTTTCTTACAACTCAGCTGGGACAACCGCTGAGGAAACTTGAAAAATGGCAGCGTTTACACAGTCAACGTCCTCAGAGGTAACGGAGTTTAAGTCCGAGAAATCAAGATCTGTTGCTGCAGATCTCTCTGGAGCCTGAGGCTCGGACCTGACAGATCCCCTCTCGCAACACTCACAATGAATGAGTGCTGCAGTAGTCTTACGAGAATGGCTGGGGCAGTTTATAATGAAGTGCCCTGACTTACCACAATAGAAACATAGATTCTCCTTAAAACGATGTTCCTTGCGTGCATCACTAACCCGTCGTTGTAAAGAGTCTACCTGCATGGGTTCAGGTTCAGGTTCCCGTGTAATCCTACTCAAAGGTTCCTTAGCTGGAGAGGAAGGTAGGAAAAGGTTAGTACGATTGCTTTCGAACCATCTCTCTTGCCTGCGTTCAGTCAGACGAGTATCAATACGGATGCAGTAGTTAATAAAGTCACCTAACGCAGTGGGAGGGTCGGCACGAGCAAGTTCATCCTTAATCAGTGGAGATAACCCCTTTCGAAAAATAGATTTTTTGGCGGAACTGTCCCAGGTGGTATCAAGGGCCCATCTCCTGAAATCCAAGGCATATTCAGCTACCGAGTGCTTACCTTGGCGCAAAGCTAACATGGCTGCTTCAGCTGTTGCACCTCGATTGGGGTCATCAAACACCTGCCCCATGGCTGAAATAAAATCATCAAGGTGATTCAAACAATCATCCTCAGTCTCAATCAGAGGGTTTGCCCACATTAAAGCCTTGTTGGTAAGCAACATAATTATAGTAAGCACCTTAGATCGTTCAGTGGAAATTGTGAAGCATGTGCAGAAAAAAAAAAGATTGCATTGATTAATAAATCCCCTGAATTTCTCACGTTCACCGCCAAAACGAAAAGGGGGCAACTTGGGAATCCCAGCACTCGGGGCTACGGCAGGAGCCTGGACTCGCCCCTCTAGAACCTCAATCCTGGCTCGCAAATCCTGGTAGTCTGTCCAACCACTTGCAAATTGTGATTATTGAGGTCCTGTAGATTTGTAAAACGGGTCTTTATATTCTGCAAATCTGCAAGGATATTATCAGTCACTCCGCAAAGTTCCTTTATGCGGGCCTCCATTTTCCAGATCTTTTAAGACAGGATTACTGGAAGAAGAGGAGAGAAAAAAAACAATAGTGTTCACCTGTGGCAACACTGCAGAGAGAAAAAAAAATTAAGGGAACTGCTCACCTGGAATGGTTGTGAGAAGTCACAACCACTATCATCACAGAAAGTTTCAACCAGACATCTGATATCCAGAGTTACAGCAGACAAAAAAGAGAAAAGAAAGGAAAAAAACAAAAAACAATAGTGTTTACCTGTGGTAACACTGCAAAAAGAAAAAACTTAAGGGAATTGCTCACCTGGAATGGTTGTGAGAAGTCACAACCACTGTCATCACAGAAAGTACAACCGGACGTCTGATATCCACAGTACAGCAGACACAGCCTTCCAGACCCAGCAGACACTAACGTTTTGGCTTCAGAATCTTGTAATGTATGTAGTACAGTTCATATAGCGTCTTGTGCTTGGGTGCGATGAAAACACAGGAGTCACAGGTTTGATATAGAAAAGTCCTGTATTACTTCATACAAGTTGGCAGAAATAGTCACACAGTTTGCAGACACAGAAACAGGAGACACAGCAGGCCAGAGTAATCCAAGCTCAGCAATCACTCTCAAATACAGATTCAGGATCTTCTTCTCTGTTACCGTAAGTCCATGCAAACGTGGGTCTTTCAAAGAGCAGGGTTCAGAGTCCACAAGTGCTTCAGAGTTCCTCAGTAGGAATAGCTGGAGTACAAGGTCCAAGGCTTACAGGAGTCAAGTCACAGGTTCACTGCAGGCTAGATTCTGAAGCACTGATTGCTCAGCTGTGGCTGCTTAAGAAGCAAAGGAGAGAATCAGGGCGGGAACATGCAAGCTGGAAACTCCATTTTGACTAAGGGCAAGATAGCTGCAGCAAGACAGAAAGTAAAATGGCTGACGAACAAACTGAGTTTCAGGAATATATACATAGAACCTTACAGCTCCTTCCATCTTCCAATCCTTCATGAATGATATTTTCAGGGATTTTGTGGATAAATTTCTGATTGTTTATTTGGATGATATCTTGATTTTTTCTAATGACTGGGACTCTCATGTGAAACATGTTCGGACTGTGTTCCAGATTTTGAGAGAGAATGTACTGTATGTGAAGGGATCAAAGTGTCTTTTTGGCGTACAGAAGGTCTCATTTTTGGGATTCATTTTGTCTCCGTCTGTTATTGAAATGGACCCGGTCAAGGTTCAGGCCATCTGTGATTGGGTCCAACCTACTTCATTAAAGGCTCTTCAGAGATTTTTGGGTTTTGCCAATTTTTATCGTAAATTTATTGGTAATTTCTCCGTATTGTTAAACCATTACCTGATTTGACCAAAAAGTGTTCTGATGTGGTGAATTGGCCTCCTGAGGCAGTCTCTGCATTTCAGGAACTTAAGCAGAGATTCACTTCTGCTCCTGTTCTACGGCAGCCTGATGTTTCTCTACCGTTTCAGGTGGAGGTTGATGCCTCTGAAATTGGGGCAGGTGCCGTTTTGTCCCAAAGAGATCCAGAGACCTCTAAGAGTAACCCTTGTGCCTTTTTCTCTCGAAAATTTTCTCCAACTGAACGTAATTATGACGTAGGTAATCGGGAGTTATTCGCCATGAAGTGGGCCTTTGAAGAGTGGAGACATTGGCTGGAAGGAGCCAAACATCAGGTGGTGATCCTCACGGACCATAAGAATCTGGTTTATCTGGAATCAGCCAAGCGACTTAATCCTAGACAGGCCAGGTGGGCCTTGTTTTTCACACGTTTTAATTTTGTGGTTTCTTTTCTTCCTGGCACTAAGAATGTTAAGGCGGATGCCCTCTCGAGGAGTTTCCTTGCGGACTCTCCTGAGTTATCTGATCCTGCTGTTATTTTGAAAGAGGGTGTAGTTCTTTCCGCCATCTCGCCCAATTTGAGACTGGCTCTGGAAGGGTGTCAGGAGGATAAACCTGAGCGCTGCCTATTGGGAAATTGTTTGTCCCAGACCAGTGGAAGAAGAGTGTGATGTCTGAGATTTATTGTTCCGCGTTGGCTGGTCATCCCGGGATTTTTGGTACCAGAGACTTGGTGAGTCGGTCCTTTTGGTGGACTACGTTGTCTCGTGACGTCAGGGAATTTGTGCAGTCCTGTGGGACTTGCTCTCGCTCCAAGCCTTGCTCTCGCTCTAGTGGTTTGTTAATGCCATTACCTGTGCCCAAGAGGCCATGGACCCATATCTCTATGGATTTTATTTCCGACCTCCCTGTTTCTCAGAGAATGACCGTTATCTGGGTAATCTGTGATAGGCTTTCCAAGATGATACATCTTGTGCCATTACCTAAGTTACCTTCCTCCTCCGAATTGGTGCCTTTGTTCCTTCAGCACGTGGTTCGGTTACATGGCATTGTGGAGAACATTGTGTCTGACAGAGGAGTCCAGTGTGTTTCCAGATTTTGGAGGACATTTTGTTCTAAACTTGGTGTTCAGTTATCTTTCTCCTCTGCTTTTCATCCTCAGACCAATGGACAAACCGAGAGAACAAACCAGACCTTGGAGACTTATTTGAGAAGTTTTGTGTCTGCTGATCAAGATGACTGGGTCTCTTTTTTGCCTTTGGCTGAGTTTGCTCTTAATAATAGGGCTAGCTCTGCCACCTTGATGTCTCCATTTTTCTGCAATTTTGGGTTTCACCCTCGATTTTCTTCGGGACAGGCGGAGGCTTCTGTCTGTCCGGGTGTTGACTCTATTGTGGAGCGAATGCAGCAGATTTGGGACCAGGTAGTGGAGAGGTTGTCTCTCTCTCTCAGGAGAAGGCCAAACGGTTTGCCAACCGACATAGGACTGATGGTCCTCAGTTTAAGGTGGGGGACTTGGTTTGGTTGTCCTCAAGAAATATCCCTATGAGGGTTGCATCTCCAAAGTTTAAGCCTAGGTTCATTGGACCTTATAAGATCATGGAGATTCTTAATCCTGTTTCCTTCTGTTTGCTTCTTCCAGGGACATTTAAGATCCATAACGTGTTCCACAAGTCCTTATTGAAGAGGTTTGTCGAGCCAGTGGTTCCTATGGCTGCGCCTCCTGACCCTGTTTTGGTTGAGGGCAATCTGGAGTATGTGGTTGAGAAATTATTGGATTCTCATTTTTCTAGACAGAAACTCTAGTATTTGGTTAAGTGGAGAGGTTATGGTCAGGAGGACAATTCTTGGGTGTTTGCTTCGGACATCCATGCTAGGAGTCTGATCCGTGCCTATCACCGAGCTCATCCTGATTGACCTGGTTGCACAAGTGAGAGTTCGGTGACCCCTCCTCAAGGGGGTACTGTTATAAATGTGCTAAAAATGGTTTCTGAGCAGAGGCTCCCTCTGGTGGTTACTGACAGTTCTGAACCTTTCAGCGAGGAGTGGCAATCTGGGATCATGGACTGGTCTGATATAAGTGAGGTCCCCTCCCATGATGGTTGCCGGTGATCAATTGTTCTTGTCTCAATTGTGGTTCCTGGTTCATTTGGAAGCTTGCAGAGTCTTGCCTGCATCTTCTGCTATCAGATAAGATATTTTCTGCTTTTATTTTTGTGCTTACTTTTTGCATTGTTCCCTGCACTTCTGTGGAGGTCAGCCGGGTCCCCTCCGGGGGGCTTGTGCTCCTCTCAGTTTATCTGGAGCCACTGTTGTTTGGTCATTTGCTTTTTCCTGTTTTTTCAGTGGCTGCGGCTTAGTTTTGTTACACCAGAGAACTGATTTAGGTGGTAGAGGTCGTGTGATCTCAGGTGTTTTTGCAATCAGTAGAGTTGGTATTTTTTAGGGTTTTTTTTTTGGATTGCAGTGAGTATCCTTTCCTGTACTTTTCTGTCTAGACAGATTGGGCCCCAGCGTTTGCTCATTTTATTTTCTGTCTGTGTCCGTGTTTCTTCTTGTCTAACCGCCATTACATGTTTGGGGGCTTCCTATTTTCTTTGGGGATCTTCTCCGGGGCAGATAGCTTTCATCTTTCTGCCTTTAGGTGTAGTTATCTCTCAGGCTGTGACGAGGCGTCTAGGATCAACGTAGGAACGCTCCACGGCTACCTCTAGTTGTGTGGTTAGTTCAGGTTACTGCAATCCAATACGTTCCAGCCTCTCTGGTGTATTGCCGCTTTTGCTTACTCTCCTCAGCTACCAAAACATAACAGACATCTTCTAGAGGGGGCTCGCTTCCCCTTCCAAGTATTCATGGACCACAAGAACTTGGTGTATTTGCAGACAGCCCAGCGGCTAAATTCCCGTCAGATGGTCCTTGTTCTTCTCCCGGTTCCATTTCACCCTCCATTTCCTCTCTGGTGAGAAGAACATTCGCGCCGACGCTCTATCTCGCTCCGTGGTGTCCTCTGAGCAGGTGGTGGAGGAGCCTCGGCTTATTGTCCCCACAGAGAGCCTAAGAACAGTGGCTCCGGTTTCGCTTGAGTCTCCGGGCAAGACTTTTGTGCCCACCAATTTGCGACCGGAAGTACTCTCTTGGGCACATTCGTCCAGGGTGGGTGGACATTTTGGGACAAAAAGGACTTCTGAGTTGCTGGCGAGGACATACTGGTGGCTGCAGATGGCCCGTGACGTCAGGGAGTATGTTCAGGCGTGCGTCTCCTGCGCCAAGAATAAATCCCCTCGACAACGGTCGGCTGGGCTACTTTTCCCTTTGCCGGTGGCAGACAAGCCCTGGGAGATAGTCGGGATGGATTTTGTGGTGGGCTTACCCAAGTCTCGGGGCTGCACCATCATCTGGGTGATAACCGACCACTTCTCTAAAATGGTGCACTTGGTGCCGTTACTACGGTTACCGTCTGCACGGGCCTTGGCAGCATTATTCATTAGGCGTATTTTCCACCTACAAGGTATGCCAGACAAAATTGTCAGTGATCAAGGTCCCCAGTTTGCGTCTCAGTTCTGGAGAGACTGTGTCGTTTACTCAGCATTGAGTTGAATCTCTCTTCTGCATACCATCCCGAGACGAATGGGTTGGTAGAGAGGGCCAACCAGACCTTGGTCACATACTTGCGACATTTTGTCTCTGCCAGGCAGGATGACTGGGCATCCTTTCTACCGTGGGCTGAGTTCGCTCTAAATAATGCTGTGGCTGACTCCACCGGACAGACCCCATTCCTCCTGAACTACGGTCAGCATCCGCGGGTACCAGTGCCCATGCCCGTGTCTTCCACCAATTCCAGGGTGGCAGACTGGGCTGTGGAGGCACGGGACATTTGGGACCGCACCCAGGATGCCATTCAGGCCTCCAAAGAGAGGATGAGGTCTTTGGCCGATGCCCATCGGCGCCCCGCTCCTACATTTGCTCCAGGTGACCTAGTGTGTCTCTCTGGGAGAAACATCAGGCTACGTGTAGAGTTCACCAAGTTGGCACCTCGCTTTTTGGGTCCTTTTAAAGTTCTTGAGCAGGTGAACCCGGTGGTTTACCGCCTAGCCCTTCCGCCTCGCTTGGTATCACGGACACCTTTCACGTGTCCCTCCTGAAACCCGTGGCCATTTTCCGGTTTTTCCGAGTCATCTGCCGAGACGTCGGGTTCATCTACCGATGATCATGAGGTGAAAGCCATTGTTGGGTGCAAGGTGGTACGAGGAAAAAAATTTTATTTGGTGTATTGGAGGGGTTATGGGCCTGAGGATAGGTCCTGGTTGTCTGCCGAGCATGTTCACGCTCCGCAGCTCATCGCTGCCTTTGAGCGCAGTGAGGCCCAAAGAAGGGGGGCCCTAGGAGGGGGGTAATGTTAGGGTCCGAATTCCCACTGCTGCACAAGGGAGTCTCGAACCATTCCCGCTGCGGTCCACCATCCATCTCCGGCCGCAGTGGAGCCTGCTCAGCAAAGACGTCGGTCCCAGCGTCTCGCCCGGTCTAATACTGTGCAGAGACTTGCTGCTGCCTCTCCAGGTTCTGCTATTGTAGCCAGTACTGGTCAGCGGCTAGCAGACGTCTTTAGGACTAAGTCCTTTGCTGCTTCATCTGAGCATGCCCAGGGCAAGATCTCCCATTGGAGATCAGGGGTCACATGCTCAGATACAGCTGCCACTCCTATTGGTCCTTCAGGAAGGTCCTGTGGCTGTTGAAGTTCTGAAGCAGCTTCCCATTGGTCCTTACTGGAAGGTATTTTTCTCGTGGCTGCTATAAAAGGCTGTCCTTACAGCACGGCCGTGCGCTAGTATCAACCGTGATTTGCTTTGCGCCAGTATGGTCATGCGTGTGTGTGGTTAGGGCGGCTGAAATACACCATTACAATACCGACCTAATCGGTGAGGAGCTTGGTATGCTAGCTGGTCAGGCTCGGTATCTTAGATGCCTTAGATTACCGGCAGAACCGGTGAGGAGTTTGATTGCCGTATTCAGAGCCTGGCGTTCAGACGCCATAGATTGCGGGTGACTCCCGCGAGGACATTAGTGCATGATCACGTTCTATGTTCACTTAGCAGTCAACTGTGTACCTGGGTGCCTAACAGGACACAGAAGTTTGTCTCAGCGGCTCTGAGACGCAACAGGATTCGCTTTCAACGCTAGAAAGCGCCCTAGCATGTTTACTTTGCGACTCAGTGGTGTTAGCTGAGTTCGCACACCGCCATATAGCGCTGCGGCACTCCTTCTAGCGGCTCTGTGGAATAACAGAGTTCGCACATATTGCCACAGCGCGTTACGGCGTTTATTTTGGCGACTCTGCGGGATAACAGAGTTCGCTTCTTGCGCCATCTTACTAGCAGCAGGCTCCGCCTGCATGGTGGACCCCGGGCTGCGAATGCACCTCTCTACATCTTATATTTGGTGCGTTCCGCAGACCCTAACACTAGATGATAACCAAACTCAAGGCAGATGAACAATTATATCATTTTGACAAACCAAAGGAACAGATGAAGGTATGTACACATGATCACAAAAACTGTATTCACATGTGGCATAGACGTCTAGGACATAGACACCCGGACAGTATAAGGGAACTACAGAGAAAAGAATTGACAAAATATTTAAAGATATCAGATTGCTCAATTACCATAAGATGTGAATGTTGTATAAAATCCAAAGCCACAAGGATATCTATTCCAAAAGAAAGTGAGATGAAAAGCGAAAGACCACTTGATTTGGTGCATACTGACGTATGTGGACCCATGAAAGTGACTACATCAGGAGGCAATAGATACATGTTGATTTTTATAGACGACTACTCAAGATACACAGTCACAGACTTAATAAAGAACAAAAGTGAAGTTTTTGATAAACTTGTAGACTATGTAACAAGATCAAGTAACAAATTTCAAAGGAAGCCAATTGTCATCAGAAGTGATAATGGAGGTGTATTTACAGGTCACAAAATAGAAGACAACTTAAGACAAAATGGAATAGAACATCAGAAAACTGTTCCATTCACACCTGAGCAAAATGGAGTAGCAGAAAGGAAAAACAGAACTCTAACAGAAATGATGAGATGTATGCTGACAGATTCTAAACTACCAGGGAAATATTGAGGTGAGGCAGCAATGATAGCTACATATCTACAGAACCGACTTTTTTCCAGAAAACTGAAGAAAACGCCATATGAACTGTGACAAGGTATGAAACCAAGTGTCAATCATTTAAAAGTTTTTGGATGTAAAGTTTTTATATTCATTCCAACAGAAAAACGTTCCAAACTTCAAAACAGGTCCATGGAAGGAATATTCGTTGGATATAGTGAAAACTGCAAAGGATAAAGAATCTTAGATCCCAAAACAGACAGAGTTACAGAGTAACAGTGTGACATTCATTGAAGATTTAAATGAAGACATTATGATTTCAGTTGAAACAAAAAATGAGAAAAACAATAGTGACATAACTGAAGAAATATCTGATGAGAAAGAAGTAGAAATTAATGAAGAACAAAATACTGAAAGTGAAGAACCACAACTACAAACAGACACAGAACCAAGACGTTCAATAAGAGAGAACAAAGGAAAACCACCAAAACGTCTCTCATACAAGACAAGTATAAGAAAAATCTATGAGCCTACCTCTTGGGAAGACGTATCTAAACTTCCTGAAGAAGAAGCTAAAAATTGGATAGAAGCAACAGAAACAGAAATTAAATCCATGCATGATTCAAATACATGGACACTAACAGATTTTCCTAAGGAAGAAAAGCCATAGTATGTAAATGGATTTTTAAAGTAAAATACCAAACAGATGGCACACCTGAAAGATATCGAGCAAGACTCGTAGCTAAAGGGTATTCTCAAAAATATGGAGAAGACTATGATGAAACATTTGCTGCAGTTGTCAAACACACTACAATAAGAACTTTACTTACAGTTGCAGCAATGGAAAAGATGGAACTAAGACATCTGGATGTAAAGACAGCTTTTTTGAATGGAGATTTAACAGAAGACATTTACATGGAACAACCTTCAGGATTCAAAGATGAAAGAAATCCAAACAAAGTTTGTAAACTACAGAAAATAATATATGGTTTAAAGCAAGCAGCTAAAGCGTGGAATGACAAAATCACGGAAGTACTAACAAATTAAAAAATTTTAAAGAAGCAAAGCTGATCCATGCTTGTACACAAAAAGGCTAATAGATGGATTTATGTACTCATATATGTAGACGACATTTTGATTTGTTTTAAACATGAAAGGGATAAAGAAAACATTCTAAAAATCCTGAAACAAAATTTTGAAATCAAAGACTTGGGAAATGTAAAACAGTACCTAGGAATACAGATAGAAAGAGAAGAAGACGGAAGTTTCCTACTGAAACAAAATCACATGATTCAAGACATAACAGAAAAATTTGGACTAAAGGATGCAAAAACAGTAAAGTCTCCAATGGAAACTAATTATCTCAAAGAGGTGAACAGTGAAAAATAATATGCTACCAAACAATGAAGAATACAGGACAGCAATAGGAAAACCACTGTATCTAGCGACCGTTACAAGACCAGACATCGCAGCAGCAGTAGGAATCCTGAGTTGAAAGGTATCAAAACCAAATAAAGCTGATTGGAATGCCGTGAAGAGAGTAATACGTTATTTGAAAGGAACTAGCAATGTTAAGCAGAAATTACCCACAGGTGATAATTGCATTTTAACAGGATATGTTGATGCAGATTGGGTTGGAGATCCAACTGACAGAAGATCTACCAGTGGACATATTTTTTTTCTCTCAGGTGGATCAATAAGTTGGACAAGTAAGAAACAGTCAATTGTGAGAATAAGTGCACACGTTCAGGATTATTTGCGTTTTTTTCGCGGGAAAAAAACGCGTCAAAAACGCATGAATTAAGCATCCTATCATTTAGAATGAATTCCGCAATTTTTGTGCATATGGTGCGTTTTTTTCTAGCAACATGTTCATTAATTTTGCGGATTTCTAGCGTTTTTCCCGCTATATTATTGACCTAGAAAGTTCAGGGAAAAATCGTGGTAAAAACGCGTCAAATCCGTGCAAAAACCGCACCAAAAACGCGCAAAAACCGCGCAAAAAAAAGCGCATTTTTGCCGCTAAAAAAGTCCGGTTTTGCTCAGGAATATTCTGCAAACATTCCTGAATGTGTGCACTTAGCCTGACACTATCTTCAACAGAAGCAGAATATGTTGCAGCAGCACATGCGAGTCAAGAAGTACTGTGGATAAGACAATTGTTGATGTGTAGCCCTGGTGGTAGGCACACGCAGTACCCTGGGGAGTGTATGGCGAGACGGCGGCTTAATGCTCAATATGCATTCATTCTACACACACTGGACACACCCTTGGGTAGTGAAGTATACTCTAGGGAGTGGTCAAAGTAGTGGGTGTAGGGTGATTTTGAAAAGAGTCTAGTTCCTGTCTCCGGACAGAGAAGACGCATGAAGTGGAGCTTAGACCTCTGTGGAAAGAGGAGAGAGGAGTCTAGCCTGCTTCATAACCAGTTCAAATAGTGGAGTCCGGTATAGGTTTGGAAATATACCTTAGTCTGGTCAGAGCTGGATTATCTCTCAGCACACATTGAAGAAAGTAAGGAGTATCAGCACAGAAAGACTTCAGCGTTCCTGTCTAAGGACAGTATCAGGTACAGAGACGTGCTCCTGCCTGTGACAACTGAGCATCTGTGGCTGGCTTCATTGGAAGGAGAAAGATTGGAAGAGACTGCTCGACCCCTGGCTAGTGAGAATGTTTATGTTACCAGCGTGGACAAGGCGAAAGGCAAGTGGATTGTAGAATTGGTGCTAAAGGATTGCTTAAGTCCAGCACCCTGTTTACCGGTCACTGGGGACCGAAGAGTCGCTGTTGTTTCAGGCACAGAGGCAGAAAAACCAGGAATCTACCGGACCCTAGGTCGCGGCAGACAAGCCCCTTATAGTCGGTACGTAGCTGGGGTCAGGGGGAGTGAAGACTTTGGCGTTCTGCAGGACAAACATAAGTATTCAGCTCCTTCACAGGAAGGCCCCTAACACTAAGCTGACTGGGCAGTTACAGCTAAGATTAGCTGGAATCATAGAGGGAACTACGCTTCAGGCTGGTTGTACTCGTTCATTGGAGTTAAAGGAGGCCCTAACTTGTCCAGCTGCCGTCTCAAAATACACTCTCCGCGGGACAGCTTCCCCGGGACCTGCCTTGACATTCAGCAAGTAAAGGTATGGAAAGACATTGACTGTGTGAGACTGTGTTATTTACCGGCACCCGACTTCACCATCTTAACAGACTTTGAGGGAAGAGTCCCACCTGTAGGGACCTGACATCTAGCTGCCTCACCATCCCCTCAGAGATCTACAGCAGCGCTGGTACCCATTACCAGAATACTACAGGTGGCGTCACGAACTGTATATAGTTATCCCCTGTAAATATTCCCCAACAACATACGCCAGACCGCCAGGGCCACAGACCGAGCCACAGCTACCTGTGACAAAATCCCCATAGACTTCCATGGGCTCGGCTCTGAGTACCCCATTGCCCTGGTAACCCACAATTGTGGTGGCGGGTCGACACAACTAAACTTGGCGTCACGAACAGGATACCAAACTCGCGAAATTGCGAGCCCTGCGTGCCTAAGGACTTGTTTTTGTAAAAAGGACTGTTTGCACTTTTGGCGCCAAAATCGCCATTTTTGTCGCCATATTCGCGCCCTCAGGCGCTGGAGAAGAAGGTGGGCGTACCTTCGTGGGCGTCTACCCCCCTGTGGCGCGAAGAAAATGCCTGTCCTCTCAAAGTGCTATTATAACATGCGGTCCTGCCCTACAGCAAAGGAGGTCCGCCTCCTCTTCACCTTCCCTGCGAGGAGGAGGAGACGCAAATCCCACCTCCACGGAAGAGACCGGATGTTTCCACTGAAAGAAAGAATCTTCTGGAGCGTGATGGAGGCAGGACGTGTGGAGCCGAGCGGAGCAGCGGAGGAAAGCAGGCCCCGTGCCCCAGCCAAGCTGCCACCAACGCCGGAGTTATCCGTGATCCTGCACCTGCAACAGGCGTTGTTAGAGGTGCGGGAGGAGAACTCACGCCTAAAGAAGTTGTTCCAACCTGGCCTGGAGGAGATAGAGAGACGCCGCTGTAACCTGCAGAAATGGCGGATGACGAACACGGCGTCTCCTCCCCTCAACGAACCCCCACGATTCAAAGTACCGAAAAGTCTGCTGCCCAAGGCGGAGGAGCAACCGGAGGCTGCCCCCGAAAGTACCGTTCCCGATCCCACTGGTGAAGCGGTGGATGCGGAGGAGGTTGAGGAGGTACAGCCAATCCCGGAACGCCCGCCCGGCCAGGAGGCCGCAGCAGATTATCAATCCCCGGCAGGGACACCGAGGGGTCCTGTCCGTCACTACCAGATGTGGACTGGGACGAGATGGCGCGCCTGGATGACGTCGCCTACACCGCCCAGTGGGAGCAAGAATGGCGGAGTCGTGAGGAGACAAAGAGGCGCCAACAGGAGGAAGCGCGGGAAATCAAGAAGAACCGCCAGCGACAGTTTGCCGAGCTGATTGCTGATAAGGAGACTGTCCGTCGCGACAAAGGTACCTTACGGGAACCGCGGCGGCAGGGGTGTGTGACTGAGTTCCAGCTCCGGAAGGGCTGGGGCTTTATTCGTGAACCGGGCCTCTACCCAGCGGTCTTCGTCAGCAGGCGTGACGTGGAATCTCACCTGCCACAAGGCCATCCCGGGAGGGACTTAGTGAACGGCGACATAGTCACCTATACGCGGCATTGGGGAATGAAGGGGTGGTATGCCCTGAACGTCGCCATCGTCCGCGACCCCGTCCCAGACGCAGGTATCGTCACCATTACTGCAGCGTCCCCGTATCCAGCTTCAGCAGCATCCGGCTGTGCCCCAGCATCGCCCCCGTCAAAGTCATCGCAACATGCGACCCAAAGTCTATCGCAAGTGAAAGCCACTTCCATATCGCCAGATGCGACCCAGTCTAAATCGCAAACCCTGACGCGGTCTATATCATTAACAGTAATTGAGACGCAATCGGTGTCGTGTGAAGAAAGTGTACCGGTTGCGCCCCTAGAGGTTCAAACCAGAGATGTCGCAACCCAAACCCTGATCGCAGCACATGACTTGCTGGTCTTAGGATCTAGGGCCCATTGCGTTGTTCCAGCCCCCGGGTGGAAAGCGTACTATTTGATGAATAAATATATAAAAAGAATTGGTAAGGTCCATAAAGGATCTACCATCAGTCAAAGTTTGAAAAATGTTTATAAAGTTTTTGCACAAGTTTATATATAATGTATATATATATAGTCCTAATTATAGAATGCCCGGCTGGGTAAATGGTGAAAAGAACCATAAAAAGTTATTGCACTTTATCATAATGTGATTTGATATATGCCTTTGGTTTTGATATATGCCTTTGGTTTACAATGGACTCGTAGGTTGAGGACTGAGACAGCCTAAAAACTTTCTTGTACATAGTTGCGCTCCGGCGCCCTATCTTGGTTTTACATAAGCCATACATATCTACCTCTGAAAAACAAAACCCGTGTGGTGTGGCACTGAGTGAGGTCTGCACTTGGATGTCCTGCAGCCCACCCAGGACCCACGTTGAAGGTTTGGTGCGGGTCCTTCACAAGTATCTTGTAAATTTATTTATTGAAAATGACATTTGATACTATTTGTATTAAAGTTTGTAACGTTCGAAGTATTCTTACCTCCCGGATGGGAAGATGTTATTGTTCCAATGTTATTGCATAAACAAAATTTTTCTGTCTTTTGTATTTCACAGCCCGGGAGTGCTGTCATTTACCATGGGGGAATGTGTAGCCCTGGTGGTAGGCACACGCAGTACCCTGGGGAGTGTATGGCGAGACGGCGGCTTAATGCTCAATATGCATTCATTCTACACACACTGGACACACCCTTGGGGTAGTGAAGTATACTCTAGGGAGTGGTCAAAGTAGTGGGTGTAGGGTGATTTGAAAAGAGTCTAGTTCCTGTCTCCGGACAGAGAAGACGCATGAAGTGGAGCTTAGACCTCTGTGGAAAGAGGAGAGAGGAGTCTAGCCTGCTTCATAACCAGTTCAAATAGTGGAGTCCGGTATAGGTTTGGAAATATACCTTAGTCTGGTCAGAGCTGGATTATCTCTCAGCACACATTGAAGAAAGTAAGGAGTATCAGCACAGAAAGACTTCAGCGTTCCTGTCTAAGGACAGTATCAGGTACAGAGACGTGCTCCTGCCTGTGACAACTGAGCATCTGTGGCTGGCTTCATTGGAAGGAGAAAGATTGGAAGAGACTGCTCGACCCCTGGCTAGTGAGAATGTTTATGTTACCAGCGTGGACAAGGCGAAAGGCAAGTGGATTGTAGAATTGGTGCTAAAGGATTGCTTAAGTCCAGCACCCTGTTTACCGGTCACTGGGGACCGAAGAGTCGCTGTTGTTTCAGGCACAGAGGCAGAAAAACCAGGAATCTACCGGACCCTAGGTCGCGGCAGACAAGCCCCTTATAGTCGGTACGTAGCTGGGGTCAGGGGAGTGAAGACTTTGGCGTTCTGCAGGACAAACATAAGTATTCAGCTCCTTCACAGGAAGGCCCCTAACACTAAGCTGACTGGGCAGTTACAGCTAAGATTAGCTGGAATCATAGAGGGAACTACGCTTCAGGCTGGTTGTACTCGTTCATTGGAGTTAAAGGAGGCCCCTAACTTGTCCAGCTGCCGTCTCAAAATACACTCTCCGCGGGACAGCTTCCCCGGGACCTGCCTTGACATTCAGCAAGTAAAGGTATGGAAAGACATTGACTGTGTGAGACTGTGTTATTTACCGGCACCCGACTTCACCATCTTAACAGACTTTGAGGGAAGAGTCCCACCTGTAGGGACCTGACATCTAGCTGCCTCACCATCCCCTCAGAGATCTACAGCAGCGCTGGTACCCATTACCAGAATACTACAGGTGGCGTCACGAACTGTATATAGTTATCCCCTGTAAATATTCCCCAACAACATACGCCAGACCGCCAGGGCCACAGACCGAGCCACAGCTACCTGTGACAAAATCCCCATAGACTTCCATGGGCTCGGCTCTGAGTACCCCATTGCCCTGGTAACCCACAATTGTGGTGGCGGGTCGACACATTGACAGAATAAGGACAGCCACAGTTGGAACCAACAAAACTAAAGAGGACAATCAAAGATGTCTTGTTCTTGCTCAGATGGAAAGAGTCAATCCAACAACCAAGCACATTGATGTGAAATATCATTTCTTGAGAGATCATCAGGATCAAGGAGTCTTGAAGTTCGAGTATTGCCCTACTGAAGAAATGACAGCAGACATGTTCACGAAGGCGTTGAATGCTGATAAACATCAGAGACTAATAAAAAAGTTGGGTTTGATTGAATAAGTCCTTACTGTTGAGAAAGGGTGTTGGCATATGCAACAGATTGGGACTTATTATAAGTAAAAGGAGGACTTTATACTAACCAGACAGCAGATGGCGATAGTGTGTAATATTATATGCTTGCTGTAATGTGGGGAGGGAAACTTTCTTGATGTTGTTGGTTGTCTTACCTTTGCTTCCTGTTTCGTTTTCTCCATGGACTGTGTGACACTGAATTGTATCTCATGTTTATCCAGTATGAAGTAAATACTGTTTACTCAAGATATCTTGCTGTCTGAAGCTGGTGTAAGTACAGTGCCGACGATAAGAAGATGCACTCTGCGACAATGACACTGGTCAGAATTGTAAAAATTGGCCTGGTCAGAAAGGTGAAAACAGGCTCTGTCTCCAACACTAATGGGCAACACCAAAATCAGCAGCTGGAGCTAGATGAAAAATTGCAAACCGCTACCAGGGTAGAAACGTCCAGAAATTCCAGGACAGTCCGTGAAAGCAGGGCACTTTTTTGCCCTGTTCGTAAAAAAATAATATGTAAGGCGTCTGGGATTTTTTTTTAACCTCTACAGATTATTTTGACAGTAATTATCATCGTTTTATAGTTCACAGTGAATACGGCTGATGTCTCATATCTGAATTGTTGGCTGTAGACAGGTATCACTTATAATAATAATGATTTATCATGGTTTTCCAATTTGCCTGTAAAACAAAATATTGTCTGTCCCTGATTTTTTGATAAACACTCTGATCCCAACACTTTGTTCTAATGGCTACAAGATGTAAATTAGAAGATAACGATGATAGTGTACAGCAGTGGTCCCAACCTTTTTTGCACCAGGGACCGGCTTCAAGCAAGACCATTCTTCCATGGCCTGGCAGGGCGGGGATGGAGGTGTGGCAGGGGCGGGGCTTTGGTCATAAGGGGTGGGGCTATGGATGAATTGTAGTTTAGTAGTAGTGCATACTTATCATTTAATTATAACATTTGTAATGTGAATGTGACTTCCTTGTATACAAGGCTCCGCTCCCACCCTTGTATGCATGGCTCCACTCCCACCCTTGTATACAAGGCTCCACTCCCACCCTTGTATACAAGGCTCTGCTCCCACCCTTGTATACAAGTCTCCGCTCCCATTCTTGTATACAAGGCTCTGCTCCCACCCTTGTATACAAGTCTCCGCTCCCATTCTTGTATACAGGCTCTGTATACAAGGCTCCCACCCTTGTATACAAGGCTCCGCTTCCACACTTGTATACAAGGCTCCGCTCCCACCCTTGTATGCATGGCTCCGCTTCCACCCTTGTATACAAGGCTCCACTCTCACCCTTGTATACAAGGCTCCGCTCCACCCTTGTATACAAGGCTTCCGCTCCCACCCTTGTATGCATGGCTCCCACATCCCACCCTTGTATACAAGGCTCTCACCTCCCACCCTTGTATACAAGTCTCCGCTCCCACCCTTGTATACAAGTCTCCGCTCCCATTCTTGTATACAAGGCTCTGCTCCCACCCTTGTATGCATGGCTCCGCTTCCACCCTTGTATACAAGGCTCCGCTCCCACACTTGTATACAAGGCTCCGCTCCCACCCTTGTATGCATGGCTCCGCTTCCACCCTTGTATACAAGGCTCCGCTCCCTCCCTTGTATTCAAGGCTCCGCTCCCACCCTTGTATACAAGGCTCCGCTTCCACCCTTGAATACAAGGCTCCGCTCCCACCCTTGTATACAAGGCTCCGCTCCCACCCTTGAATACAAGGCTCCGCTCCCACACTTGTATGCATGGCTCCGCTCCCACCCTTGTATGCATGGCTCCGCTCCCACCCTTGTATACAAGGCTCCGCTCCCTCCCTTGTATAAAAGGCTCTGCTCCCACCATTGTATGCATGGCTCCGCTCCCACCCTTGTATACAAGGCTCCACTAACTCCCTTGTATACAAGGCTCTGCTCCCACCCTTGTATGCATGGCTGGGCTCCCCCGTCCTCCCCCATCATACTTACCCTCACACCGTCGCTGAACTTCCCTGCATCCCTGTCGGCTGCGGCAGATTCCTCCTGTGCAGTGCGGTCACGTAGTACCGCTCATTAAAGTCATGAATATGGACTCCACGCCTATGGGAGTGGAGTCACGTCCATATTCATGACCTTAATGAGCGGTACTAAGTCACCGCTCAGCACTGGATGAAGCTGCCGCGGCCGACAGGGATGCAGGAACTGAGGGTGAATATCGAGTCTTATGGAAGCCGGCGGCTATAGCTGTCACTACAGTGCTACAGTCGCCGGCTCCATGTGTGTCCAGCATTGTGTGCCGTGGCTCCGCGGCCCGGTAACAGAACTGCAACGGGCCGGTCCTGGGCCGCGGACCGGCGTTTGGGGACCCCTGGTGTACAGGACAGGTGAATGCGTGGGACACAGTGAGCAGGGTAGACATTTGTGTGATGATATCACAGCCAGAGCAGTAGAAATAGATAATGGCCAACGGGGTTGGCTCGGGCTCATCAGTAACATTAACTCTGAGGCCCACTGTTCAGCGACATCTAAATATTACATTATCCTCGGTTACAAATGTATCTATGCTTTTATATAATAATAAGAAACTCAGTATGAATGAATAAATGATCAGATGCTGATTTTGTCTGTACATAGTGAAACAAATGTATTGGGCCATCTGATGTTGAGGGTGAGTGGCTTACTGCTGTACAGGTGCCCACCAGGGGATTCACCAGTTTCCCAGTGAGCCAGTCCGAGCCTGGAAATAGCGGAGTCCCGCAGCTACCATTAGCAACATTGTTTGATCCTCACAGGAAATTTTTCAAAACAAAAGTCTCCCATGACTTTACAATTCCTTGCAACAGCAAAATCGAGAAGAACGGGTGAAATGGTGCATGTACTAAGATCGTGTGTAGCCCAGCTACGCAGGCACACATAAAAGTCCAGGAGAGTGCACTAGAAGGTAACAGCAACGCTTGATATGCATTCACTGTCACTCACACTTTCAGACACGCCCATCTGAGATATAAGGGGGAGTGACACGTGGCAGAGTGATTAGAAGAAAGCAGGGAGTGAGAGAAAGGAGGGAGTGCAGTCAGTTAGCTCCGGGAGGCTCAGGAGTGAGTCATCCCTTGGATAGTTTCCTGTCTGAGATAGTCAGATAGTTAGCTCCGGGAGGCTTAGGAGTGAGTCATCCCCTGGATAGTTATCTGTCTGAGATAAGATCAGTCTGAGTGGAGCTTAGTGTTCAGTGGAGTTCAGCCTGTTTAGCTTCTGTCTCAAGGACAGAGCAGCCATTCAGTCTCGGTCCTGTGTGGACTTTGGAGGAAACTGAGAGCTGTGCAGCGAGCTCTGGATGAAGCTGACATTATTCCACAACTGCCACAAGTGCTTATGTTAAAAGCGGGAAGCAGGGCGAAGGGCACAGTGGAGAAGATAGAAAAGTGCTACAGGTATTGGATTGCTTGCACTAAATTGCCGGACACCGGGGTCCGAAGTGTTGCTACTGTTTCAGGCATAGTAACAAGAAACCCGGAGGCATCTGGACTACAGGTCGCAGAGAGCAGCCCTAAGTGTCAATACGTAACCGGAGTCAGGTGGAACAGGGACTTTGAGTCAAGTGCACGACAAAAGTAAGGACTTAGTTTCATCACTTAGAAGGCTCCACCACAACGTTGGCCGGGCAGTACAGCTATTGGGAAAGCTGGAGATTCAGAGTTAACTTCGCTTCAGACAAGTTGGACTCACATGTACATTGAAGTTAAGGAGGCCTCTAACCTGCTCAGCTGTTACCGGAATGTGCACTCTCCACCCCGACCAGCTCCCCGGGATCTGCTTGAACCATCATCAGTAAAAGGTATGAAAAGGAGCTACCTTGTGTGTGACTGAATTATTACTACACCCTACATCATCATCACCATAGACTTCCAGGGACACGTCTCACCTGTGGGAGACTTGCCACCAAGCTGCCCCATAACATCCCCTGTGAAGACCCTTACAGCAGCGCTGGTACAATTACCAGAAACCACAGGTGGCGTCACGAACTATCCTAATAATCCCCTGTAAATATTCCCCTATTGCACGACCGCCAGGGCCACGGACCGAGCCACCGCTACCAGTGACAACTCCCATAGATTTCCATGGGCTCGGCTCCGAGTACCCCATAGCCCTGGTATCCACAATTGTGGTGCGTGGTCGCAACAATCGCCTAGCAAAATGGAGAAAAAATCCAGCTCCACGATAAAGTGAAGTCAAGGGTGCTGCGACACCTGAAACGCGTTGATAAATATGTCAGACTACATGATTTTAGATAAGTCAGCCACAAGCGATAAGGAGATGTGAAATGGAGCTAGCCAAGAGAGACATCCTCCAACAATGGTGGCCGGAATAGAGTATAAAAACATAAAAAGTAACGAAAAGAACGAGGAAAATAGGAATGGTTCCCACACATCACCGAATTGGCTTCCAAAGTGCCATCACTATTTTATACATGCAGAGTAAAAAAAAAACATGGCTGTAAAGAAATGTGACCAGAAACACAACAAAAAAGACACTTCAGGAAAAACATCACCAGTGTTTTATGAAGCGTTGTCTGCTTGGAAAAGATGTTGTGTATATATGTTTAAAGGTCTGTACGTTTCTTATCAGGATCTTCAGCTTTATGTTTATGTACAGGCCAGAACATGAGTATGTGCAGAATTGTAGTTGTATCATCCTACGGCCCCATTCAGACATCTGTGAGTCACAAATACGAGTTTTATTTGTGTTTTCACAGATAGAACATGTATCCATCATAATCTATAGGGCTGTTCACATTGAAGCCTGAGTGGTCTACCAAAAATCAGAGATGTGTCCACTTTTGATTGGTGTCACAGCTCAAAATTACCCATTCGAGTCTTCGAGTCCATGAGAATCATGGACATCACACAGATGGCAATAATGAACATTGATGAACACTGGACCCAAAACGCTAATGAATAACGGTCCGTGTTTTTACATACGAGGAAAATCTTGTCAATTTACAGCTCAACAACAGGATTCCCCAGCTACACACATAGGCATTAGTGATGAGCGAACGTGATCGTGCCACTCGGTTATCACTTGAGTATCCAGGTGCTCGGATGTGCTCGGCACTCGATGAGCATTAGCCGGTGCTCGGATTTGAAGCTCGAATCCCCGCCACACATTTGCGCCTGTTACACAGGGGTTATAAAAGAACAGGCGACGCCAGGCTTGGCACACTGACGCCATTACATAGCAAGCAGTTATCCAGGCCTGTGTGTGCACTGTTTAATCACGAATCCTCTAGTATTGATACTGGCTCTGATGCTGAACCATCATTATTAAGTGTTCAAAATTGTTTCTTGATTCAACTAATCATCCACACAGTGTTACATGCTCTGGGGTACATTTCTGTGCTATCTAACACTCCAAAAAAGCTTTCAAACTTGTTTCTGGATTCAATTACTCATCTATAGGATATTACATGCTCTGGTGTACATTTCTGTGGTCTATAACACTCCAAAAAAGCTTTAAAAAAATTTTATGGATTAAATTAGTAATCCATACAGAGTGGGCAAAAAGGCGACAAACATTGCACAATCCAGCGAGACTTCCGAGGTAGCGACCGGAGGGATATCAGAGCCAGACCAAACTGGCGCGAAAGTGGAAATGGCTGGAGCCAGTGGTCCGAAATCGGACGCTTTTCCTGGAACTAAGACCTGAACCCAGGCAGCAGGATTCACTGCTGGGGTTCAGCACTTTTCCCGTCCATTCCAACATTTTCACTACCCCCAGACCTCTTTGTAGGGTCTTATGGGGAAAAATCTTGGCTTTCTCATTGACTCCCATTATACTCGTTACTCAAAACGGGCATCTGAGTATTAGCAATTGCTCGGTCTGAGTACTCGAGCATTTTCGTGTCGCTCAACCCTAATAGGCATACATCAGGGTGTTAGATTGATTCAGGAGACCCGCCATCAGCCTGGGATCTGCAGTTCATATATGATAGTTTTTTTAGTCTCTGCAACTAAAAAATGCAATAAGAAGCGATCAAAACGTCATATCTACTCCAAAATGGTGTCCATAAAAAGTCAGCTTGTCACGAAAGAAACAACACAGCTCAGTCTACAAAAAATGTAATATTTGCCAGCCTCAGAAAATGGTGACACAATCAACTTTTTTAATAAAATTTCAGATTTTTGTGTCACCATTTAAATATAAAAAAGATACATATATGTTATATATACGGGTTATATATGTCGCCAGGTCGTGAACGCTGTAAACACTAAATTTAAAAAAAACATTTTCGAAATCACAGGTTCTTTTTTCAGTTTCAGCCACTTCTTGCCCACTTCTTTCCTGTTTCTCAGTAGATTATATGGTAACATAAAAAAATGTCAATCGAAACTACAACTCAAAAATAAAAAAGTTATGGCTGTTTAAAGAAGAAGAGGAAAGAACAAAAAAATTAAATTGACTGTGTCCGTAAGAGGTTAACGATGCGTCCAGACTCGGAGATCTAGAGAAGAAGAAAGCATTTACCATGAACTGTAACGTCTCGGTCTCAGGGAGTTGGCACATAACTTCTTCCTCATGTGAACAAACAGAATGGCCTTCATCATATTAGTGCCAAGACTCATTCACAGACACTAAGGCAGACTGTAAGCAGAGCTTCTGCGGAGCAATCTCATGCCGGGCACTGAAGGGTTATGTCCGATGACCAGCTGCGCCTGCAGCTATATTAGGAAGCAGGGCTATCTACAGTATGTGGCAAGTCAGACCTAATAATAAAGGCTGCAGCTTCGACAGTCGGGTAAAGGCAAAAGTCAAATATTATCATAGTACAAGTATAATACAAGTATATCCAGATTCACACTATCAAAATAAAAACAATTTTGCCCAATTTTTGCGCCCCAAAAATAAAGTATAGAATATCACTAGTGATGAGCGAGTGTCCTCGGATAAGGTGTTATCCATGCGCGTGTGTTATCCATGCTCGTGTGTTATCCATGCCCGTGTGTTATCCTTGCCCGGGACTAACCACATGTCTTCTGCGTGCTCGAAAAATATGCTTGAGTCAACAAACAGGCAATCCCTGCATGTGCTGCGGCTGTCAAACAGTGAGGAGACATGCAGCTGTGGGGACTCGGACATATTTTTCGAGCACGCAGAAGACACTCGGGCATGGATAAAACCTTATCCGAGGATGGTCGCTCATCACTAATTATTACATAAAATTAATTTGGGACACAAAGTTTACAAGAAACAAATCAATCAAACAAATGGTAAATTCAAGAAAAACATTAAAAAAATTAAATTATACTTTAAGGCTAAAGCTGGATGGAGATTGTTAGGTTGTGACCCGAATACACAAACTGTCTCCGAACAGTCACACTGCACGGAAGTCACATGGGAAGTGTCACATGAAACCATCTGTGGTCTAGTCCTGGTCTGAATCAGAGACTTATCAGATCTAGCAGGCTTTACTTGCAGATATCTTTCACACTGAGACATTTCTTGGCTTGGTTCTCTACAGGCACCAGGTATATTAACCATGTGTGAAGGACTTATCTGTACTTAGTATGTATACCATTTACTGTCAAGGACAAAAGTTTTGAGACTTTGCAAAATGACTTTTTTAAACATACAGAGGTTGAAATGCAGAAGACGGGGTAAAGATATTTTCTCTGATGAAGCCTCCGTCAGACTATTTGGGACATATATGGGGCATGCCACCTGAGGAAGACGGACTCACTCCGTTGAAACGCATTGTGGATTCATTGTTTTACCATAATTTTTAATAATTTTTAATAAATGAAGATTGTCATTTACGAAGAAGATTCCTGTCTTTTGCGCACTGCTGACCATGTTTTCAAGAATCTTGCTCAATAGTAATCCCACTCGAGGTACCCGGCTGGAGCAGCATTAGATCTCTTAATTGCATACAACAATACGCCTGGCTGGAGCTCCTACAGACTGTCTATCCCACGTCTCTCATACAGAATAATTGGTCCCATATAATGTTCCATACAGTATATGATGAGCTCCACATAATGCTCCAGTATATGATGGTCCCCATATAATGTGCCATACAGTATAGGATGGTCCCCATAGAGTATAATGAGCCCCACATATTGCTCCATACAGTATAATGAGTCGCATATAAAGCTCCATACAGTTTATGATGAGCCCCATATATTGCTCCATACAGAATAGGCCCATATGTGCTCCATATGATGATCCATATCCTATATGATGCCCCATAAATAATGAACCCCATATGATGCTCCAGTATATGATGGTCCCCATGGATGATGCTCTAGAATATGATAGGCCAATATAATGCTCCATATATAATGGGCCCTATTTATAATGATCCAGTGTATAATGGGCCCCGTAGATGCTGCTCCAGTGTCTGATGTCCCCCATTTAGATTGCTCCAGTATATGATGGGCCACATGGATGATGCTCCAGTGTATGATGGGCCCCATATATCATACTCCAGTGTATAATTGTCCCACTCCCCATATATTGCTCCAAACATTAAAAAAATGAAATACCTCTCCTCGCTGGGCACTGCTCTACTCTGGACTCCTCAGAGTCACCATCTTCCAGCTCTCTGCACTTGGACTGTTCAGGCAGAGGGCGTACAGACGTGACATCATCGCGCTCTCTAACCTGAATGTCACTGTCAGGAAACGCGGAAGACAGTCACAGCGGTGGAGCAATGAGAGGTAAGTATTGCAAGTGCTGGGGCCCTGAGCAAGCGGGGGGCCCACTCGTTGATGACAGCACTGGCACAGGGCCCCTCATAGTACGGCGGTGTGTCTGACGGCGAGTGGGCCCCCCACCGTCAGAGACACTTTTGCGTACTATGAGGGACCCAGTGGCGTCGCACACGAGTGGCCCCCTCCCACCTGCTCAGGGAACTGGCACTGGCGCGGGTGCGCCAGGTGCTGACGCCGGCCTTTGGGGTGTGGGGCAGCCCAGTTAGGGAGGTGGAAAAACTGGCATATGTTGAGGTGTAGGCTGGACATTCAGCAGCTGCAAATGGAGGAATTGGAGAAGTCGGAGGAAGAGGACAAAGCGAGACATTTTGATGGCAACCTATGTGTCATCAGGGGAAGGTGGTACAAAATCCTTTGAAACCCAGGCATGGTTCATTTTTATGAAGGTGACATCACCAACATTTTGGGTCAACAGCCGGGTCCTTCTTTCTGTCAGGACTGATCCAGCAGCACTGAAGACTCTTTCTGATAGCACACTACCAGCAGGGCAAGCGAGCTCCTGTAAGGCATGTTGTGCCAATTCAGGCCAGGTGTCCAGTTTACAGGCCCAGTAGTCAAAGGGGAATGAACTGTGAGGGAGAACATTGATGGGGAGGAGAGGTAATTTTGAACCATAGTTGACAACTGTTGTCTCCTGTCTGTTTTAATCGATTCAGTATTAACAGTCGTGTGAGCGTTACTCGAGACATCAGTCCACAACATGGTCATGAAACCCCTGGCTGTGTGCACCACGAACACCTCTTCCATTTGGCCCAGTACGGCTCGTGGTAGAACCTGCACCGCTGCTGTGTGCTGGGAATGCCTCTAACAAACGTTTTACAAGAGTTGCTTGTTTGTTCGCCAATATTAGCTCTAAGTTCTCCTGTGGCATGATGTTCTGTAATTTGCCTTTATAGCGTGGATCGAGGATGCTGGCCAACCAGTAGTCGTCATCCTTCATCATTTTTTCAATGCGGGGTTCCCTTTTTAGGATCCGCAACACAATCACACATGTGGGCCAGTGTTCCAGGTGTCAATGATGCACTGCCAGTGGCGGATGGAGGAGCACTTTCTGCCAAATCCACATCCCTCCAGTCACGCACAAACCCTGTACCTGAACTTGGCAAGCCAACATTTTTGCTTGCCCCCTGAGAAGCATCCTCCTCCCCAAAATAATCATCCCCCTCATCCTCCTCCTCTTCCTCTTCTTCCTCCACACGTCCACGACAGTTCCCTGGGCAGACAATGCCTGACTGTCATCAAGGCTTCCCTCCTCCTCCTCTACCTCCTCCGCTGCAGACGCCTGATCTTTAATGTGCGTCAAAGCTTGCATGAGCAGACGCATAAGTGGGATGCTCATGTGTGGCGCCCCTGAGGGTCCATCGCCACAGAGGTGTTGCATCTCACCCAGAGGTGTGACACCTGACTCTCAAGTAAGGAGGAAGCACCCCTTAGACTCCAACACCGCATCCAACACACCATGCCAGCTGAGCATACGGACGGACCCTATGGGAGGATGGTCTGACTCAGCCTGGTAAGGAAAGGGTGTATAGCTGGATGGGTGGAGCTTAGGCAGCACTTAGGCTGCATGTTAGTTTAGAGAGCAGCCAGTCTTGGACTGTGGCTTCGCAGGAGTAGATCTCTGGAAGCAATTGCTGAAGAGGAGCGAGAGGGTCCTGGGCAGAGATAGTGATTGAAGCTGCAGCCCATTCTAGGATTAGAAGAACCAGGCCAACACGGGGCACGGGCCCTAGACTAGCGGGAAAGCTTCAGGCTCTGCTAGTAAAGCCAACGGCAGTGGTCACTTCACGGGCCATTGCGATACCACCAGCATCTCTACCTGAAGGCAGCATTACGGGGTCAAGTACGTGCAGATAAAGGATTGATATGTTTACTGAAAGGGCTCACAGCTCCCTTCATCTGAGAGCTCTGATCTGGTGAAGGTGCAAGGAAGTAAGGAGTAATAGCACGGAGAAAAGATAGAAGGCCAGAAAGGAACATTACTGAAAGGGAGTCTTTGGGAGTGCAACCAATCTACCTGGGGGTTGCTGGACCACCTACCTGGAGGACACAGTGCTAAGCGGGCACCTGTACTGCAGACAGACTGTGAGTAAAAACCCTGAACTGCACTTGGACTGTTTCCTAGAGTTATTCCAGCGTCGCACACTCCCCTCTGCTACATCGCAAGCACCATTCCTGCACTACCACATCTACCTGCCCTGGAAGGACACGGCCTCACCTGTAGGAGGCTTATCATCTAGCTGCACTACACCATCCCTTCCAGAGGACCTGCTCAGCAGCGCTGGTCACCCTGGCCAGACACTACAGGTGGCGTCACGAATAATCATACGAACACTAATCCCCTGTAAATATCCCCTTTTTGGTGAGCGCCCAGGGCCACGGACCGAGTCGTGGCTGCCGTGACATCCCCCATAGAAGTCGACGGGCTCTGTGCTGAGTGCCCAACAGGCCCTGACGGGCGGCTCACATGCTTATGATGGCGTCGTCTGCGCTTACCAGCAGTGTGCATTCCTCAAAGCACTGAAGGACTTTACAGAGGTCTTGCAGCTTTGACCATAGCACACCCGACAACTCCATGTCTGCCCTCAAACTGCCTGCCCGTGTATCCTCCCACAAATGCATTACAGCCTGCCTCTGTTCTCACAGCCTCTCAACCATGTGCATTGTGGAGTTCCACCTTGTTGCAACGTCTATGATTAGGCGGTGCTTGGGGAGGTGGAGCGATCACTGCAGTCTCTGCATACGACTGGAGTCTACGGGCGAGCGACGGATGTGCGAGCACAGTCTTCGCACCTTGTGGAGAAGGGCTGTTAACTCTGGATAATTACTTAGGAAGCACTGCAACACCAGGTTCAAGGTGTGAGCCAGGCAAGGTATGTGTCTGAGTTTTGCCAGGGCTATGGCCACCACAAAATTACGGCTGTTATCACTGACTACCTTGCCTGGCTCAAGATGTAGACTGCCCAGCCATGACTCAGTTTCTCGCTGCAAGTAGTCGGCCAGTAACTCTGCGGTGTGTCTGTTGTCGCCCAAAGACATCATCTTTAAAAAAACCTGCTGACGCTTACCACTAGCTGTTCGATAGTGGGTCACCTCGTGTGCAACACTGGCAGCTGCAGATGGAGTGCTCGTGCGACTGTGCTCTGTTGACGAGCTTTCGCTTCTGGAGGAGGCGGGTCGAACGCCTACAGCCAACTGTTGCCTATACCGTGGGCTAGGCAGCACTGTCCCACCTCCGCTGTCCCCTGTGGAGCCAGCATCCACCACATTAAACCAGTGCGCAGTGATGGACACGTAACGCCCCTGGCCATGCCTAATGGCCCATGCATCTGTTGTGAGGTGCACCTTTCCACTCACTGATTGAGTGCATGGACAATGCGGTCTTTCACACGCAGGTGGAGGGCAGGGATGGCTTTTCTGGAAAAGAAGTGCCAACTGGGTAGGTCATAGCATGGGACAGCGTAGGCCATGAGCTCTCGGAATGCTGCGCTTTCAACCAAGCGGAAGGGCATCATCTCTAATGAGATCAGTTTGGCAACTTTGGCGTTCAAAGCCAGTGTACGCGGATGAGAGGATGAGTACTTTCTTGTCCTACTCGGAGTGTCTGCTAGGGTGAGCTAGACTTGAGAGCTGCATATGGGTGAACTAGCGGTGGACATGACGGACTGAGAGGGGGTTGGTGATGGTGGTGGTGGTGATGGCCTAGATGCAGTCTTTCGTTGCAAAAACATTGTTATTCACTGACTGCTTTGGCCTTGCAACGACACCTCAACATTTCTTGCTAGTGGTGCGCTAACCGGTGGGCTTACAGTGGGGAAGCGATGTAGCGTTGCTGGCTACCTTCAGTCGGAGCAGGTGCACATGTGCTACCTGAGTTTTTGTAGTCCGTCCACACTTGCAAGTGCATGGTCATTAAATGTCTAAGCATGCAACTGGTATTCAAATTTTGGAGATTTTTCCCTCGGCTAAAGGTCCTTCAGCACTTCTTACAGATAACCTTTGCCTCATCAATAGGATTTTGGTCAAAAAAGTGCCACACTGCACTCTTCCTACTATGGTATAAATTTTCAGGGCTTGCACGCTGTGCTAATTGGACCGTCTGGACAAGTTGTCCTGCAACTCTTTTTGTTTTTTTAACACGTTTTTGGACAGCTAGGGGCCTGCTAGATAACCGCTGCAGCGATGTCAATGCCTGCTGCGGATCCTTCTCCTCTTCGGAGCTATTGCCAGCGGCACCCTTTTCCCCAATGGATGCCAATCCAGGCAACAACTGGGTCATCCATCACCTCCTTTTCAATTTCATCTGCACCTTCCTCCCTGTAACCATGTAAGGTGGTATAGTATGCGGGAAGGGGCACCTGAGTTTTATCAGGGTCAGATTCTGGCTCAGTAGATCGCGAGGGCAATGTAGTGCTGTGGGTCAATGTACCAGCATAATCATCTAGCAGTGGCTGTGCATCAGTGCACTCCATGTCAGATTCATGTTGGACTGGGGAATTCAGGATTTGACTTGATAACCCAGGCATGGTATGTGAAAAGAGCTCCATGGAGTAATCTGAAGTGTGGGCTGTCGAATCCTTCACTTTTGGTGGGGTTGAAGGACACAAGGAAAGTTTTTATTCCTGACCAGGAGCCTGCACTGACGACTCAGTGCTTGCATTTTTAGAAACTTCAGAAGAGGAGGCGATAGAGCTGGAGGCTGTTTTGGCAATGTAAGACAAAACCTGTTCCAGATGCACCGGCTTTAAAATCGGTTTACCTACTCCCAGAAAAGGGAGCCTTCCAGGCCTTCTTGAGCCAGATGATGAGCCGGATCAACACCTCCTGCCTTAGTGCTATTGTGCTTTTGGCAATTCCAGCAGATGCACCACCACCACCATCAGTACCAGCTGGCCCCCCACGCACACTTTCGCGGCCTCTTCCACCATATTTCCTCATCGTTGAGAAAATGTACCCAAAATACCAGCAGATATATGGTACTGTATCAGAAGCGTACAGCTGTATACAGTCTAGGGATAATTGTAAATCTCCGTATATATTTGAGGAGTCAGACACAGACGCTCATAGGCTCAGTATGGATTAGACCAGAATATAAAAAGCTGAAAAAGGGTACTGTATCAGCAGATACCAGGTATATAGTATAGTGAAAATATTGTAAATCTCCGTATATATTTCAGGAGTCAGACACAGACGTTCACAGGCTCAGTATGGATTAGACAAGAATATAAAAAGCTGAAAAAGGGTACTGTATCAGCAGATACCAGGTGTATATAGTATAGTGAAAATATTCTAAATCTCCGTATATATTTCAGGAGTCAGACAGACGCTTACAGGCTCAGTATGGATTAGACCAGAATATAAAAAGCTGAAAAAAGGTACTGTATCACCAGATACCAGGTGTATATAGTATAGTGAAAATATTGTAATTCTTTTCACTATATATTTCAGGAGTCAGACACAGACGCTTGCAGGCTCAGTAAGAATTAGACAAGAATATAAAAAGCTGAAAAAGGGTACTGTATCACCAGATACCAGGTATATATAGTAAAGTGAAAATATTGTAAATCTCTGTATATATTTCAGGAGTCAGACACAGACGCTCTAAGGCTCAGTATGTATTAGACAAGAATATAAAACGCTGAAAAAGGGCACTGTCTGAGAAGCTTACAGCTGTATACAGTGTTGGGGTAATTTTAAATCTCCGTAAATATTTTATGAGTCAGACACAGAAGCTATCAGGCTCAGTATGGATTAGACAAGAATATAAAAAGCTGAAAAAGGGCACTGTATTAGAAGCGTACAGCTGTATACAGTGTTGGGGTAATTTTAAATCTCTGAATATATTTCCAGAGTCAGACACAGACTCTCACAGGCTCAGTATGGATAACGCCAGACTATAAAAAGTAGAAAAAGGGTAATGTATCAGAAGCGTACAGCTGTATACAGTGTTGTGGTAATTTTTAAATCTCCATATATATTTCCTGAGTAACAGACAGACTCTCACAGGCTCAGTATGGATTAGACAAGAATATAAAAAGCTGAAAAAGGATACTGTATCACCAGATACCAGGTATATATAATATAGTGAAAACATTGTAATTCTTCGTACATATTTCAGGAGTCAGACAAAGACGCTCACAGGCTCAGTATGAATTAGACATGAATATAAAAAGTAGAAAAAGGGTACTGTATCAGAAGCGTACAGCTGTATACAGTGTTGGGGTAATTTTAAATCTCCGTATATATTTCCGGAGTAACAGACAGATGTTCACAGGCTCAGTATGGATTAGACAAGAATATAAAAAGCTGAAAAAGGGTACTGTATCACCAGATACCAGGTATATGTTATGATCTGCTACAAGCACTAAGGAAAGATGTAGGAAAGATGTGTATCTTCGTACCGTGTTAGCCAGTAGATAGAAAAATATTTAGACTTGAGAGTCCTCAGTGGTTGATACCTTTTAATGGCTAACTGAAAAGATGGTAACAAATTGCAAGCTTTCGAGACTACGCAGGTCTCTTCATCAGGCAAAGACTAAAACAAAAACTGAAGAATCACATATTTATACACAAGAGGACACAGGACTAATGCAATAGGTAAGACATGTGACGTGAAGCAGAACTGTCATTATGGCCGAGGGATGAACATAAATATGACTAGTTCATAGATAAGGAGTGAAAGTACTAAAGTACTAAATGTCCAACTGGGGGTCTGTATGTGGGGGAGACCGGGCAAAAACTGAGAACAAGGATGAATTCTCATCGCCACACAATAAGAGAAAGGAGAATGGATTTACCTGTGGCAAAACACTTTTGTATGCCCGGTCATAGCATGACGGATATGGAATTACTGGTATTAAAATCTAACTTCAAATCTGAGAAGGATAGAAAAGTCTGGGAATATAAACTTATGATGACCTTTGACACTCTTAGTGCTGGGATGAATATATCCCAGAGTTTTATGTCTTTCTACATCAATTAAGGAATCTGCTTCCCTGACCTTTTAGGGTCATCACAACACAATACCAGACCCCAATCAGAGGGTAATAAAACTTTCACTCCTTATCTATGAACTAAATATTAAATCAACCACTGAGGACTTTCAGTTAGCCATTAAAAGGTATCAACCACTGAGGACTATGAAGAGACCGGAGTAGTCTCGAAAGCTTGCAATTTATTACCATCTTTTCAGTTAGCCATTAAAAGGTATCAACCACTGAGGACTATATATGTGATTCTTCAGTTTTTGTTTTAGTCTTTGCCTGATGAAGAGACCTGCGTAGTCTCGAAAGCTTGCAATTTATTACCATCTTTTCAGTTAGCCATTAAAAGGTATCAACCACTGAGGACTCTCAAGTCTAAATATTTTTCTATCTACTGGCTAACACGGTACGAAGATACACATCTTTCCTATATCTATGAACTAGTCATATTTATGTTCATCCCTCGGCCATAATGACAGTTCTGCTTCACGTCACATGTCTTACCTATTGCATTATTCCTGTGTCCTCTTGTGTATAAATATGTGATTCTTCAGTTTTTGTTTTAGTCTTTGCCTGATGAAGAGACCTGCGTAGTCTCGAAAGCTTGCAATTTGTTACCATCTTTTCAGTTAGCCATTAAAAGGTATCAACCACTGAGGACTCTCAAGTCTAAATATTTTTCTAAGGAAAGATGGGAATTCTGTCCCTACAATAGAACTAAGCTGGATCCCTACGATGTAACGGGGAACCTGATCCTGCGACCAGACCCGCTAAAGTCCTCAGCTAGTCTGAACGAAGACCTATAGTTGCGAGGGAGGAATACCTACAAGATCTAGGGACTGGGAGAAAAGGTGGACACCTCCTAACAGAAATTGTAGCAGGGAAAATAAAACAGAAAACAAATTACTTAGAGATCCTAAGATCAAGCAAAACTGACTGAGTAAGGCACCTAAGGACCCGGCTAGCTTAAGAGTAGATAATACAATGAAGTCCAGCAAAGCCAGAAGGGCGGAGCCAGACTAAATAGGGAAAAAAGGTCATGTGACCAGCAAACTGAAAAAACCTAACAAGAGGGTTCTAACAGTACCCTCCCTTCTAAGAGGATCCTCCGGATCCCCTAGGACTTAGGCTTATCCGGAAACCTCTTGTGAAACGCTCTGACAAGTCTAGACGCAGAAACATCATCCGCCCTCACCCATGAGTTATCCTCGGGTCCATAACACTTCCAAGCGACGAGGTACTGCAAACTCCCATCTATACCGTCTAGAATTTAGGATGCGAGAAATCTCATATTGCCCGTCCTCCAACACCAGGGGAACAGTGACCGAGACGTCTCCATCTGAGACCTCAGCTTTTTTCAAGAGAGAAACATGAAACACCGGATTAATCTTCCAGGAGGTAGGAAGCTCCAACTTAACAGCAGATTGGTTAATAACCTGAAGCACCTTAAAGGGCCCTACAAACTTGGACCCAATTTCTTAGACGGAATCCTCAAGCGCAGATTCTTAGAGGAAAACCAAACCATGTCACCAATAGCAAACAAAACCTCTTGTCGTTTTCTATCAAAATACACTTTGGATCTTTTGTTAGCCTCCTGAAGATTACCACGCACATCAGTCCAAACTCTCTCCAAGTAAAAGAAAACTGACTGGCACATCCAGACTAGTGTGATTTAGGTGCAAACCAGGAGCAGCTACCTCCATAGACAATATACAAAAAAAGGTTGCACTCTATCGTGCCAAAGCAAGTCAATGTGAAATATGAAACATGAATAGCAATATGGCTTTTGAATATTAGAAAAAAATGAATGAGACGCTTTGCACAAAATTTGGCCAAATAATGCCTGCCCATACACCAACGTCAAGGTAGTCTCAGAACGTATGGGTCCCTGCCTATGTGAACATACCTCTATTAGGCTGACATCTGAATTCCTGGGTGAATGTGGACACCTCTGTCAGTAAAGCTTGCCTTTTCTGGGTGAGCAGGAACCTGCTATAATTAAAATCACCACATGGTGATGGGCGGAGTGCTCGGTCAGTAAGCTAACATAGAAGTAAAAGAAAACTGACTGGCACATCCAGACTAGTGTGAATTAGGTGCAAACCAGGAGCAGCTACCTCCATAGACAATATACAAAAAAAGGTTGCACTCTATCGTGCCAAAGCAAGTCAATGTGAAATATGAAACATGAATAGCAATATGGCTTTTGAATATTAGAAAAAAATGAATGAGACGCTTTGCACAAAATTTGGCCAAATAATGCCTGCCCATACACCAACGTCAAGGTGGTCTCAGAACGTATGGGTCCCTGCCTATGTGAACATACCTCTATTAGGCTGACATCTGAATTCCTGGGTGAATGTGGACACCTCTGTCAGTAAAGCTTGCCTTTTCTGGGTGAGCAGGAACCTGCTATAATTAAAATCACCACATGCTGCTCCTGGTTTGCACCTAATTCACACTAGTCTGGATGTGCCAGTCAGTTTTCTTTTACTTCTATGTTAGCTTACTGACCGAGCACTCCGCCCATCACCATGTGGTGATTTTAATTATAGCAGGTTCCTGCTCACCCAGAAAAGGCAAGCTTTACTGACAGAGGTGTCCACATTCAACCAGGAATTCAGATATCAGCCTAATAGAGGTATGTTCACATAGGCAGGGACCCATACGTTCTGAGACCACCTTGACGTTGGTGTATGGGCAGGCATTATTTGGCCAAATTTTGTGCAAAGCGTCTCATTCATTTTTTTCTAATATTCAAAAGCCATATTGCTATTCATGTTTCATATTTCACATTGACTTGCTTTGGCACGATAGAGTGCAACCTTTTTTTGTATATTGTCTATGGAGGTAGCTGCTCCTGGTTTGCACCTAATTCACACTAGTCTGGATGTGCCAGTCAGTTTTCTTTTACTTCTATGTTAGCTTACTGACCGAGCACTCCGCCCATCACCATGTGGTGATTTTAATTATAGCAGGTTCCTGCTCACCCAGAAAAGGCAAGCTTTACTGACAGAGGTGTCCACATTCAACCAGGAATTCAGATGTCAGCCTAATAGAGGTATGTTCACATAGGCAGGGACCCATACGTTCTGAGACCACCTTGACGTTGGTGTATGGGCAGGCATTATTTGGCCAAATTTTATGCAAAGCGTCTCATTCATTTTTTTCTAATATTCAAAAGCCATATTGCTATTCATGTTTCATATTTCACATTGACTTGCTTTGGCACGATAGAGTGCAACCTTTTTTTGTACAAACTCTCTCCAAAACACCAGAAAAATTCTCCTCTTCAGGTACAGCCGATCCCAACTTGGAAAATGACCCAAACGACGGATGTCTCCCAGTAAAACAAAAAAAAGGCGAACAACCAGCAGAAGCGGATGTATGGTTGTTAAGAGCAAACTCAGCAAGTGGCAGAAACTCAGACCACCCGTCTTGATTATCAGTCACAAAACAACGCAAGAACTGCTCAACATCCTGATTTTTCCTTTCTGTCTGGCCATTAGACTCAGGATGATATCCGGATGAAAACGACAAATGAACTCCCAACCTGTCACAAAAGGCGCGCCAAAAACGAGCCACAAACTGAGGTCCCTATCGGAAACAATGTCAGTAGGAACACCATGTAGTCTGACAATTTCTTTGAAAAAAAAGCACAGGGATGTACTCCATCCGTCTTTTCCTGAGACAACACCGCGCCGACCCCCACAGAAGAAGCATCAACCTCAACAAAAAATGGTTTAGTCACATCAGGCTGCGTAAGGATGGGAGCAGAGCTGAACTTCTCCTTTAGCAACACAAAAGCCTCAATGGCCTCAGTAGTCCACTGAACCGCATCAGCACCTTTCCTGGTGAGATCGGTCAGAGGTTTGGCAATCACAGAAAAATTTTTAATGAATTTTCTATAATAATTGGCGAACCCCAAAAACCTCTGTATTGATTTCACACCAATAGGTCTAGGCCAATCCTGCACAGCTTGCACTTTCACCGGGTCCATCTCAAAACCCTCACTGGAGACAATGTAGCCCAAAAAACTAAGTCTCTGTACAGCGAACTCACATTTCTCTAGTTTGGCAAAAAGTGAATTATCACTCAGTAACTGTAATACTTCACGCACACTCCTCCAATGAGACTCCAAATCCGGTGAATAAATCAAAATGTCATCCAAATACACAACCACACTTCTGCCGATCAAAGGTCTAAGGATGTCATTAATAAGATTCTGAAAAAATGCCGGAGCACTGGAAAGTCCAAAAGGCATAACCAGATTCTCAAAATGACCCAGTGGAGTGTTAAACGCAGTCTTCCATTCATCCCCCTCCTTCATGCGCAACAAATTGTATGCCCCTCGAATATCAATTTTCGAGAACCACTTGGCCCCCACTAACTGGTTAAACAAATCAGGAATCAATGGCAGTGGGTAAGGATTGCGTACAGTGATTTTATTAATCTCCGAAGTCAGACAAGGCCGTAAAACCGCCGTCCTTTTTTTTAACAAAAAAAAATCCAACAACCACAGGAGATTTGGAAGGCCTAATGTGACCGGCGGCCAAGCTTGTCTGTATGTATTCCTCCAAAGCCTTTCTCTCAGGAATAGTCAAATTAAATAAACGACTTTTAGGAAGAGTCGCTCCAGGGACAAATTCAATTGCACAATCATAATCTCTATGAGGAGGCAATACCTGCGATTCCTTATCAGAAAAAACTTTCCAAAAATCCTGAATAGGTACAGGTAACTCCCCCTTAACTACAGCAGCAATACGCCCGTTACAACACTTGTCATAACAATTGGGACTCCAGGACTTAATTTCATTGGTAGACCAATCCAGTACCGGATTGTGCAATTTTAACCAGGGTAACCCCAAAATCACCGGTGAGGGCAAATTATTCAAACTACCAAATCCAAATTCTCTTGATGAACACCATTAATAGTAAGAGGAAATTCACAGATATGATGAGTAACATTTTTCAAGTGAGAACCATCCACAGACACCACATTAATAGGAGAAGACAGAAGTTTGGGTTTTAATTTTAGTTTTTCCAAAAATTTCCCATCAATCACATTGAGAGTTGAACCACAATCAACAAATACCCGAAACTCCATTAATTCCTCCTCAACAGCAGTGGTAGCAGAAAGAAAGACACCTTTATTGTTTAAACAAGCTATACGGGTGAAACTGACCTCATTTTTTTTTCTTTATTCATACGAAGCGCACAGTTCTTAATGAAATGGTCAGATTTGCCACAATAGAAACACAAACCTTCAGCAAATCTACGGTCTTTTTCCTGAGAGTGAGGTGCCATTGCTCCAATTTCCATCGGCTCTCCAATGTCAGTACAGTCCCTCTCCAGACTTGGAGCTGACAAGGCAGATTTACTCTCATTAACCCTTGCACGCAGTCTCCTATCCACCCGTATGGCTAATTGCATAGCCTCTTGCAAGTTACCAGGTATAGGATAAGCAATCAGCAAATCTTTAACCCTTTCACTTAACCCTGCAAGAAATAAACTTTTCAAAGCTGAATCGTTCCACCCCACCTGAGTGGACCACCTTCGGAAGTGAGTACAATATTTTTCCACATTACCTGATCCCTGTCTCAAACGTCTCAATTCTGTCTCAGCTGATGAAACACGATCAGGATCGTTATACAATAACCCCAAAGCAGAAAAAAAACTATCCACTGATCTAAAGCATGGATCACTAGGCTGCAGAGAAAAGGCCCAGTCCTGAGGTTCTTTGCGCAAAAGTGACATTATGAACCCTATGCGCTGCGATTCATCACCAGAGGATCTGGGTCTCAAACGGAAATACAACAAGCAAGCATTTTTAAAAGAAGAAAAATCTTGTTGTTCACCAAAAAATAAATCAGGCAAACGTACCTTTGGCTCCACGAAATGTGCTCCAGAACAACTACTCACGTGTTGCTGGATCTCAGCCACCTCCAGAGAAAGTCCCTGCAGGCGTTGAGCCAAATCCTGAACCGACACCATGATGGAAACAGAAAATCTTTCCTTAGAGATTTTTTTTTGGGCTGGACTTACTGTTATGATCTGCTACAAGCACTAAGGAAAGATGGGAATTCTGTCCCTACAATAGAACTAAGCTGGATCCCTACGATGTAACGGGGAACCTGATCCTGCGACCAGACCCGCTAAAGTCCTCAGCTAGTCTGAACGAAGACCTATAGTTGCGAGGGAGGAATCCCTACAAGATCTAGGGACTGGGAGAAAAGGTGGACACCTCCTAACAGAAATTGTAGCAGGGAAAATAAAACAGAAAACAAATACTAAGAGATCCTAAGATCAAGCAAAACTGACTGAGTAAGGCACCTAAGCACCCGGCTAGCTTAAGAGTAGATAATACAATGAAGTCCAGCAAAGCCAGAAGGGCGGAGCCAGACTAAATAGGGAAAAAAGGTCATGTGACCAGCAAACTGAAAAAAACCTAACAAGAGGGTTCTAACAGTATATATAGTATAGTGAAAATATTGTAAATCTCCATATACATTTCAGGAGTCAGACAGAGACGCTCTCAGGCTCAGTATGGATTAGACCAGAATATGAAAAGCAGAAAAAATGTACTGTATCAGAAGCGTACAGCTGTATACAGTGTTTTGGTAATTTTAAATCTCCGTATATATTTCCGGAGTAACAGACAGACGCTCACAGGCTCAGTATGGATTAGACCAGAATAAGAAAAGGTGAAAAAGGGTACTGTATCACCAGATACTAGGTATATATAGTATAGTGAAAATATTGTAAATCTCCGTATATATTTCAGGAGTCAGACACAGACGCTCACAGGCTCAATTTGGATTAGACCAGAATATGAAAAGCAGAAAAAATGTACTGTATCAGAAGCGTACAGCTGTATATAGTGTTGGGGTAATTTTAAATCTCCGTAAATATTTCCAGAGTCAGACACAGACTCTCACAGGCTCAGTATGGATCACACCAGAATATAAAAAGTAGAAAAAGGGTAATGTATCAGAAGCGTACAACTGTATACAGTGTTGGGGTAATTGTAAATCTCCGTATATATTTCCGGAGTAACACACAGACCTCTCTCAGTATGGATTTGACCGTAATGCAGAAGGCAGAAAAACGGTACTGTATCAGAAGATACCAGCTGTATACGGTTTTGGCGAAAATTTAATTCTCCGTATATATTTCCGGAGTCACACACATATAGTCAGCATGTATTTGTCCGTGATACCAGCCGGTACACAGTAGTGTGTGAGGAGCGTACAGCTCTATACGGTGTGGGAAAAAATGAACGCTCGGTAACTGTGCAGAAAAAAGAATAAAAGTATTAGTGCTGTGTAAAAAGCAGTCTGCACAGCAGTGTACACACAGCAATACAGCTAGCAGGCAGTCTAATAATCAGCTCTGCTGCTGCACACAACAAAATCCTCCCCTGTCACTGCACACTAACTGTACAGCTAATCGCTATCAGCACAAGCACAGAATCACTTTTTTTTCCTTCCTAACTCTCTCCCTACTGAGAAACAGCGGCAGCAACATCTCCCTATGCTAAGATCAGCAGAAGTAAAATGGCGGTCGGCGGTGAGGGCTTTTATAGCCACTGTGACGCCACACAAAGCCAGCCAATCACTGCAATGCCCTTCTCTAAGATGGTGGTGGCCACTGCCCATGTCATCGCGTTGCCCACAGTGAGCGTCCTTGCTCATTGGCTGAGAATAGGCGCCTGCAAGCATTCTGGGAATACCTACTTTGGCGCTCGGGTCGACAACCGCATGGCCGACCTCACGCTATGGTCGGGTTTCGCTCGGCGAAACCTGATTTGTCGAAAGTCGGTCATTTTTTAATCTGACCAACCTGTTTCGCTCAACTCTAGACATTAGGCCAGTGGAAATCTGTGCTTTGGTCTGATGAGTCCAAATTTGAGATCTTTGGTTCCAACCACCGTGTCTTTGTGCGACGCAGAAAAGGTGAGTGGATGGACTCTACATGCCTGGTTCCCACCGTGAAGCATGGAGGAGGTGGTGTGATGGTGTGGGGGCGCTTTGCTGGTGACACTGTTGGGAATTTATTCAAAATTGAAGGCATACTGAACCAGCATGGCTACCACAGCATCTTGCAGCGGCATGCTATTCCATCCGGTTTGCGTTTAGTTGTGCCATCATTTATTTTTCACCAGGACAATGACCCCAAACACACCTCCAGACTGTGTAAGGGCTATTTGACCAAGAAGGAGAGGGATGGGGTGCTACGCCAGATGACCTGGCCTCCACAGTCACCAGACCTGAACCCAATCGAGATGGTTTGGGGTGAGCTGGACTGCAGAGTGAAGGCAAAAGGGCCATCAAGTGCTAAGCATCTCTAGGAACTCCTTCAAGACTGTTGGAAGACCATTTCCGGTGACTACCTCTTGAAGCTCATCAAGAGAATGCCAAGAGTGTGCAAAAGCAGTCATCAAAGCAAAAGGTGGCTACTTTGAAGAACCTAGAATATAAGACATATTTTCGGTTGTTTCACACTTTTTTGTAAAGTGTAATGTATAATTCCACATGTGTTAATTCATAGTTTTGATGCCTTCAGTGTGATTCTACAATTTTCATAGTCATGAAAATACAGAAAAATCTCTCTCTCTTTGTTGAGACAGTTTTGATCAAAAGAGTTCAAAAGTAGAGATGAGTGAACCTGAACTTAAATGTTCGGAGTTCGTAGAGGACAATTAGTGTCCTGTGCTAAATGCCGAACACAGACTTCTCTGGAAGTCCAAATACCTATAATAAGTATATAATGGAGGACAAAAAAGTCCTTGCAGATCGTATTTGGGTGCTAGCATTGGAGCATGTGGCTAATAGTGCTGTTTCAGTCAATAGTGCTACATAGTGCAACATATAACAGTGGACATAGTCCTACTTAAAATGCCTATGTTAAAGTCATAAACAAAAATTAATCATATAGTTAGTCAGTTAAACAGTGAACCAATGCAAAGGTACTCAAAGGCATACATTACAAGACTGGATGTCAGAACTTGCGTGGATCCAAAGGGAAGCTCCCTTCACACACGTTTCGCCTCTTGCTTCTTCAGAGGGGTAATGATGAGGTTTTAACACCTACTAATTAAATAAATCCTACCCAATGCCATTGTGATCTGTATTGGCATGCACGTCGCCGGACCCAGAGGTCTGTTGCAATGTTCAGAGCTTGGGGGACGTATGTAGAGAAGGAGAGACTTCACTATGTGTCAGTAGACCTCATGATAGATGGGGGCAGAGCAGGACCCCGACCTGACTTTCCAGACACCTGTGTGGTGTGGCTCCTTTTGGGCTGGGCATTTTGTCGGTGTATCTTTCCACGGTCAGGTGTCTGAACAGTCAGGAAAAGTTAGGGACCATCCCAATTTGGGGTACACCTTGTCACAGTGGGACAGCTGTTACCCTTTATCAAAATAACATCAGCTAAGTCCTCTCTGTTACTTACACTCACTATTACTACTTATTCATTTACTTAATAGTGTATTTGCTGATTTTGCTTTTATCCTAGGTTCTTAATTGTAAAACTATTCTACGTTCTGGTCCTTCTTGTTAATGTTTCTATTGTTCCGTCCACATACCGATATCTATCAGGGCTTTTTTTATGGACGAGCTGTACTTGTGAATGACACCATTCATTTTATCATGTGATGCACTGAAAAGCGGTAAAAAATTCCAAGTGCAATGAAAGAAAGCAGAATTCTGCACGTGGTTTGGGGTTTTTCTATTTACAGTGTTTACTTCATGATAAAACTGATTTTTTGAGCCCTTTTGCGCCTGATTTTTTGTGCCCTGAGCTGACATTTTTTATTGATATCATATTGGGGTAGACACGTTGTTTTCATCGCCCTTTATTGCATTTTATTAAAATGTTGGTGCATCTGAAAAAAAGGTGATTCTGAGGTTCTGATTTTCTTCTCGATCAGAATAATTTATTTTATGTTTTGATAGATCAGACTTTTACGACTGCAGCGATACCAAATAGGTGTATATTTTATTTATTTTTGTATTCAATGTTAATGGGGGAAAAAGGGGTGATTTGTACATTTATAGGTTTTTACATTTTTTTTCATATTTTTAAATACATTTTTTTTCTCTTTCTACTAAACTTGTTAGTCCCCTTAAGGGGCTTAAACCTGCAATCATCCGATTGCTTGTACTATATGCCGCAATACCATAGTATTGCAACGTACAAAACAAAAACATCATTCTTTCATAGAAGAACCATCATGACATGCATGGGGGTCTTCTGTGGACCCCTAGTTGTCATGGCATCCCACTGGCACCCACCTACCGGCACAAATAAAATGCCACTGTAAGAGATGAAAGTGACCTCGACAGGCACCCTGATGTCAGCCGTCGCCCTCTGATAGGTCGGAGGCCATTTTAACACGACTGCTCCAGATCGGATGGGAGAGGATGCTGAGTGGCACTGGGAGCACAGGCAGGTAAGAAGCTTTTTTTCTCTCCTTCATTGGATGCTGGGACAGGACCAGGGACATGAAACCATTGGAATGGGGCCAGGGGCATGGGGCCAGTACATGAGAACAGGGGCATGGGACCAGAATATGGGGCCAGGTCATGGAGCCAGGGCATGAGGCTAGGGCATGGGACCAGAATATGGGGCCAAGACATGAGGCCAGTACATGAGACCAGGAGCAAGGGACCAGAACATAAGACCAAGGGCATGGGGCCAGGACATGGGGACAGGATATGAGGCTAGGACATGAGGCCAGTACATGGGCATCTAGTCCTAAAATATGTTCCTAGCGATTATTGTATTATTATCAAGGTGCTCCATGTAAAAACCTCAGGATTTACACTTTTCAGAGCTGATGTGGAAAACAAGCAACAAATAGGTCATGTTTAACCCCTTAACAACCGCCGATACGCCTTTTAACGGCGGTCATTAAGGGTACTTAAACCACAGCGCCGTTAATTAACGGCGCTGTGGAAAAAGTGAATAGCGCCCCCCTTAGGCGCATTTTCTCCGGTAGCCGAGACCCCAGAGAACATGAATCGGGTCGGTTTTTACCGACACCGATGTTGCGATCGCCGTTATTAACCCTATAACGGCGACCGCAACAAAAAAAAAAGTTGTGCCATTTCATTTCTCTGTCCTCTGATGTCATTGGACATCAGAGGACAGAGGAAAAAGGGTCCCCGGGACCCCCATGTGGCCCCCGATCCCCTCCATGTGTCCCCAGGGCCCTCCGGTGTCCCCCGGTGCCGGCGCTGTTAAGAAAATGGCGGGCACATGCTCAGTGCGCCCGCCGCTATGTGCTGCTGTGCTGGGGGGGGATGGGCAAATATTCTCTGGGGTCTCGGCTACCAGGGGTAGCCGAGACCCCAGAGAACATGATCCAGGTCGGTATTCACCGATCCCGGTGTTGCGATCGCGGCTATGCAAGCATAGACGCGATCGCAAAAAAAAAAAAAAATGATTTCTCTCCCCTCTGATGTGATCGCACATCATAGGGGAGAAAATGAGGGTCCCCATGTCCCCCTGAACCCCCCTATACTTACCGGTGTCCTCTGGCAGGTCCCTCTGGCCTCCGATCATCCCGGTCTTCTTCCTGCAAAAAAAAAAAATGGCGGGCGCATGCGCAGTGCGCCCGCCGATCTGCTTGGCGGCAGATTCAAATTTTTTTTCATTCATTCTCATAAAAGTACATTTTGATCACTGTGATAAACTATCACAGTGATCAAAATAAAAAAAACAGTGCATAACCCCCCCATTTATCACCCCCTTAGTTAGGGACATATAATAAAAAATAGAAATTATATTTATTTTCATTTTTCTGTTAGGGTTAGGGTTATAATTAGGGTTAGGGTTATAATTAGAGTTAGGGTTAGCATTAGGGTTAGGGTTAGCATTAGGGTTAGGGTTAGCATTAGGGTTATAATTAGCGTTAGGGTTAAGCTGGGTTCATACTGCGTTATGGCAGTCCGTTAGACGGACTGCGTTACACCGCGGTATAACGCGGTGTAACGCAGTCCGTTAACGCTGCCATTCACCCCCATTTGAGGGCGCATCGCGACGCATGCCGTAAAGCGGCATGCGTTTGCGACGTGCCATCATTCAGTGACGGAGCCTCGGACGCGGGCTGCAGCGTCTGGGCTCCGTCACCGCTAGCGCAGATGAATCATCTGCTGATTCCTCTGCGCTAGCGGGTATAGCATAACGCGATCGCGTTATGCTA
>JARQOD010000008.1:153989923-154025295 GCA_033576555.1 Oophaga sylvatica
GACGAAAGATCTCATCCGCATCATCTCTGCTACGCCTCCGTCAGGGAAATCTCACTGTGGGTCAATATGCCATACGGTTTCGTACCCTTGCCTCGGAGCTGGCCTGGGACAACGACGCTCTGGTATCTGTTTTCTGGGAGGGTTTGTCCGGCCGTATTAAAGATGAACTCGCCGGTCGGGACATTCCTACCACTCTCGATGACCTTATAACTCTCGCCACCCGGATTGACCTACGGTTCCAGGAGCGGGCCAAAGAGGTCACCCGTGAGAGGAGGTTTCCACGTCTAGCTCCTACGTTTCAGAAACCCGTCACTCCCTCCGTTTCTCCCCAACTACACTCTCCTGAGCCTATGCAGGTCGACCAGACCAAGATGGTCAAAACCCGTCAGGACTTACGCCGTGCCGAGGGAGTTGCTTCTACTGTGGCAGTAAGGAGCATCGGATTCGTACCTGTCCGGAGAGGTCGGGAAACGCCTGTGTCTAGGTTCGCTCAGAGAGGTCGACCTAGACAAGGAGAAAGCCTCTCCATCTCTGCTGCTGTCAGTCTCAATTCTCTGTGGGGAGAATCGTTATTTTGAACTAGCCCAACTTGACTCTGGAGCAGCCGGGAATCTTATGTCTCAGTCCCTGGTAGAAAAATACCGCATTCCCACCAAACCTCTGGTTGTACCATTATCAGTCGCTGCTGTGGACGGGGGTCTTTTACCACGCCCCATCCAACTCATCACCGAGCCTATAACTCTGCAAGTGGGAATGCTGCATTCTGAGAGCATCTCTTTTCATGTTCTGCCTGGACTCTCTCACGCCCTCTTACTAGGGCTACCTTGGCTCCAGAAACATGGACCCGTGCTCGACTGGCAGACCGGAGAGGTTCTTCGCTGGGGACAGGATTGTCATAAGACGTGTTTGGTTCCTGTTAATCCTGTCTGTTCTTCTCCTACCCCAACTAATCTACCTGGACTTCCGATTCCCTATTGGTCATTTGCTGATGTCTTTAATAAAAGAGAGGCAGAGACATTACCTCCTCACAGACCATACGACTGTCCTATCGACCTGTTACCTGGTACTACGCCTCCCCGTGGGCGTATTTACCCATTGTCCGCTGCTGAGACCCGGTCGATGTCCGAATATATCGAGGAGAATTTGGCCAGGGGATTCATCCGGAAATCTACCTCCCCGGCAGGAGCAGGCTTCTTTTTCGTAAAAAAGAAGGACGGCTCTCTCCGTCCCTGTATAGACTATAGAGGCCTTAACCAGATCACGGTGAAGAATAAGTACCCCCTTCCGCTCATTCCAGAATTATTTGATCGTCTGAGGGGGGCTAGAATCTTCACCAAACTGGATCTCCGTGGGGCGTACAACCTGGTCCGTATCCGTCAAGGGGATGAATGGAAGACTGCATTCAACACCCGGGACGGCCACTATGAATATCTAGTGATGCCCTTTGGACTCTGTAATGCTCCAGCCGTCTTTCAAGAGTTGGTCAATGACATCTTCCGGGACCTTCTCTACTCCTGCGTAGTGGTGTACCTGGACGACATCTTGGTCTTCTCTCCGGATCTCCAGACTCACGGGAGGGACGTTCGTCAGGTTCTGCTCAGGCTCAGGCAGAATCACCTCTTCGCTAAATATGAGAAGTGCCTCTTTGAGCAGACCTCGCTGCCGTTTTTGGGCTACGTTATTTCTCAGACCAGCCTACGAATGGATCCAGAGAAACTGTCTGCCATCGAGAAATGGCCCCGACCGGAGGGATTGAAGGCCATTCAGCGGTTCCTGGGCTTCGCCAACTACTACCGCCTCTTCATACCGCACTTCTCTTCCCGGACTGCCCCAATTTCCGCGCTCACCCGTAAGGGCACTAACCCCAAAGAGTGGACGCCCGAAGCAGAGGAGGCCTTTCTTTCCTTAAAGCAGGCCTTCTCTTCCGCCTCGGTGCTGCATCGCCCGGACGGCAACAAGCAGTTCTTCATGGAGGTTGACACTTCCTCCTCTGGAGCCGGAGCGGTACTTACTCAAAAATCATCTTCCGGAAGATGGTAACTTGCGGCTTCTCTCCAAACTCTTCTCCTCTTCTGAGCGCAATTATTCCATAGGAGACCGAGAGTTATTGGCCATCAAGCTGGCATTGGAGGAGTGGCGTTACCTACTCGAGGGGGCTCTTCATCCGGTAATTATTTACACTGACCACAAAAACTTGGCTTACCTCCAGCATGCCCAGAGACTTAACCCGCGCCAGGCCCGGTGGTCCTTGTTTTTTGCTCGTTTTGATTTTGTTCTACATTTTCGCCCGGCTGACAAGAACATCAAGGCGGACGCCTTGTCCCGATCCTTCCTGGTGTCGGATCTCGAGGAGGAACCTAAACATATCATCGATCCCGCCAGAGTAATGCAGGTGGCTCCCGTGAGTCTAAATCGTCTCCCTCCTGGTAAGACGTTCGTATCGGTATCCGATCGGGAGAGGATCCTACGCTGGGGTCATTCGTCTAAACTAGCTGGCCACGCCGGTCAAAAAAGACCCTCCAGCTTATTACCCGGCATTACTGGTGGCCTACCCTGCACAAGGACGTAATAGACTTTGTTTCTGCCTGTGCCTCCTGTGGCCGCAACAAAGTTCCGAGACACCTGCCTGCCGGTCGCCTCCTTCCGCTTCCTGTACCCGCTGCCCCCTGGCAGCATATAGCCATGGACTTCATAACGGACCTCCCCGTCTCTGCCGGTTGTACGGTCATTTGGGTGGTCGCTGACCGCTTTTCCAAGATGGCTCACTTTGTTCCCCTGCCAGGCCTCCCGTCTGCACCCGAGCTGGCTAAAGACTTTATCCGCCACATCTTCCGTCTTCATGGCCTGCCCCGTCACATCGTGTCGGATCGTGGGGTACAGTTCACCTCACGTTTCTGGAGAGCCACTTGTAAATTGCTAGACGTCACCTTGGACTTCTCCTCTGCCTGCCACCCACAGTCCAATGGTCAAGTGGAGCGGGTCAATCAGATCCTGACCAGTTACCTCCGGCACTTCGTTAATGTCCACCATTCTGACTGGGTGGATCTCCTGCCATGGGCCGAATTTTCTTACAACAATCACGAGAGCGAATCTTCCTCCAAATCCCCGTTTTTTGTAGTCTTCGGTCAGCATCCTAGGATCCCATTTCCCATCTCCATTTCAGTGGACAATCCGGCTGCGGAATCTCTTGTTAACAAATTTTCCTCCATATGGGAGAGTACCCGGTCCGCACTCCTTCTGTCATCCGAGCGTATGAAAAGACATGCTGACAAAAAACGTCTGGATCCTCCTCAATTCCGTCCTGGGGATAAGGTCTGGCTCTCGTCCAAGTATGTTCGGCTCAAGATTCCTTCCTATAAGTTAGGGCCTCGGTTCATCGGCCCTCTGGAGGTCATCAGTCAGATCAACCCTGTGGCCTATAAATTGAAACTTCTGGCCAACTTGCGGATCCCTAACTCCTTCCATGTATCTCTCCTCAAACCGGTGGTACTTAACTCTTTTTCCAAGTCTACAGGTACGCCTCCTGCTCCGGTTTCAGCTGAAAACGAATTTGAGGTAGAGAACATTCTGGCCACCAAAAGGGTAAGAAGGAAGACCTATTTTCTGGTGGATTGGAAGGGGTTTGGTCCTGAGGAGAGAACGTGGGAGCCTCGGGAGAACATCCATGCCCCTCTCATCCTAGCTAAATTTCTCTCTGACCTAAAAAAGGGGGAGCCTGGGTGGGGGTACTGTAGCGCCGGCGTCCCTGCCCTCTGCCAGGCAGGGACACTGTTCCCCTCACCCCTCTGCTCCGGGTCCGGCGTCCTCCTGCCGCTCTGCTGGCGGCGCGCGCTCATTTCCTGCCACTGGGCTTAGGGCGCGCGCGCGTGCGCTGCCCCCCCCTCTTAAAGGGGCCGCGCGCGTCGTCCTAAGGAGTCCCCGGCCAATGGCCGGAGGACTTCACCTTACATAAGGCACCTCCTCCAAAATGGAGGTGCCCGAGCAATGTTGTTGCACTGTTCACTACTCTGCTTCAGTCCTCAGGGTCATTGCCAGATACCTGTCTGATTCCTGCCAGGTTGCTGTCTGTTACCTGCTTGCTAGCCTACCTGGAGGCTCTGCCGTCACGTGCTGTGATCTTCCGCTATTCCAGTGGCTCTCGCCCGCTCACCTGGGAGCGCTCATCTGTTACCTGCCTGCTGGCCTACCTGGAGGCTCTGCCGTCACGTGCTGTGATCTTCCGCTATTCCAGTGGCTCTCGCCCGCTCACCTGGGAGCGCTCATCTGTTACCTGCCTGCTGGTCTACCTGGAGGCTCTGCCGTCACGGGCTGTGATCTTCTGCTATTCCAGTGACTCTCGCTCGCTCACCTGGGAGCGCTCATCTTCTATCGTCCTGCTAGCCTACCGGGAGGCTCAGCCATCACAGGTCGTATCTACCTTCTTCCAGAGACTGCCCCGGTCACTTGCCGAGACCTCCTGCCCACTCATCCAGAGACTGCCCCGGTCACTTGCCGTGACCTCCTGCCTACTCATCCAGAGACTGCCCCGGTCACTTGCCGTGACCTCCTGCCTACTCATCCAGAGACTGCCCCGGTCACTTGCCGTGACCTCCTGCCTACTCATCCAGAGACTGCCCCGGTCACTTGCCGTGACCTCCTGCCCACTCATCCAGAGACTGCCCCGGTCACTTGCCGTGACCTCCTGCCTACTCATCCAGAGACTGCCCCGGTCACTTGCCGTGGCCTCCTGCCCGTTCATCCAGAGACTACCCCGGTTATCTGCGGTGACTACCTGCCCGTCCATTCTGGTCGCCACCCGCTCCCTTACAAGGACTGCCCCTTTGTATAGTAGCTCAGAGGTTCCGCCTCCCAGACCCGTTACAGACTGCCTCAGGAGGCCAATTCACCACATCAGAACCCTTCTTGGTCAAATCAGTCAATGGTTTAACAATAACAGAGAAATTACCAATAAATTTACGATAAAAATTGGCAAAACCCAAGAATCTCTGAAGAGCCATTAATGAAGTAGGTTGGACCCAATCACAGATGGCCTGAACCTTGACCGGGTCCATTTCAATAACAGATGGGGACAAAATGAATCCCAGAAATGAGATCCTCTGCACGCCAAAAAGACACTTTGATCCCTTCACATACAGAGCATTCTCTCTCAAAATCTGGAACACAGTCCGAACATGGTTCACATGAGAGTCCCAGTCATTGGAAAAAAATCAAGATATCATCCAAATAAACAATCAGAAATTTATCCACAAAATCCCTGAAAATGTCATTCATGAAGGACTGGAAGACGGAAGGAGCATTAGTGAGCCCAAAGGGCATCACTAGGTACTCAAAATGCCCCTCTGGGGTATTAAATGCCGTCTTCCATTCATCCCCGTGCTTAATGCGAATAAGGTTATACGCCCCCCTGAGGTCAAGCTTGGTAAACCAAGTAGCACTTTTCACCCTGGAAAACAGGTCAGAAATCAAGGGTAACGGATATTGATATTTCACAGTGATATTGTTCAAGAGACGATAATCAATACACGGCCTTAATGAACCATCCTTTTTGGCCACAAAGAAAAAACCGGCACCCAAGGGTGAAGAGGATGGTCTGATATGACCCTTCTCCAATGACTCCTTGATATAAGACCGCATAGCGTCATGTTCAGGTACAGACAAGTTAAAAAGGCGACCTTTAGGGAATTTACTACCAGGCACTAATTCAATAGCGCAGTCATAGCTCCTATGGGGGGGCAAGGATGCAGATTTACTTTCGCTAAACACATCAGAAAAATCAGTCAAAAAGTCAGGAACATCCTGAGCCTGGGGAGAGGCAGAAAAAACAGGAGTGTTGGCATTAACACATTGGCAGCCCCAACTGGTTACAGACACAGATTTCCAATCCAAAACAGGATTATGAGACTGTAACCAAGGGAATCCTAGTACAATAATGTCATGCAGATTATACAGCACCAAAAATTTGCAACTCTCCTGATGATCAGGTTCAACCCTCATTATCACCTGAGTAGAGAACTGGGGTTTATTCTCAGCCAAAGGGGTAGAATCAATCCCCAGTAGGGGAATAGACTTCTGTAGGGGGATCAAGGGAAACGCACAACGTTTAGCAAAATCAAAATCCATCAGGTTAATAGCTGCTCCCGAATCAACAAAAGCCTGAGCAGAAAATGTGTACAGGGAGCAAATCAGGGTAACAGTCAACAGAAATTTAGTCTGAACACTACCCAAGACAACTGAGCGTGCAAAACGTCTTCCCCGCTTAGGGCAGACTGAAATAGCATGAGAGGCGTCACCACAGTAGAAACATAACCCATTGCGTTTTCGAAACTCATGACGCTGTGCCCCAGAAGCCACTCTATCACACTACATGGGTTCAGAAGCTGGTTCACAAGGCAACACTATTCCACGCATACCTCTACGCTCACGCAAACGTCTGTCAATTTGAATCGCCAATGACATAGAATCATTGAGACCAGAGGGAGCAGGGAAACCCACCATAACATCTTTTACATTCTCTGACAGACCCTTCCGAAAAAGGGCTGCCAAAGCATCATCATTCCATTTGGTCAGGACTGCCCACCTTCGGAATCTCTGACAGTACAACTCAGCGTCCTCAAGCCCCTGATTTAATGCCAACAAGGCTTTTTCAGCTTGATCAGTGACATTAGGTTCATCGTACAATAACCCCAGAGCCAGAAAAAATGCATCAACATTACTGAAAACAGGGTCCCCAGGTGTCAGGGAAAAAGCCCAATCCTGTGGATCGTCGCGCAGGAGAGAGATGACAATTTGAACCTGCTGTGCTGCGTTCCCTGAGGACTTAGGTTTTAAGGCAAAAAAACAACTTACAGTTATTTTTGAAATTCAGAAATTTAGCTCGATCCCCTAAAAACAAATCTGGCATGGGGATCCTAGGTTCCACAATCGGCAACCCTGCAAGATAGGCAGTAATACTCCGAACTTCAGTGGCAAGCTGATCCACACGGCCAGACAACTGTGCAAACTCCATTGAGAGAAAAAAAAATCCTCAGCACCCAGAGAAAAAGAGGGAAAGAAAAATATATATATCTCTGACAACTCTGACAACTTTTTTTTTTTTTTTACACTATCTTTCCCTTCTGTGAGTACCATATAATTTTCAGTTTGGCCGGTGATACTGTTATGATTTGGTAGCTGAGGAGTGCAGGCAAAAAAGGCAATACACCAGAGAGGTTGGAATCTACTGGATTGCAGTACCCTGACTAACCACCACAACTAAAGGCAGCGTGGAGCGTACCTACGTTGGTCCTAGACGCCTCGTCACAGCCTGAGAAGCTAACTACACCTAAAGATAGAAAGAGGAAAACTATCTGCCCCGGAGCAGATCCCCAAAGAACATAGGAAGCCCCCAAACATGTAATGGCGGTTAGACAAGAGGAAATACAGACACAGACAGAAAATAGTATGAGCAAACGTTGGGGCCCAATCTTCCTAAAAAGAAAAGGATAGGAAGGACACTTACTGCAATCCCAAAAAACCCTAAAAAGTACCAACTCTACTAATTGCAAAAACACCTGAGATCACACGACCTCTACCACCTAAATTAGTTCTCTGATGTAACAAAACTAAGCAGCAGCCACTGAAAAAACTGGAAAAGGCAAATGAACAAATAACAGTGGCTCAGATAAACTGAGAGGAGCACAAGCCCCCGGAGGGGACCTGGCTGACCTCCACAGAAGTGCAGGACAAAATGCAAAAAGCAAGCACAAAAATAAAAGCAGAAAATATCTTATCTGTTAGCAGAAGATGCAGGCAAGACACCGCAAGCTTCCAAATGAACCAGGAACCAAAGTTGAGACAAGAACAATTGATCACCGGCAACCCTGATAGGAGGGAACTTCCCTTATATAAGACCAGTCTGTAACTCCTGATTGCCAATCTTCACAATCTTCATTGAATAGTTCAGTACTGTTTGTAACCACCAGAGGGAGCTTCTGCTCAGAATTCATTTCTAACACATTCACAACAGCAGCCCCTAAGTAGCTTTAATGACCAGCTGTAGCTGGTTTGAGGCCGCTCCAAGACGTGTTCTTTTGTTCATTTAGAAACATAATATTAGGGCCTATCTTTACCCCAGTTGGTGTTATAGATGTGAAAGTTACATATTTGCATGCCCATAGGTAGACCTACACCCCAGTGAAATCTCTAGGACCCAGAACCATCAGAATCCGAGGAATGGATTTCTCCGTAAGCAGGTCATGTAGCCACTTCATGCTTATACTTAAATGGACCCCCATGTCATGTTGAGCATAATGATAATTTTGTCTTTCTTCTACGAGGTTCACACTAAGAGATATGGGTAACAGAGTATTTCATAACTGTTAAGAAAGGGAAGTTCCCCAACCCACCCCCAATGGGGTCAGCCCAGGGGGAGTTCCTTAGTTTAGGGACCAACTATAAAACAGGGACAGCCATTTTGCAGGGTGTTCAGTGCTTGGAGGAGGACAGCATATACCATCCCTGCTGTGGACTGAATCCTGGTCCTTGGGAACCCCTCCCCCGCACATCACATGGCAACCATGATCTGAGATACTGTAAGTGTTCTTTCATCCTTTTTATTTCATAATTGCTCTGTACATATTGTAACTTGTCTCCCTTTATAATATCTTGTATACTTTTGTAAACACTGCCTATTTTTGGGAGTAAAATATAAAATTACTAGCTTTGTTTCTCCTTGCTCTATAAACGTATCCTCTCGACCTCAATGCTAGGCCAAAGCTACTGATTGGGGTTGGCTCCTGACCCGATATTCATAGAACCAGGAGCTGGTGGCGGCAAAGTGTGTTCTGGGGTATCTGGGAGACTCTGGTAGTGACGGACAGGGTTTGATAAGTGTATATCCCACCTGGGATGGGAATAGGTCATCGCCCTTACTACAGAGTGCCTCATAGCCAGTACACATCCAGGCGGCCCGTCTGGCAACTACTTATCCTAGGTGCAGTTCCCTGACTGACCTGAGTTTAAGGGGGGCGCCAGAGAGCTGCAAGTTCCAAAACCGGAACTGGAAAGTGGGATCATAAATTCCTCTGAAAATGGAAGTGGGGCAACCAAACACCCGCAGTTCGTCACATATTGGCGGCAACGGTGGGATCATAAACCGTATCCCCCGTGCCATCCCTGACATATTGGTGGCAGCGGTGGGATCATAAACCGTATCCCCCGTGCAGTCCATCACAGGCATCTCTAGTTGAAGTCCTTTATCTTCGCTTCTCATCTTCATCCAGCACAGACCACCATCACTTCTTCCAGTCAGGACTCGACTCTGCAGAAAATAACACACAGTTATCTAGAGCACCGCTTCCAGAGCACAGTCCCCACTTTTTTTTCCACGTTCTACACTACACAGCTGAATAGAGACGTGTACCCACCATTAACATACAATTAATACAATCCATCATTCCAAATATGATTGTAATCCACCACTGTGCCCGGACTAACTATAGTCACTTTCCCAACCCAAGAAATATATAAATGAATTAGCCCCTGTACTCTTTCCCCCACTTCATTACCAGTCACTGCATCTGCAACACCCCCCTACTCTGTAACTCCCGCTCCCCGATTCATTATATTTACATGCCCCCTTCACCCCAATTAATTATGCCATGTCCTGTCTCCCACTCCACCCTAGCAACTGCTCCTCCTCACCCTCAAAACATCATTTGGTCTCCCCACACTCAATTTATCATTATTTGCTGCCCCCACCCCCAATTTATCATATTTTGTTGTCTCCCACACTCAATTGATCATCATTTACTCCCCCACCCTTAATTCATCATTATCTGTTCTCCTCACCTCCCACCTTTAATTCATTAATTGCTCAATAAATCTTCCATAAATCACCTCACTAAATCATCTTTCACAATTCATCATTTGCTTCCCCCTCTCCTCACACCCATTTAATTCATTTTATTAAATTATAGTTTTTCGTACTTACCTCTCATAGGATCCCCTGCAGGCGCAGCTCCACTTCTCTATCCTGTCGAGTGGCGTGTCTACATCAGCAGCACGGAGGACATTACTCAGCAGTACTGAGCAGCGTAAATGTGAATCCAGATGGATTTGAGTTTTTCTTTTCTTAAGAGTGGCTGACTAGTTCAGAAGGCAGGGAGAGAGGAAGAAGTGTCTGATGAGTGGGGAAGGAAGCAGATTTCTCTGATGAAATATATGACATAGTTTCTTGTATTTCCCTGTACTATTCATACATGCTAAGTTTGGTAAAAGTGCAGATCTCACTTAAAGAGAACATGTAACTTGTCCAAAAAAATTGAGTTAAATACATCGCAAAAATCCCTGCGCTCCCCGGAGTCTGCCGCTCTTTTCCGTGTTGCGCTGTGTTGCTCCATTGCAGAGATATTCATATTTGTCTCTTCTGGAGCAATATGTGAAATCTCTGCTGCAGTCTTCTCAGGGTGTGTGCTGTCACCCCTCCCTCCAAGATGCTGCCAATCACAGCTCAGGACTCAGACACTGCTGAGATGTGATTGGCAGCAAGGGGAGGGAGGTGAGAAGGCACAGGCCCCCGGAGGGGACTCTGACTCAGAGATTTCACATACTGCGCTCCAAAAGAGACAAATATGAATATCTCTGCAATGGAGCGACACAGCGCAACACGGAAAAGGCTGCAGAATCAGGAGCTCAGGGATCGTTACAGGATATTTAACTCAATTTAGTTGAGCAAGAGACAGGTCCTCTTTAACATGTTCACTGCCAGATGTACCACTGCAGGGAGGCTTCTCAGCACTCATAAATGATGATGTCATCAGTATTTAGCTAATGCTAGGAGAAACTGAAAGAAGAACAGAACTGAACGTGACGTCCCCACGACGTGCTGCTGCGACTTGAGCTGTGATGTCACTGTGCAGGAGACCGGGCGGCGCTAGGACCCGGCCGCAGGCGGACACACCTGCTGCTGGAGATCAGCACAGAGAGTGCAGAACTGGGACCGGCAGAGAGCGCGGCGCCGCCCTGAGGCTGCAGGAGGCCAACGGCTGCCGGTAACATGAGCCGGCCGGGGACTGCCGAGCGCAGCGCTCAGTGAGCGGCGGCATGGAGAGCCTCTCCGACACCCCGCACAGCCCCGCTCCGGAGTGCGGCGCCTACGTCTCCGAGCGCTCCCGCACCCACCCACCGCTCAGCATCCTGACGTCCACGCTGCTGTTCTGTGCCGAGACCGTGGCCGCCTGCGTGGTGATCGCGAAGTACAAGAGCACGGAGGACGCGGTGTGGATGTCCCTGACCATCGTCTTCATGCTGCTGCCGTCCATCATGGTCCAGCTCACTCTCACCTTCATCCACCGGGACCTGGGCAGGGACCGGCCGCTCGTCCTGCTCCTGCACCTGCTGCAGCTGGGGCCGATCATCAGGTGGGTGCCTGCATCGGGGAATAGGTCAGGGGGCGGAGGGCACAGGTCAGCGATCAAGGGGCGGAGGGCGCAGGTCAGCGATCAAGGGGCGGAGGGCGCAGGTCAGCGATCAAGGGGCGGAGGGCGCAGGTCAGCGATCAAGGGGCGGAGGGCGTAGGTCAGCGATCAAGGGGCGGAGGTCGCAGGTCAGCGATCAAGGGGCGGAGGGCGCAGGTCAGCGATCAAGGGGCGGAGGGAACAGGTTAGCGATCCAAGGGGCGGAGGGCGCAGGTCAGCGATCAAGGGGCGGAGGGAACAGGTTAGCGATCAAGGGCGGGGGCGCAGGTCAGCAATCAAGGGGCGGAGGGCGCAGGTCAGCGATCAAGGGCGGAGGGCGCAGGTCAGCGCTCAAGGGGCGGAGGGCACAGGTCAGCGCTCAAGGGGCGGAGGGCGCAGGTCAGCGATCAAGGGGCGGAGGGCGCAGGTCAGCGATCAAGGGGCGGAGGGAACAGGTTAGCGATCAAGGGGCGGAGGGCGTAGGTCAGCGATCAAGGGGCGAGGGCGTAGGTCAGCGATCAAGGGGCGGAGGGCGCAGGTCAGCGATCAAGGGGCGGAGGGCGTAGGTCAGCGATCAAGGGGCGGAGGGCGCAGGTCAGCGATCAAGGGGCGGAGGGCGCAGGTCAGCGATCAAGGGGCGGAGGGCGCAGGTCAGCGATCAAGGGGCGGAGGGCGCAGGTCAGCGATCAAGGGCGGAGGGCGCAGGTCAGCGATCAAGGGGCGGAGGGCGCAGGTCAGCGATCAAGGGGCGGAGGGCGCAGGTCAGCGATCAAGGGGCGGAGGGCGCAGGTCAGCGCTCAAGGGGCGGAGGGCGCAGGTCAGCGATCAAGGGGCGGAGGGCGCAGGTCAGCGATCAAGGGGCGGAGGGAACAGGTTAGCGATCAAGGGGCGGAGGGCGTAGGTCAGCGATCAAGGGGCGGAGGGCGTAGGTCAGCGATCAAGGGGCGGAGGGCGCAGGTCAGCGATCAAGGGGCGGAGGGCGTAGGTCAGCGATCAAGGGGCGGAGGGCGCAGGTCAGCGATCAAGGGGCGGAGGGCGCAGGTCAGCGATCAAGGGGGGAGGGCGCAGGTCAGCGATCAAGGGGCGGAGGGAACAGGTTAGCGATCAAGGGGCGGAGGGCGAGGTCAGCGATCAAGGGGCGGAGGGCGCAGGTCAGCGATCAAGGGGCGGAGGGCGCAGGTCAGCGCTCAAGGGGCGGAGGGAACAGGTTAGCGATCAAGGGGCGGAGGGCGCAGGTCAGCGCTCAAGGGGCGGAGGGCGCAGGTCAGCGCTCAAGGGCGGAGGGCGCAGGTCAGCGCTCAAGGGGCGGAGGGCGCAGGTCAGCGCTCAAGGGGCGGAGGGCGCAGGTCAGCGCTCAAGGGGCGGAGTGCACAGTCAGTGCACGAGGAGCAAGGGGCGGAGGGCGCAGGTCAGCGCGCAAGGGGCGGAGGGCGCAGGTCAGCGCACAAGGAGCAAGGGGCGGAGGGCGCAGGTCAGCGCGCAAGGGGCGGAGGGCGCAGGTCAGCGCACGAGGAGCAAGGGGCGGAGGGCGCAGGTCAGCGCGCAAGGGGCGGAGGGCGCAGGTCAGCGAGCAAGGGCGGAGGGCGCAGGTCAGCGAGCAAGGGGCGGAGGGCGCAGGTCAGGGAGCAAGGGGCGGAGGGCGCAGGTCAGCGCTCAAGTGGCGGAGGGCACAGGTCAGCGCACGAGGAGCAAGGGGCGGAGGGCACAGGTCAGCGATCAAGGGGCGGAGGGCGCAGGTCAGCGCTCACAGGGGCGGAGGGCACAGGTCAGCGCACGAGGAGCAAGGGGCGGAGGGCGCAGGTCAGCGGCAAGGGGCGGAGGGCGCAGGTCAGCGATCAAGGGGCGGAGGGCGCAGGTCAGCGATCAAGGGGCGGAGGGCGCAGGTCAGCGATCAAGGGGCGGAGGGCGCAGGTCAGCGATCAAGGGGCGGAGGGCGTAGGTCAGCGATCAAGGGGCGGAGGGCGCAGGTCAGCGCTCAAGGGGCGGAGGGCGCAGGTCAGCGCTCAAGGGGCGGAGGGTGCAGGTCAGCGCTCAAGGGGCGAGGGCGCAGGTCAGCGCTCAAGGGGCGGAGGGCGCAGGTCAGCGATCAAGGGGCGGAGGGCGCAGGTCAGCGCTCAAGGGGCGGAGGGCGCAGGTCAGCGCTCAAGGGGCGGAGGGCGCAGGTCAGCGCTCAAGGGGCGGAGGGCGCAGGTCAGCGCTCAAGGGGCGGAGGGCGCAGGTCAGCGCTCAAGGGGCGGAGAGAACAGGTTAGCGATCAAGGGGCGGAGGGCGCAGGTCAGCGATCAAGGGGCGAGGGCGCAGGTCAGAGCTCAAGGGGCGGAGGGCACAGGTCAGCGCACGAGGAGCAAGGGGCGGAGGGCGCAGGTCAGCGCGCAAGGGGCGGAGGGCGCAGGTCAGCGATCAAGGGGCGGAGGGCGCAGGTCAGCGATCAAGGGGCGGAGGGCGCAGGTCAGCGATCAAGGGGCGGAGGGCGTAGGTCAGCGATCAAGGGGCGGAGGGCGCAGGTCAGCGCTCAAGGGGCGGAGGGCGCAGGTCAGCGCTCAAGGGGCGGAGGGCGCAGGTCAGCGCTCAAGGGGCGGAGGGCGCAGGTCAGCGCTCAAGGGGCGGAGGGCGCAGGTCAGCGATCAAGGGGCGGAGGGCGCAGGTCAGCGCTCAAGGGGCGGAGGGCGCAGGTCAGCGCTCAAGGGCGGAGGGCGCAGGTCAGCGCTCAAGGGGCGAGGGCGCAGGTCAGCGCTCAAGGGGCGGAGGGCGCAGGTCAGCGCTCAAGGGGCGGAGAGACAGGTCAGCGATCAAGGGGCGGAGGGCGCAGGTCAGCGATCAAGGGGCGGAGGGCGCAGGTCAGCGATCAAGGGGCGGAGGGCGCAGGTCAGCGCTCAAGGGGCGGAGGGCGCAGGTCAGCGCTCAAGGGGCGGAGGGCGCAGGTCAGCGCTCAAGGGCGGAGGGCGCAGGTCAGCGCTCAAGGGGCGGAGGGCGCAGGTCAGCGCTCAAGGGCGGAGGGCGCAGGTCAGCGCTCAAGGGGCGGAGGGAACAGGTTAGCGATCAAGGGGCGGAGGGCGCAGGTCAGCAATCAAGGGGCGGAGGGCGTAGGTCAGCGCTCAAGGGGCGAGGGAACAGGTTAGCGATCAAGGGGCGGAGGGCGCAGGTCAGCGATCAAGGGGCGGAGGGCGCAGGTCAGCGATCAAGGGGCGGAGGGCGCAGGTCAGCGATCAAGGGGCGGAGGCGCAGGTCAGCGCTCAAGGGGCGGAGGGCGCAGGTCAGCGCTCAAGGGGCGGAGGGCGCAGGTCAGCGCTCAAGGGGCGGAGGGCAGGTCAGCGTCAAGGGCGAGGGCGCAGGTCAGCGCTCAAGGGCGGAGGGCGCAGGTCAGCGCTCAAGGGGCGGAGGGCGCAGGTCAGCGCACGAGGAGCAAGGGGCGGAGGGCGCAGGTCAGCGCACGAGGAGCAAGGGGCGGAGGGTGCAGGTCAGCACGCAAGGGGCGGAGGGCGCAGGTCAGCGCTCAAGGGGCGGAGGGCGCAGGTCAGCGCTCAAGGGGCGGAGGGCGCAGGTCAGCGCTCAAGGGGCGGAGGGCGCAGGTCAGCGCTCAAGGGGCGGGGGCGCAGGTCAGCGCTCAAGTGGCGGAGGGCGCAGGTCAGCGCACGAGGAGCAAGGGGCGGAGGGCGCAGGTCAGCGATCAAGGGGCGGAGTGCGCAGGTCAGCGCTCAAGGGGCGGAGGGCGCAGGTCAGCGCTCAAGGGGCGGAGGGCGCAGGTCAGCGCGCAAGGGGCGGAGGGCGTAGGTCAGCGCACGAGGAGCAAGGGGCGGAGGGCGCAGGTCAGCGCGCGAGGAGCAAGGGGCGGAGGTCAGTGCGGAGCATGGGGCGCTCTGGAGATTCCGTGATCTGCAGACATAGCCCACACATACTTCTCACAGGGCTCCTCCTGTCCACCAGGACTGTTCCTACATCGGCCTCAGTGCAGATTCTGTCTCGCGCACAGCCGCGCCCGCCACCCTCAGGTGAAGGGTCTGCGGTCTTGGCCACATTTCTACAAGGCGTTGTCTCATTTTCTCAAATTACTATAATTGCAGCTTTGTTATAAAAACAAACAACTTTACACTTACTGAAAATCATCTTCTCCTAGTAACGGCGAACGTCTGTGTTTACAGATTACTAGTCATTGCCTAGGATACCGGCCACCTCTGCAGTCCCAGTGGTGGCCGGACTCGTAGACCTGCGCTCGTACAGTGCATTGCCTCTGCTTGCAACATTGGAGAGCGCACTGTTCAGGACATGTCGCAGGTCCACACTGTGACCACACGCTCCTGAGACCCTGTGAGATGTTTGCCCAGACTGCCTGCACTTGCCCGCCGCCCCGGCCGATGCTGTGACTGCATGCACTGATACAAGCAGCAAATCCTGCACATTGGCCGCTGTGTTGTCCTCCAGTGTTTGCTCTCGGTTCCTGGGCAGCTGTGGTGCTTAAAAGGAACCTGTCATGGGGAAAATGGTCTCTGACCTCCCACCTGCAGGTCACGGAGCAGGAGCAGGCTGATGGCTAAACTTCTCTCCCAATCATGTCTAATATTTGCCTTTTATTTATTGAAATCCTTGGTGTTGTATGTGTAGGAGTCCAGTGGGCGGTGCTGCTCAGTGACCCCCTGTATGACTATGCAGAGCTGTCAGTCACTAGTAGCACCACCCACTGGACTCCTATACATAGAAATACCAGGGATTGCAATGAATAAGGTTCTGAATCTTCTCCCTCCTCCTGTCTATCGCTCTGCTCCGCAGCGTCTCCTGCTCTGTACCGCGCTACCCACACATCGAACTGCATGTGCAATGTGACCGGTGCCTAGAACTTGCAGTGGGGGAATAAGAGTATAGGGGTATATTTGACTGCTTAGGTCAGTACCCAACCATTTAGTGCAGGGGCAGGGAATCTCTTTTCTGCCAAGGGCCATTTGGATATATATATTGTCCTTCGGGGGCCGTACAAACTCCGCCCACAAAGTACATCCTGACTCTGGCACTGGTGTCAGGACGTAATCTTTCATTGCATGCCCTTCAGTGTTCAGTAGTGAACAATGCATGTGTGCTCACAGAGCAAGAAGAAATAAATGAGCTGGTGGCAATCAAAATACAGCGCCCTGCCAAAGCACTGCGGTCCCTGAGAATCTCCCCGGGGGGGCCGGATAAAAGGTCATCAAGGGCCGTAAATGGCCCTGGGGCCTGAGGTTCGCCACCCCTGATTTAGTGTATTGACAGTCATGCCCGAAAGTGTTAGCACCCTTGAAATTGTTGCAGAAAATGAAGTACACAAAAAAAAAACAGAAAAAAGACAAACGGGACATGGTTTCACAGAAAACCCCCAAAACTGGGACAGAAAATAATTGTTGGCACCCTCCTTAATATTTGGTTACACCCTTTGGAATAAATAACTGCAGTCACTCACTTCCTATAACCATCATCAATCTAACACCTCTCAGCTGGAATTTTGTACCACTCTTCTTTTGTAAACTGCTCCAGGTCTCTCATATGTGATGGCGCCTTAACCCAATATCAATTTTAGGATCTCCGCAGGTGATGAATGGGATTTAGATCCAGACTCATTACTGGCCACTACATAACGCTCCAGCGCTTTGTATACATAATTTCTGGGGGATTCTAGTTTATGGGTCGTTGTCCTGCTGGAAGACCCATGACCTACTGCAATGTAAACGCAGCTTTCTTACACTGGGCATTACATTGTGACCCAAAATCCTTTGGTAACTTTTACATTTCATGATGTCTTGCACACAGTCAAGGCATACAGTGTCAAAGGCCGAAAAAAAAAAAAAAATATGTCTGGACCTCCAATATATTTGACTGTAGGTACTGTGTTCTTTTCTTTGTAGGCATCATTTCATTTTGGTGAACAGTACAATGATGTGCTTTACCAAAAAGCTCTATCTTGGTCTCATCTGTCGACAAGATGCTCTCCTGGTTGGATTTATGCTTGCTCACGTACATTTTGGCAAACTCCAGTTTAGCTTTTTTATGTCACTGTTAACAGTTGGGTCTTCCTTAGTCTACTGCCATAGAGTTTCATTTAATTCACATGTTGACGGATAATTTGCGCTGACACCGATGCCCCCTCAGCCTGCAGGACAGAATTTATTTGGACTTTGATTGGGGCTTATCCACCATCCAGACTATCCTGCATTGCAACCTTTCATCAATTTTTGTCTGCCATCCAGAGAGATTGCCTACAGGGTCATGGGTTGTAAACTTCTTGATTATTTTGCACACCGTGGACAAAGGAACATCAAGATCTCACCTCACCTCCTTACCAAAATCCCACAGTGTCTGTCTGCTATCTCAGCCTTCTTTTCTGCTCGCTTTCTCAAACTGAACATGGACAAAACAGAATTCACCATCTTTCCCCCACCTCACTCTACCTCTCCACCAGACCTATCCATCAATGTCAATGGCTGCTTGCTTTCCCCAGCCCCGCACGCTCAGTGCCTTGGTGTGATCCTCGACTCTGCCCTTCCTTTCAAACCACATATCCAAGCCCTCGCCACCTCCTGCCGCCTCAAACTCAAAATTATTTCCCGAATCCGCGCATTCCTCAACCATGAAACCACAAAAACACTAGTGCATGCCCTTATCATCTCCCGCCTCGACTACTGCAACCTCCAACTCTCTGGCCTCCCCTCTAGCACTCTGGTACCACTCCAGTCCATCCTACACTCTGCTGCCCGACTAATCCACCTGTCTCCCTGCTATTCTCAAGCCTCCCCCTATGCCAGGCCCTTCACTGGCTTCCTATTGCCCAGAGGCTCCAGTTCAAAACCCTAACCATGACCTACAAAGCCATCCACAACCTGTCTCCTCCATACATCTGTGACATGGTCTCCCGGTACCTACCCACACGCAACCTTCGATCCTCTCAAGATCTCCTTCTCTACTCCCCCCTCATCTCTTCTTCCCACAACCGCATACAAACTTCTGTGCTTCCCCCATACTGTGGAACTCTCTGCCACAACACATCAGACTTTCACCAACAACGAAAACCTTCAAGAAGAACCTGAAGACCCACCTCTTCCGACAAGCCTACAGCCTGCAATGATTCTCAGTCTACTGAACCATCGTACGACCAGCTCTACCCTCTCCTAGTGTATCCTCACCCATCCATGTAGACTGAGCCCTCGCGGGCAGGGTCCTCTCTCCTCCTGTACTTGTGTGTCCCTTGTCTCGCACATGTTTATTGTACTTGTCTATATTTCCCCTTTTCACATCTAAAGCGCCATGGAATAAATGGCGCTATATAAATTTATAATAATAAATGTATTATAATAATAATCATCTCTGGAGATGGACTTGTAACCTTGAGATTGTTGAAAAATATATTAACAATTTTGGTTCTCAAGTCCTCAGATAGTTCTCTTCACCTCTTTGTTCTCCATAGTTAGTGTGGCACAGACACACAATTCAAAGATTGCGTAAACTTCTCCCCTTTTTATCTGGTTTCAAGTGTGATTTTCATATTGACCACACCTGTTACTTGCCACAGGTAGGTGTGAACGAGCATCACATGCTTAATATAAAGTTGTTTACGTGCAATTTTAGAAAAGGTGCCAACAATTTTGTCTTGACCATTTTGGGAATTTTTTGTGATGTCCAATTTGCCTTTTTTTACAATACACAACGGCATGTGTATAACAAAACATGTGCAGCCAGTGGTCTGGGGTATGATCACAGCTGCTGAGACACAGAAGTATGCCCCCATAGTATGTGACACCCTGAGGATGACTTGCTGGGCAGCACTATTTATATCATGCATGTTTCGGAGGGCTGTACATCTCTGCAGTAACTTGGTGCAAACGTTTCACAGCTGTGCTCTGAGCAGTGTCTGGTATCGGGTCCCATGGGGAAGGATAGATCGGAGCTGCAGTAACCGTATAGTGTAAAAATGATCAAAATGCTTCTAAGTGATCCGAATAAAGGATCTCAAGTCACAGAAGCGGGACACTGCGAAAACCAAAAATTTTGTCAGTCTCAAAACCTTTTACCATAAGTGTAATGCAGCACAATTCTCAAGAAATAAACATTTTGGGTGCAATTTTTCTGGGTTAATCCCATTGGCAAAAGATCAATGTTCTTTGAAGAACCGCTCTCCACTTGGTGCCCGGCACGCTCCCAACACTAAAGTATACTCGAATTCTCGCATGCACACCGTTTTGTGTGGTCTATCCTTTTGTCAGGCGTATGAAGGAGCAGAAGCTGGCGAGCGTCCTTATTCTCCAGACCAGATGTTCCCTTAGAGCAGTCCAGTTGGCATTAAGTCTCAGCAAACTGCCAACTGGACTGGCTTGCCCTAGGGAAGCACAATGCTGGACTAGCTTGCCATAGGGAAGCACAACCCTCGGACCGGCCTGCCCCAGGACAGCCTAACCCCCGGACCGACTTGCCCCAGGACAGTTCAACCTCCCGGACTGACTTGCCCCAGGACAGCCCAGAGATTTTTGACACCAGCTTTGGCTCCTTCATTTTCCTGATGAAGGGTAGACTACCCGAAACGTTGCCATATGCAGTGAAAACCTTGGAGTTCAAGCATCGGAAAACATTGCTTGTTTTTATTTATTTTTAGAAAACTTTTTAAAAACTTATTTCCAAGTACATGACGTCATGTGAGCTCCTCTTTATGCCTGTTGTCGTGGCACCTCATATCGAGGAGGCGGTTTTCCATAGCGTGGATACATATCCATGGGCCCGGAAAGATGTGCGTTGTTCTCGGCAGCACATCCTCTGTTTATACAGGACAATGTACTGCCAAGAAAAGTACCTGAGCAACGTTAAAATTAATTCACCTGACGAACGAGCGCTTGCGCATTCTTTGGGTGATTGGGTTGGGAAAAAAAAGTTGTGTATTAACAGGTGGAAAATTGTCCAATTTTCATTTTTTGCCCTCTTCAAGGGGTTAATAATATTTTTCTTCTGCGGTTCAAGATACAATCTGAGGTAAATCGGACAGTTTGGATCCACGGCGGACCATTATGTGTCACTGACTGATAACGCGGACATCCGTAATGCAGCCGTGCGGACGACGCACAGACTGTGCTGCTGTTTTTTTGGCTCCACGTTGCCGGCCGGTCGGGCGTGCCCTTATCTGCTTCACCACTTGCTTCATACGTCTAGGAAGAGAAAAAAAAACAGAACGTGTCTATCAAAGTTCAACTCTTGTCAGGAAAATAATCCACCGTGGCCAATTTCACTTTACAAAATATTTGGCTGAGCGCGTGTGTTATCAAACCTGTCCTGGCCAGAAGTGGAGGGGCCTCAACATGTTCCCACTGACGAGTCCCTCAACCTGCATCACCTCTCTAAAGGGTCTAACTTACTGACCGGTGAGTGTCTGACCGCCTGGACCTGCATCAGTCTTAAACTCAATTTTTCATTGTACAGTTTTTTTTTTCCACTGTAACTGAGGCAGTCATTGGGGTGGTCCCAATTCCAGAGAAAGTAGCTCCTATCCTGACATGAATAAGCTCTGCTTATTCTGGGGAGACACTTGTTGTAGAAGCAGCAGCAGTCCCAGACTGACAGTCTGACCAGGCAGATTCCTGGTGGGCTGCTCTGTGTGCCACTGTATTTGTGCAGAGCTAAACAGTAGCTCTGCCTTTATTGCCATTGATGGGTCATTGTAGTGTGAGTGACATTTATATTGTGTATGATCTTATGGACATGATGTGTTCCAGTCCGGCCCTGAGCTGCATCATTGCTGATTCTTCTAGCCACTACGTAGATCTTGGCACTTAAATCAATCTCAGTCACTATATCCCTCCATAAGGAGAGTCAGAGTGCCCAGAAATGAGCACAATGACTACAAATTAAAGAAAATATCAAATTCAATCCTTATTAATACACAGAATAACACAAAAAATGTTAGGTAAGACAAATTCTTGTAATGCGAGGGCCGCATATGGCTAGGGACCCCGTTAAACATTTATGAAGAAGTGTGGACGAAACGCACGTCGGGGTTGAGGGAAGCGGCATGGACCCCACTTTTATCATAGTAAGTTACACATTATTATGGGCATTTAGCCCGTATGTATTAGGCTGAATGTAGATTTATAAGAACGTTTATTTTCTGAAACTGGTAACATTGGTGGCCTTAGTGGTCCCTATCTCTTGTTAGCACAGAGTCCTATTGTATGATTGACTCACTAAAGGTACTGCCACACTAAACGCTCCCGCTAACGATCACAATAACGACGCATACTAATGCGATCGTTTTTGTGATCGTTTTAATGTCGCTAGTAGGGTTGAGCATTCCGATACTTCCGATACCTGAAATCCAATGTAAGTCTATGGGAACAAAATATCGGAATTACTTCCAATACTTACTTCCGATATTTTGTTCCCATGGACTTACATTGGATTTCAGATATCGGAAGTATCGGAATGCTCAACCCTAGTCGCTAGTAGCTGCCACACTTAGTGATCTCGTTAACGACGCATAAGCGGTTAGCGATCTCCTTAACGACTTTGGCGGTCATTGTGATGTAAAAAAACAGCGCACATCGTTCACAAAAGGTGCCAGACACAGCGATATAGGCTCACAGCGGGACGCCAACGATCTAAATACGGTCCAGAACTCTAGTGAACGATCAGCGAGATCACAGCAGGGGCCACGTCGTCGCTAGATGCCACACACAACAACGTCACTAACGAGATCACTAAATAGTGACGTATTTTAGCGATCTCGTTAGCGTTCTTGTTTAGTGTGGCATACCCTTTAGGACATCTGTTTGCTTTAACCTCTGATTCAGGATTAAAGACACAGCCTCCATTTACACACTATCTTTAGAAGCATTTTATTAGTGTACTGATTACTTATACATTGTGAATTTACCCTCCCTCGCACAAGCACTTAACTGAAATCAGTATTATTTCTCAGGGGAAGATATTCACATAGATATGTAGTTTATCTAACCGCCTTCATACTTCTAGAGCTCTCTATTCATCTGCTGACAGCCTATACATCAGAATAATCTGCTCATAAATGTTTAACGGGGTCCCTATCCATATGCGTCCCCCGCATTAGAGGCATTTGTTTTACCTAACGTTTTTGTGTCCTTCTGTGTATTAATGAAGATTGGATTTGATATTTTCTTCAATTTTTGGCTATTGGCTATTGTTTCTCCATTTTTTAATTTACCTCCTAGTAGCCAGAAAAATGTGTTTACTTTTTTTTTTTATGCAAATTGCCTCTTAAGAGAAAAAAAACTTTTGTTTTTGACAGATACAAATAAAAAATTGATATTGAACCCCCAAACCTACATACTCTCTAAAAGTAGGCGCCTAGTACATTATCAGGAGCCACTCAGCACTTTATACATGCAGGCATCTTCATGCGATTTTGCGTCAAAGTTTAAAAAAAATGCATAAAAAGTTATGAATGGCAATAAGAGGAGTCAGATAGCCGTATAATGCAACGCAATGCTCGGACTGGCCAGTGGATCTCCAGGGCCAAGCATGAGAATTGCATAGAAATGCATGCTGCCATGCTCGGGTCAGGCAAGCCTCCAGCCATCACTGTTTGGTCCGGTTCACTGTTGTGTTTGCCATCACTGTTTGGTCCAGTTTGCTGTGGTATTTGCCATCACTGGTCCCTTTCTCGGTGGGGTTTGCCATCACTGGTCCAATTCTTGGTGGGGTTTGCCATCAATGTTTGGTCCCATTCTTGGTGGGGTTTGCTATCACTCTTTGGTCCCATTCATGGTGGGGTTTGCCATCACTGTTTGGTCCCATACTTGGTGGTGTTTGCCATCACTGTTTGGTCCAGTTTGCGGTGGTATTTGCCATCACTGTTTGGTCCCGTTTTTGGTGGGGTGTGCCATCACTGTTTAGTCCCGTTCTCGGTGGGGTTTGCCATCACTGTTTGGTCCCATTCTTGGTGGGTTTTGCCATCACTGTTTGGTCCCATTCTTGGTGGGGTTTGCCATCACAGTTTGGTCCTGTTCTTAGTGGGGTTGGGGTTTGCCATCACAGTTTGGTCCGGGTCGCGGTGGGGTTTGCCATCCCTGGTTGGTCCGGGTCGCTGTGGGGTTTGCCATCACTGTTTGGTCCTGTTCTTGGTGGGGTTTGCAATCACGGTTTGGTCTGGGTTGCGGTGGGGTTTGCCATCACTGTTTGGTCCGGGACTCAGTGGGTTTTGCCATCACTGTTTTGTCCGGATCGCGGTGGGGTTTCCTATCACTGTTTGGTCCGGGTTGCGGTGGGGTTTCCTTTCACTGTTTGGTCCGGGTCGCGGTGGGGTTTGCCATCACTGTTTGGTCTGGTTCTCGGTGGGGTTTGCCATCACTGTTTGGTCCGGGTCGCAGTGGGATTTGCCATCACTGTTTCACCCGTGATTGTCACGTATGAATAAATAACTTGCAAAGCTTCTTCTATCCATTACAGTGTTAGTGACTGACAGCACCCGGGCTGTGCAGTGATGCCGTCCATGTGCTCTCTGAGATGTTCACGACCCATAGACTTGTATTGCTACTTTTCATCCATGATGCCGGTAAAAAACAGACACGTCTGAATGAGACCTAAGGAGCTAATCGTCTCCACTCCCATATTGGGAGGTGAGCGGTGACGTCACATCCACAGATATCCGCTGGCTTGCTTGTGCAAGTTGCGCGTGTAGCCCAGTGATTAGGACCAGTACGCGATACCTGCTTCTCGCTATCGAGGCGATCCGTGAAAGTTGCTCTGACCACTTTGATATTTGACGTGATGCACAGCATGTTTCCTGGTGTTTGCTCAGCTGTAATACGGTTACACCTGATTTTCATTATCGCGGTAATCATTAATAGTTCGCCATTATTCTGTTTATTTCTGTTTTTCCACGCAAGTTCTCCAACTAAAGCAAAATGGAAAGCTGCCTGTAAAGGAAACCTGTCGACACATTATCCGCTTATCCTACACCAGGGTCATGGGTCTCTAACGACGCCTAGAACGTCAATAAAACAAGTGTTGGGGTTGTTCCAACATTACATATTACAGTCACTGCAAAGATCATAAATAGAGTATTTTTTGTGATTTAGATTCAGTTTAGAAATAGTAAAAAGTCAGAGGCCAAGATAAATCTTTCCTGCCCTGTTTTTGTCGGCTGCTGTGCAGAGACCTTTAGGTGGGGAAAATGACGGAGCATACGTGACCGGCAGGATTCCACCTGTTACCTGTCTCCTTCTACAAGGCGTCCGATCTGTGGACTGCGCGGTATAGAGAAACTGAGCAGAATCGCAACAGGACTAGGTGTCTCATGCCATCTAGTCCTGCTGCTCTGTGAACCCCGCCCATCACTGATTGGCAGCTTTTTGTCAAAGTACACAACTGCCAATCAGCGGTGTGGGCGGGGTTATACACAGCTCAGCATTCTGAGCTCTGCTAGATCTGCAGTAGAGAAAACAGCGATTGTACAAATTGACAATACGCCCCCCAGTAAGTGATACAATGCCAGAAGTAGGGTCTCTGCCCCTAGTTCATTCTGCTCTCAAATTACATAGCATAATCCAGCAGACAAATTTACTTTTAAATAAAACTTCCTCGCTATGTTCATATCACAGAACACCAGTGCTGAGCCTCTTTGACGGGTCAGGTAGGAAGAACGCGCCGCTCTGTTATTACCTGTTTCCAGGTGTTTGTCCTGTGTGCGGTCAGTGTACACATCACAAGAATATTCACGAGGGATCCAGGACAACGCCCAAATGCGAACATTGTTTTTATTTCTGGTAAACTAGACTGTCCCCAATATTAATAACATGATTGCACGGACGTCTCTATGCCATTAAGATGGCTGCGCTGTATTATCTGATCAGATTAAATCTTATGTAATACGATCAGATATTATGTGATCATGCAAAACACAACAAGTGATCGTCCCGGAAGCAGAAGAGGGAAAACCAGTCCGACCACTTATTCAGCAGCGCAATGTGCTTTACATTTATAGAACTTCTTATTCTGCATAGCAAATACTGCTGGAAAATAGAGATAATCTGTGCCGAGGGGTTTTCTTATCGGACCCTCTTATTGACGCATGGGAGGCATTCTCTTTTATATGTCTGAAAAGATATACTTAAGTAACAATGCAGCTGATGCCCCTGGGCAGGCGGGAGGCGGGCGCTGATGCCCCCTGGGCAGGCGGGAGGTGCAGGCTGATGCCCCCTGGGCAGGCGGAGGTGGGCGCTGATGCCCCCTTGGCAGGCGGGAGTGCTGATGCCTGGCAGGCGGGAGGTGCGCTGATCCCCTGGGCAGGCGGGAGGTGGGCGCTGATGCCCCCTTGGCAGGCGGGAGGTGGGCGCTGATGCCCCCTGGGCAGGCGGGAGGTGCGCTGATGCCCCTGGGCAGGCGGGAGTGGCGCACTGATGCCCCCTGGGCAGGCGGGAGGTGCACGCTGATGCCCCCATGGGCAGGCGGAAGGTGCGCCTGATGCCCCCTTGGCAGGCGGGAGGTGCGCGCTGATGCCCCCTTGGCAGGCGGGGGTGGGCGCTGATGCCCCCTGGGCAGGCGGGAGGTGGCGCTGATGCCCCCTGGGCAGGCGGGAGGTGCCGCTGATGTCCCCTGGGCAGGCGGAAGGTGCGCACTGATGCCCCCTTGGCAGGCTGGAGGTGTGCGCTGATGCCCCCTGGGCAGGCGGAGGTGCACGCTGATGCCCTCTGGGCAGGCGGGAGGTGCGCGCTGATGCCCTCTGGGCAGGCGGGAGGTGCGCGCTGATGCCCCCTGGGCAGGCGGGAGGTGCGCGCTGATGCCCCCTGGGCGGCGGGAGGTGCGCGCTGATGCCCCCTGGGCAGGCGGGAGGTGCGCGCTGATGCCTCCTGGGCAGGCGGGCGGCTGATTCCCCCTGGGCAGGCGGGAGGTGCGCGCTAATGCCCCCTGGGCGGGCGGGAGGTGCGCGCTGATGCCCCCTGGGCGGGCGGGAGGTGCGCGCTGATGCCCCCTGGGCAGGCGGAGGTGTGCGCTGATGCCCCCTGGGCAGGTGGGAGGTGCGCGCTGATGCCCCCTGGGCGGGCGGGAGGTGCGCGCTGATGCCCCCTGGGCGGGCGGAGGTGCGCGCTGATGCCCCCTGGGCGGGCGGGAGGTGCGCGCTGATGCCCCTGGGCAGGCAGGAGGTGCACCCGGATGCCCCTGACGCGCGCCCTGCTGTTATAGCTTAGGAATTACACAGACCTTGATTGAACTAGTGCAGCTTGAGAAAAGTCGTAGAAGACAGTCGTGTGAGGTTTCTAATGTGGAGGATGGTAGTTTTAGATGATTGGTATAATCTGTAGGACAGAAGATGGAGACGGGACATGTAGGGCAGGACATGTCCACCGCCCCATTTATGCCAGCGGCATGTACCATAACAAGTCTCGGCTAACCCCACCATCCCGGTCCCCACACGGCACTTACACCTGTAGGCCACGGATGAATATTGATCGTTTCCAATGTTTTAATTTCGGCCTAAATCTCTGGCTGATCTCGTATTATATAACGTGTCCCCTTGTACTGTCCCCCAGGTGTGTGGAAGCCCTGATAGTCTACTGTCAGATGGGTCGTGAGGAAGAGCCGTATGTGAGCATCTCTCGGAAAAAACATCTGCGCGGCTGGGGACAGTCCGAAGAAGAAGAACGTGAAGTCGGCCATTCCCTGAGAAGGTTGGCCACGCACCGCAATGCCTTTAAACGCACGGCTGTTATTCAGGCCTTCCTCGGCTCGACCCCGCAGCTCACCCTCCAGCTGTACATCTGTGTGCTGCAGAGATACATCCCAGCGGCACGAGGTAAGCCGTTCACAGGAAGTCTCCAAGTCATGGTACTCCTGCTGGGACACAGCTACGACCTCCAGCATGCCCCTGCTGCCCGGGAAATGGCACCTAGAGGGTTTGCTCCTATGGAGTCACTGGTGTTTGACTTTGGTACCTGGAACATTCTCCGATCCTGCCGCTGTGCGGTGGCATTGTCACCCTGTGACCCGGCGTCCTCGGTCAGTATGTTCCAGGCTGTTCATGTGCCCCATTTTCATTAATTTTATCAGCTTTAAGTTTTTTATGCTGTTTTTAGTTTTGTGCCAGAAGAATATTTTTAGTTTACAGTGGTATTCCCATCTCCAAGATCCTGTCCCAATATGTAGTAGATGTAATAATATTAGTCAGTGCCTTCGTTTGGAAATGTAGTATAGTTCTTCTGATTCCCTATTTCTGTTTCCTCGTGCAGGTATTGCAGGACCTTAGGTGTCCATGGTTACGACCACTAAATAACTGTCACTATATCATTGGAGGTGTGACACAGGTACTTGGATGCAGTGACCCAGGCGCGGAGCAGGGGTTAACAATTATTTCCTTAAGTAATAAACTCCTGCAGGGAGATAACAGGGGATGCAGGGATGACAGTATAACCGCTATTTGGCTGTACAGTCTTTATATCAGGTTTAGCTTATCGTAGCTCCCCGATCCGTTACTCTCTGGAGGTCTAACAGGTGATGAGATACCGGCGGAGGCCGGTGCAGCGTCTTCAGCCGTCCACACGGTCTCACTTCTGGAGGCAGCGGGCGGTCACCAGTTTTGCCAGCTGAGCCCTTAGTCCATGTAGCTGCGGAGCTGAAGAGTGAAGCTCCCCGCAATATTCCAATCAGTATATGTGCCTCGTGAGCAGCCACCGTCACCTGGATATCCGCACTGCCACGCTCTGCCCCGGCGCGCGTCTCCCTGCACGCCTACTGGTACTTGTGAGTCTTTACTGCGCCCGTCCTGGATCGGTGCTCTGCGGCCGGAAGCCTTTCCCAACAAACTCCCGCTCTGCGTGCTCTGACCTGCATGCTCGGAGACGCTCCCGGGGTCCTTACTGCACCCGACCCTTATCACTGCCGCTCGGCCTATCGCTGCTCGCAGCGCAGGTCCTCTCTCACTCAGCCCTCCGGCAGGAAGCCCCTCTCTTTTCCCGCGCAAACCTCCTTATACTCCCCTGAAACACCACGCGTCCTCTCTGCAGGTCATGGGTCCCCTCCGTCCTCAATTTCTTTCCCCCTCCAACAGGAGGTTCAGCCCTAGCAGTTCCGGACCCGGCGCTTCAGCAGCATTTGCAGCCTGGTTTTCTCTTCTACAGTCGTAACCATGGTTACATATGGTCCTACAGTGCCTGCACATGAGGAAAGACCTGGTGAATCAGAAGAACTATGCTCCATTTCTAAGTGAAGGTATTGGCTAATATTATTATTACACCTACTACATATTGGGATAAGATCTTGGCGTTGGAAATACCCCTTTAAGTTCTCATCATGAGGGTTTTTTCAGGTGCATTTTCTTTTATCCACAAGTTACTTTCTCAGTTTTCTGTGCAGATTTCCCCCTAAGACTTGCATTAGATGCAGAAATTCCACTGATAAAAAAAAATCCATATAATCGTCACATGACTATCAATAAAGTTTTGTTAAAGCCAAATTCCAGGAAGTATCAAAAACAAAACCGCTTTATTTAGAACGTGACATCAAAAAACGGACAAAATCTGCAGCTACAAAAACGCCAGTAACCAAATTTACCTAAAAAAATCTGCAACATCAAAAACTGCCCACATCCTCAACATGTGAACGGGGCTCTAATGTGTCAGAGTAGCGCAAGCTGTGCAGGGAAAGGGGCTCCCGAACCTGACCTGTCCCCCAGGAGATGTGACGGGGGGACTCTCATCCGACACATGGAAGAAACTAATGGTGGCGCAACCCAAAAAATTATTAGTTTTTTTAAACTTTACATTTTTTTTTTTATTCACCACTAAAATAATAAAACCACTGGACGTGTCTGGTATCGTGATAATCGTGCTGATGAGCAGAATCCTCTGCAAGGGTATTTTTACCACTAAATTTACTCTGTAAAAGCAATTCCCAAAGAACAATGTCAGAATTTCGCCGGCTTTTTCCAATTTATCCCCATTTGGATTTTTCTTTGCCACTTTTTTAAGTTCACTATGTAGTAAGAGGAGTGATGGAATTCAAAAGTACAACTCGGCCCGCAAAAAAAAGCCCCGATACATGTATGTGGACAGAAAAATAAAGTTATGGCTCTGGGAAGAAGATGAGGGGGAAAAAAAACCTCAAAAACAGAAACTTGTGTTGTGAAGGGGCTATTATGGTCTTAAATCAGTTGAGAGCTCTAAAAAAAAAAAAGTCACAAATTTGCTTGCTGACAGATTCTCAGTTAACTCCTTCTGCAGCCAGCAATAGTGTGGCACAGGGGTTATAGGAGGCAAACAAAGCAGCGTTTTTAATTAAACCCATTTTTAGACTCCATTGCATGCATTTAAAGGGAATCTGTCACCCCATTTTAGCCCTATGAGATAAAGATATCATTGCATAGTGCGTCCCATAACTAATCTATGGGTACCAATGATATCTCCGGACACCCCAGTTTTCATGTAAAAATACCTTAGTAAAGTTCGTTTTCTTGTATGCAAATCCGTCCGGTCTGGAGGGCGGTGTTTTTTCCACCCCACCCCCGCTCCTCGGCTTCTCTTGCGTATCGCCGTTCAGCTTGCCGCGATTGCGCTTTTCAAAATCCCCTCGTGGGCAAAGCATAAAATCATTACTGCGCATGCGCAACTATTTTCATCCACTTTCCTTGCCCCGGAAGTCGTCCAAGGCAAGCAGTCATTTCCGGGGCAAGGAAATAGTTGCGCATGCGCTGTAATGATTTTATGCTTTGCCCACTAGTGGGCAAAGCACACTGCGCAAAGCGGGGGGAATTTTTAAAAGCGCAATCGCGGCAAGCCGAACTCCGTCTGTGCTATTCACAGACGGCGATATGCAAGAGAAGCTGAGGAGCGGGGGTGGGGGTAAGAAAAAAAAACGCCGCCCTCCGGGACCGGACCGCACGGATTTGCATACAAGAAAACGAACTTCACTAAGGTATTTTTACATGAAAACTGGGGTGTCCGGAGATATCATAGGTACCCATAGATTAGTTATGGGACGCACTATGCAATGATATCTTTATCTGATAGGGCTAAAATGGGGTGACAGATTCCTTTTAAGTATTTCCCAAGGTGGGCAACCACTGGACCATTGTATGTGACATTACCGTGTTTTCTTGTCTTCCTCGCAGCCGTCCTCATGGCCATGTCTCTGGCTTCCACCACTTATGGGGCTTTGGTTCTGAACGTTTTGGCCATCCAGATCAAGTACGACGACTACAAGGTGCGTCTGAGCGTTCCCGCCTTCCTGTGCATCATCATCTGGCGCAGTCTGGAGATCGCCACCCGTGTCACCGTGCTGGTGCTGTTCTGCTCGGCACTGAAGGCCTGGGTGGCAGTCGTGGCGCTGGTGAACTTGATCGCCCTCTTCCTTTTACCATGGGTGAACTTTTGGAGGAGTGGATCCAGCCTTCCAGAGAACGTGGAGAAGAACTTCAGCTGGTTTGGCACGGTGTCCGTCTTGGGCACGGTCACCCTGCTCTACTCGGCCATCAACATGTTCTGCTGGTCGGCCGTGCAGCTCAACCTGACCGAAAGGGACTTAATCGACCAGTCTCAGAACTGGGCGAGACTGAGCGTCCATTACAGCGTCCGCCTGCTGGAGAACGCCGCCCCCGTATTACTCTGGTATTTCTACAAGGAGGACGGCTTTGAGTATTTCTGTTCCCCCTTGCTGGTGGTGCAGCTGGTGGTGGGGTACATGGCCGCCGTCTCATTCATGCTCCTGTTCTACCAGTATTTCCATCCTTGCCGATCTCTTTTTAGCCACAATGTTTCTGACTTTATATTGTGCGTTTGCCTAAGAGCGAAGCCAACTCATGTCCTCGTCGGGGGAAAGGAGACGGATGTGTGACGGAGGATTGTATTTATTCATCAGTGTGCCATCTTAACGCAGTCAGGGGGCGGCGGTGTCCGTGTGCTCCTGCAGTCGCACACCGCCACCGTTACACCAGGATTATTATAGGCGACAGGCGCACGGATCTGTCACCTCTTCACTATGCCACAACTGTCTGCCGCAACCAATCTATGGAAAACCCCAAATTAATTTTTCACTATGGAAATTTTAGGGTTTTGCATTTCAGCTGCATGTTTTGGGAAGAGCCAAAGATGTTCATCACATGTGGGGGGCTCTCTGAGCACGTGCAGCATTTTTTCGTGGTATTTTTCCTTTTTTATTTATTTTTTTTTTTTACGGAGGTGGAGAGAGTGGAAGTTGTAATTCGGAGGAAGGGTCCTGCTATTTGTGTTGTGTTTTGTTTGTTTTTCTTTTGCAGACATTAGAAACACCTTGGTAAAGGCATTAAAACCATAAAGGCCACAAAAATAGCTTTATAAAAGACACATGGAATTCATGGCATTATTTAGAACCCGGGCAATGAAGAACTCCTACAACATCTTTGAGATAAAGGGAATCGGTCAGTCGATTTTTGATATTTCATCTGAGAGCTGCATATTTTAGAGTGAGAGACCCTGATTCCAGGGATGTCTCACTTATTAGGCTGTGTTGATGTTTCAGTGTTTTATCAGCAGGAGATTATCACTGCAGGACTAGGTGTCATGTGCCAGGCAGTGCAGCTGATCTGTAACCACGCCCCCACTACTGATTGGCAGATTGCTGACAAAGCTACCAATCAGTGGTGTGGGTGGGGTTATTCTCAGCTCCTCATTCTGCAAACTGCTACAACAGAGAAAGCAGTGATTCTTTCCAAACTGCTGAAAGCAGCCCAGTAAGTAAGACATCACTGGAATCAGGGTCTCTGCCCCTACATCATGCTGCTCCCAGATTACAAATTCTCTTAAAAAGAATTTGGCAAAGCAGAAAATGGCTGTAGTGAGTCTCACATTGGAGGGCACTTTACACGCACGGCTTATTGAAGGCGGTGTGAACAGGGCAGCGCTTGGGTTCTGTCCAAAGCCGTTTTTGAAGCAAACATTGCTGTATCCATTTTTCCGCTGTGATAATTGAGGAGCAATGTGTTTCCTCCCAAATGGAATTTTGCACCATGTATAATATCGATGGATCCTTGCCGCTTATGAGTTGGAGACTAAAGTTTCAAGAATTTTTAAAGACTTGGATAAAAAAATATTTATAATATAAATCTCTACAACTTCCTGATATATTTGTACTTGGAGAGGTGGCCCCTTCTCAGGACCTCGGGCCCCGGCCAGTCCCACTTTCAGCCTTTTGATGGACGCGGTTGAGAACGTCCTTTGTTGGCACATGACCAGTGTGTGAAGGGGGCTGGCTATCGGAGCGGTTCAATGGCTGAGCCAGCCCCCTCCTGTCTATGCATTGGGGTTTGGTTCCTTTTTCACAAAGTGCTGTCCCTGGATCTACTTGTAGAAGAGCCAGGAGAAATCTGATCGTTTTGGGGGGATTTTTGTTACCCAGTCTGTTACTTGTGTTGTGTAGTTATATTTCCGGCGATGTTCTGTCACCATCCAGACCTCACCGCTCACATTCCTTCTCCCCGGTCACCTCTGGTCGTATCACTGGTTATTGATTACTGTGGTTTTATTTATTTTCAGTATTAGGGACTCTTAGATAATTCGCTCTGGGGTGATAATTGTTATAGGATTTGTCCTTTTAAAAGGCGTTGTCTATGATGGGGAAAAGAGATGGAACGTTTGCTCCAAGTCCGAGCAAACGTCGGATGTTCGACCATGCACGTCAGTAAGTCTGTGGAGATGATCGGACTGCACTCGGATGACATCTGAGTGCAGTCCGATTTCCATAGACTGACACAATGGAGAAGATGGAGAATTGTTTTTTCTTCTTCTTCTCATCTGAGAGAATCTGATCAAGCTCTAATCAAAGTTTCATTTTTTTATGATAAACCAATTCTCTCGGATGAGAAAATATCCAGTTGTCTGTACTTAGCCTAAAGGGATCGGTGAGCAGATTTTTGCTGTTTAATCTGAGAGCAGCATAATGAAGGGGCAGAGAGCCTGATTTGAGCAATCTGTAACTTGCTCACCTGTAGTTTCAATGCAGTCAGTCTTTATCGGCAGGAGATTATCACTACAGGACTAGGTGTCAGGTGCCATGTAGTCCTTCTGCTCTGTGTAGCTCCACCCCCACCACTGATTGGTTGCTTTCTGGGTACACGGTCAGTGATCTGCCAATCACTGTTGTGGGCGGGGTTATACACAGCTCAGCAATCTGTTCACCGCCACATCTACAGCAGAGAAAACTATGATTCTATCAAAACTGCACCAAGCAGCCCAGTAAGTGACACATCAGTGGAATCAGGATCTCTGCCTCTACATTATGCTGCTCTCAGATTGCAAAGCAAAAATCTGGTGACCGATTCCCTTTAATGTTATGAATAAAAAATCTATTGTAGAAACAGCGACACTGGATCAGTCCTGATGCAGTGCAATTACTGGGCAGCCTGGTGTAAAAAAGCAGAATGGTTTCCTGCTTGTTGGTTATAATGAGACTGTAACCCTTAAACTAAGTGAATAACTACTGCTCAGCTGCTAAGAGGCAGACGATCATGATTTTTCTATACTTTTTTTTTTTTTTTTTAAAGAACTGTTACATCATGGGATGATTGAGGCTATCTGTCGTTACAGCTGTCCTTCACTGCACACTGCTATTTTACTGTATTACCATTGGGCTCCTACCGTGGCCGTCTATCGGCTATCAAATACGTGCGCATTTCCGGGATCCAGCATGTGGCTGACCAATAAGGCTTTATCCCACCGAGGGGCCGGTCTCAGGTAAACTTTCTCACCGGGCGTCTTGGATGTTTCAGGAATTTTAGGATAAAGGGCGGATCATTCTACGGTGTTGTCCGATAGTGGAGGGGGAAAAGAGGACTCATGAGAAGGCACTTTCCTCCAGGATCCGCCCCTGCGGTACAGACACTGGTGGGCCCCTGCCAGCCTTTGTTTACAGGCTGCTAGCAATCATGACTCTATGAGAGCGTGACTGCTGCAGCAAGTCAGTGGCAGCTTGGTGATGCCATTAGGAACGGCATCGGATGTTTACAGACCGCCAGCACGAGACTGCTGCCGACCGACCGATTGGCAAGAATTCGAGGTCCGATCTGGGATAAACTACACGCAGCAGCGCCCCATGGCCCGATGGAGCTTCACAAGAGAAAGACATCATTCACGCCTTGTTTGTATGGATTTACAGTGTCCACAGTAAGACCACCACGCCTTCACCCCCGGCGTGTGGCCGTACCGCGCCCGCACCCTCTCCGCTTCCTTAGATACTTCGTCCTGTAGCACAGAGTGTTTGCAGAAAGGAGACCTTTTAAATCTGTGGAGTAAATGATAGAACTTGGTGAAAATGGCTTCCAATTTCGGGATTAGATTTTTAGGGATATCAAAATATTTGCAATTTTTTTTCTTTGGGTTTTCCCGGTCCCACCCTTTCACTTCCCCCCGACCCCTTTTTGCCAATGCTGAAGCTAGCCACAATAATGGGGGCTTTACAGGGCAGGAGCCCACCCGTCAGGACGTGCCGGATTATTTTCCGTTCGTTCGGACTATAGATGTTTTTCTATGTGTTTTGTTTTATACAATCCATTTCAAGGTTTTTCATCTTTGTACATTTACCCCCTGATAAATTACTGTGTCCATGTTTAAGTTTTATTAGATTGCACAAACATGTTATGAAGGTACTATACTATCGGATTAAAAAATTAAATAAAAAATGTATTTTAAAAAATGGAACGAGGGAATTCCAATTTAAGTGCTGCAAAGAAATAATTATCTATTTTAAATAGTATCGGTAATTTCTAGCCCTACATTTTGCATGATCAGTAAATGATTTTAAAAGGGGGATCCCCCAAATAAGTACATTTTCATTAAAAAGATTTGGGATAAAAATTACATCCACAATTGGAGATGTTTTAAAAAAAAAAAAAAAGTGAACTTTTCGATAATGTGTCCCTATGTGTATTGTGTAATGGTCGTGTTGAATTTCAGGAAACAAGATCTGATTTTAAACAAAATCTATTGGGCAGGGAAGGGAAAC
>JARQOD010000008.1:154025395-154061699 GCA_033576555.1 Oophaga sylvatica
CCACACAAGTTTATAATGCCCGGGCATGAAAATAAAAAATCCTATTTTTTTCCCACAAAAAATATCTTTTAGTCACTAATTTTTTATTTTCCCAAGGGTAACAGGAGAAATTGGACCACATAAGTTGTTGTACAATTTGTCCTGAGTACGCTGATACCCCATATGTGGGGGGGAACCACTGTTTGGGCGCACGGCAGAGCTCGGAATGGAAGGAGCACCATTTGACTTTTTCCAACCAAAATTGGCTGGAATTGAGATTGGATGCCATGTTGCATTTGGAGAGCCCCTGATGTGCCTAAACAGTGGAAACCACCCACAAATGACCCCATTTGGGAAACTAGACCCCCTAAGGAACTTATCTAGATCTTTGTTGAGCAATTTGAACCCCCAAGTGCTTCACACAAGTTTATAACATAGAGCCGTAAAATTTAAAAATCATATTTTTTCCACAAAAATTATCTTTTCACCCCAAATTTTTATTTTTCCAAGGGTAACAAGACTCCAAAAGTTATTGTGCAATTTGTCCTGAGTGCGCTGATACCCCATATGTGGGGGTAAACCACTGTTTGGGTGCATGGCAGAGTTTGGAAGGGAAGGAGCGCCGTCTGACTTTTTCAACGCAGAATTGGTTGGACGCCATATCGTGTTTGGAGAGCTCCTGATCTGCCTAAACAGTGGAAACCCCCATAAATGACACCATTTTGGAAACTAGACCCCTCAAGGAACTTATCTAGATGTGTGGTGAGAACTTTGAACCCCCGTGTGTTTCACTAAAGTTTATAACGTACAGCTGTAAAATAAAAAATCTTTTTTTTTTTTTTACAAAAATGATTTTTTTCACCCCCAATATTTTATTTTCACAAGGGTAACAGAAGAAATTGGAACCCAAAAGTTGTTGTCCAATTTGTCCTGAGTACGCTGATACCCAATATGTGGGCAAAAACTACTGTATGGGCACACGTCGGGGCTCGGAAGGGAAGTAGTGACGTTTTGGATTGCAGACTTTGATGGAATGGTCTGGGGGCGTCATGTCACATTTGGAGAGCCCCTTATGCACCTAAACAGTGGAAATCCCCCACAAGTGACCCCATTTTGGCAAATAGACCCCACAAGGAACTTATCTAGATGTGTGGTGAGCACTTTGAACCCCGAAGTGCTTCACAGAAGTTTATAACGTACAGCCGTAAAAATAAAAAATCCTTTTTTTACAAAAATGATTTTTTCGCCCCCAATATTTTATTTTCACAAGGGTAACAGGAGAAATTGGACCCCAAAAGTTGTTGTCCAATTTGTCCTGAGTACGCTGATACCCAATATGTGGGAGAAAACTACTATATGGGCGCACGTCAGGGCTCAGAAGGGAAGTAGTGACGTTTTGGATTGCAGACTTTGATGGAATGGTCTGGGGGCGTCATGTCGCATTTGGAGAGCCCCTGATGCGCCTAAACAGTGGAAACCCCACACAAGTGACCCCATTTTGGAAAATAGACCCCACAAGGAACTTATCTAGATGTGTGGTGAGCACTTTGAACCCCGAAGTGCTTCACAGAAGTTTATAACGCACAGCCGTAAAAACAAAAAAATAATTTTTTTTGTACAAAAATGATATTTTCGCCCCAGTTTTTTATTTTCCCAAGGGTAACAGAAGAAATAGGACAAATTGCACAATAACTCTTGGGGTCCAGAGTACGCTGATACCCCATATGTGGGGATAAACTACTGTTTGGGCGCATGGCAGAGCTCAGAAGTGAAGGAGCACCGTTTGACTTTTTCAACGCAGAATTGGCTGGAATTGAGATCAGACGCCATGTCACATTTGGAGAGCCCCTGATGTGCCTAAACAGCGGAAACCCCCCAATTCTAACTCCAACCCTAACCCCAACACACCCCTAACCCTAGTCCCAACCCTAACCACAAACCTAACCCTAACACACCCCTAATCCCAACCCTAACCCTAATCCTAACTTTAGCAACAACCCTAAACCTAACTTTAGCCGCAACCCTAACCCTAACCCTAATGGGAAAATGGAAATAAATACATTGTTTTATTTTATTACTTTTCCCTAACTAAGAGGGTGATAAAGGGGGGTTTTGATTTACTATTTATAGCGGGTTTTTATGATTGGCAGCTGTCACGCTAAAGACGCTTTTTATTGCAAAAATAGTTTTTTGCATCGCCACATTTTGAGAGCTATAATTTTTGCATATTTTGGCCCACAGAGTCATGTGAGGTCTTATTTTTTGCGGTACGAGTTGACGTTTTTATTGGTACCATTTTTGAGTACGTGACATTTTTTGATCGCTTTTTATTTCGATTTTTGGGAGGTTAGAATGAACAAAAATCAGCAATTCATGAATTTCTTTTGGGGGAGATGTTTTTATTGTTCCGCGTGTGATAAAATTGATAAAGCAGTTTTATTCTTCGGGTCAGTACGATTATGGAGATACCTCATTTATATCATTTTTTTATGTTTTGGCGCTTTTAGAGAATAAAAACAATTTTATATAAAAAATAATTATTTTTGCATCGCTTTATTCTGCGAGCTATAACTTTTTTAATTTTTCGCTGATGATGCTGTATGGTGGCTCGTTTTTTGCGGGACAAGATGACGTTTTCAGCGGTACCATGTTTATTTATATCGGTCTTTTTGATCGCGTGTTATTCCACTTTTTGTTCGGCAGTATGATGATAAAGCATTGATTTTTTGCTTTTTTTTTTTTTTTAAGGGGTTCGCTAAAGGGGTTAACTAGTGGGACAGTTTTATAGGGGGGGTCGTTACGGATGCGGCGATACCAAATATGTGTACTTTTATTGTTTTGGTTATTTTATTTACAGGAAGAAATGAATTTATTGGGGAATATTTTTTTTTTTTTTTTTAATTCATTTTGGATTTTTTTTTAAAACATGTTTATTTTTATTTTTTTAACTTTTTTACTTTATCCCAGGGGGGACATCACTGTATTTTATCAGATCGCTGGTGTGACAGTGTGCACAGCACTTTGTGAGACCAGCGATCGCTCAGGCAGTGCAGCAGGCTTCTCAGTGCCTGCTCCTAGCAGGCACTGAGGAAGCCGCCTCCCTCCAGGACCCTGGCGCCATCTCGGATCCGGGTCCTGGGAGTGAGGAAGCCCTCAGAACAGCGCGATCACATTGCGCTGGTCTGAGGGTCTCAGGGGGGCGTGCAGGGAGCCCCCTCCCGCGCGATGCTTCTCTGTGCCCCCAGTACACCGCGATCATGTTTGATCGCGGTATGCAAGGGGTTAATGTGCCGGGAGCGGTCCGTGACCGCTCCTGACACACAGTCACGGGTGTCAGCTGTGATAATCAGCTGACACCCGGCGGCGATTAGCTGCGCTCCCCTCAGGAGCGAAACTGATCGCCTATGACGTACTATCCCGTCCATGGTCAGATTGTCACGGGTTTTATGGACGGGATAGTACGTCTAATGTCAGAGAGGGGTTAATGCGGGACCGCAGTGTCTGCACAGTGCGTCCCACATATTGCAAACCGCAACTGCATGTGATGACATATAAAACATAATCACTGCTACAGCTGAGTCTTTGTGAAATCTCAAAGACCTCACCAGTATTGTTACATTTGATAGTTTTAGCCCCGTGATCTAGGATCCCACAGGTACACTTTTTTGGAGGTGCATTTAAAAACTCCGGTTCCTTGAAAAACACCACTTGAAATTTGATCCGTACCTTTTTTATTGTTTTTTCCTTTTGAATCCAACTGTTTTTTTAAATTTACTGGGGGCCACCAAGTTTTTCAAAGTTTTCCCCCTTCTATATGTAATCCCTGGTTTATCAGGGAGATGTTTTCCCAAAACAGGGTCACGCTTCAAGATATCCCAATATTTTGAAAGCACAGTTCTTATGACTTTATTTCCCCTATTGAATGTTGTCACAAAATTCAATTTCCAGCGATCATCACTTTTTTCTTTACCAATAGTCAAATTATCCCCCTTCCTATTTTTTCCTTTTAAACATTCCTCCTGTGTTTTTATTTTGTTATCCCTATATGCACCATTTATCAAATTTTTTGGGTAACTTTTTCCTTGAATTTTCTTTTTAGAATTTTAGACTGAGCTACATAATCAGATTCTCTCGTACATTTCATGATCTATGTTGGAATATAATGAGCGCTTCATTGATGATCTGATTATCATATGGAAGGGGACAGAGGAGGAAGCGGCACATTTTATAAAGGAGCTCAATAATAACACCTGGGGGATCACCTTTACATCACAATTTAATAAAGAAAAAATGGTGTTTCTTGATCTAGAGATATGCCATAGTGGGAAAAAAATTATTACAAAAACCCACTTCAAAAAGTTGGATTCAAATGGCTTTTTAGATTTCAACAGTGCACATTACAAGAAGTGGAAGGTAAATATACCCCACAGCCAATTTTTTCGTATAAGAAAGAATTGTACGAGAGAATCTGATTATGTAGCTCAGTCTAAAATTCTAAAAAGAAAATTCAAGGAAAAAAGTTACCCAAAAAATTTGATAAATGGTGCATATAGGGATAACAAATAAAAACACAGGAGGAATGTTTAAAAGGAAAAAATAGGAAGGGGGATAATTTGACTATTGGTAAAGAAAAAAGTGATGATCGCTGGAAATTGAATTTTGTGACAACATTCAATAGGGGAAATAAAGTCATAAGAACTGTGCTTTCAAAATATTGGGATATCTTGAACCGTGTCCCTGTTTTGGGAAAACATCTCCCTGATAAACCAGGGATTACATATAGAAGGGGGAAAACTTTGAAAAACTTGGTGGCCCCCAGTAAATTAAAAAAACAGTTGGATTCAAAAGGAAAAAACAATAAAAAAGGTACGGATCAAATTTCAAGTGCTGTTTTTCAAGGAACCGGAGTTTTTAAATGCACCTCCAAAAAATGTTGTACCTGTGGGATCCTAGATCACGGGGCTAAAACTATCAAATGTAACAATACTGGTGAGGTCTTTGAGATTTCACAAAGACTCAGCTGTAGCAGTGATTATGTTGTATATGTCATCACATGCAGTTGCGGTTTGCAATATGTGGGACGCACTGTGCAGACACTGCGGTCCCGCATTAATGGTCACAGAAATAGAGCAAAAAATGGGTTTTTAAAACATAGTCTCTCAAGGCATCTGCTAATTAAACATAACAAAATTTTCAACATAAAAGTAACTCCAGTGGAACAGATACCCTCTGGTGTTGCAAATAGGAATGCTCTTTTAAACCGGAAAGAAACGTTTTGGATATATCGTCTGGGAACATTATATCCAAATGGATTGAATGATATCATAGAGAGAGTTTGAATGCTTTTTTTGTGTTTTTTTCTTCTTGCATCTATGCTGTCAAAGTTGGTGGGTGTGCTCCTGAACTTGGTCCACTCCCTAAATCATGTGTCTGAGACTGGGATAAAAGGTTTGCAACTATATATAAGTGTTACTGAATTTTATATTATTAGGATTTGTACTGTGTTTTTATGATACCTGATGAAGGATATATACTGTATCCGAAACGCGTTGTATCTCCTCCATTTTAACTTATTAAAAAAAATATATATATGAAATATCATCTTTGGATGTGAGTCCTGGGAAGCGCTGCCATTCATGGGCTGGATGTGCCTTTCTTGATTTACTCATCCTGTGTGAGCCTGAATCTGGCTCTTTCACTTGGATCCACCTGAGGCAAGCTGCAAGCCCTGTCTATTGAAAAGTATCCCAGAAGGATTTTTGAGGATACACAATCTAAAGCCATATTAGTCTTCTGTCAGGTGAGTGCATAAAATTGTGCACACTCTAAAGACTATAATATTGTTTTTACGCACTTAGGGCGCCGCGATTTGTCTATTCTTCTCTCCCAAACAGGGTTTTTTTTTGTATGTTGCTTTACATGTGAGGAGGGGTATACATAATAAGTACAAGTACAGTAATCTTAAACAATACAAGTCACGACTGGTACAGGATGAGAAAGGACCCTGCCCATGAGGGCTCACAATCTACAAGGGATGGGTGAGGATACAGTGGGTGAGGGTAGAGCTGTGTGTCATCAGTATAGAGGTGATATTCAAAGCTGTGAGATTCTATGAGCTGTCCGAGGCCGAAGGTGTAAATGGAGAAGAGCAAGGGCCTTAGGACTGAACCTTGCGGGACTCCGACGGATAGGGGGCGTGGTGAGGAGGTGCTGTGCGAGTGGGAGACACTGAATGTCCAGTCTGTTAGGTATGACGCCATCCAAGATAGGGCCAAGTCTGTGATACCAAGAGATGAGAGGGTCTGTGGTAATAGGGAATGGTCCACTGTGTCAAACGCAGAGGACAGGTCCAGTAGGAGGAGGACAGAGTAGTGTCGCTTGGTCTTGGCGGTTAATAGGTCATTGGTGACCTTAGTTAGGGCAGATTCAGTGGAGTGGTGAAGCCAGATTGTAAGTGGTCAAGGAGGGAGCAAGAAGAGAGGTGGGAGTACCGTTCAAGATGGACGTGTTGTTCCAGTAGTTTTGAGGCATAGGGGAGAAGTGATATAGGGCGATAGCTAGATACAGAGGATGGGTCAAGAGAGGCTTTTGAGGATAGGTGTGATTGAGGCATGTTTAAAGCTTGAGGAGAAAACATTAGTTGTTAGTGATAGGTTGAAGAGATGGGTTGGGGTTGGGATGAAAACTGTGGTGAGGTTTGGGATGAAGTGGGATGGGATCGGGTCAAGTGCACAGGTAGTGAGATGTGATCTTGAGAGTAGAGTGGAGAGTCGATCTTCTGTAATGGTGGAGAAGTAGGTTTTGGAGGAGGAGGGCAGGGCAGTTAGGAGGAGGGGCTCTGGAGGTTGTTGACCTAAACTGTTTCTGATGTTATCAATCTTCTCCTTGAAAAATGAGGCAAAGTCTTCAGCTGAGATGAGGGGGAGGGAGGAGATGCTGGGAGGTGGAGAGAATTGAAGGTGTTGAATAATTGTTTAGGGTTGTGAGACAGGGAGGATATGAGAGATGAGAAGTAGGTTTGTTTTGCTGCAGCGAGTGTGACCTTGAAAGTAGTGAGGGACTGTTTGAATGCGATGAAGTGCTTCGTGGAGTGGGATCTTCTCCATCTCCGCTGAGCAGCCCTGGAAGCTTGCCTCAGTTCTTTGGTCAGGCTGTTGTGCCAGTGCTCTCTGTTGATTTTCCGAGCTTTGGTATGTGTGAGAGGGATGACCGATTCAAGAGCTGCAGCTATTTAGGTGTTATATAGAGTGGCAGCGGCATTTGCATTGTGTAGGGAACTTATGTCTGTAAGAGGGAGGAGGGAATCAGACAGTGAGTGTAGATCAAGATGTTTAAGATTTCTGCGAGGGTGTGCAAGTTTGTGGGGTGGGGATTGTGTACGTGGAGAGGAGAGGGAAGAGAATGTAAGTAAGTTGTGGTCAGAAAGAGGAAGAGGTGAGTTAGAGAGGCTAGATACCGAGCAGAAGCGGGAGAAGATGAGGTCTAGTGTGTGGCCATCTTTGTGAGTTGGCTGCAGAAGACCATTGAGTGAGGCTGAAGGAGGAAGTGAGGTATAGAAGTTTAGTGGCAGCTGAGAGGGAAGTGTTGTTGGAATAATGCATATTGATTTGTATGTATTCCAACAACTACTACTGTACTGTTTGATATGTTGTGCATATTGTGAGGTTGTTAACAAAGTTTTGTAAAAAAAAAAAAAAAAACCTCACTCACAGACAGGATGCCTCCTCCTTCTCTTCCTGTGTTGTTGTAATGTTTTTCATGCTGCAGCCATAGCAGATATCAGGCTGATCACATTTCATGCTGTGTTGTAAGCTGTCTATACTGGATGTGAATAAATCTACATTCTATGTTGTTGACTCCGGATGTTACGCTGGTTAATCCACTGCTAACAGGTTATGGGCCCAGAGTTCACAGAGTCCCAGAGTCCTAGAGTCCCAGAGATCCCCAGAACACAGAGAAAAGAAAAGAAAGAAATACAGCAAAAATGGCCACCAGCAGCAGCAACTCCATGAAGTTTACAGTACCAAGTCTCACTAACCAGAACTATCAATCCTGGAAATTCAAAGTGAAGATACTGCTGATAAGGGAAGGTACATGGAAATACACACAGGAGCCTAAACCTGACCCAGTACCACAGGAGTGGATAGAGATGGATCAGAAAGCACAGAGTACCATATCACTCAGCATAGATGATGATCAGATTGTTCATGTGTGTAAATGTGATACTGCAAGAGAAATGTGGGAGCAGCTGCAAAAGGTACATGAGAGGATTAATTTAAGCAATAAACTGTATCTTATGAGAAAACTGTAGCATTCTAAGCTACAGAAAGGCCAGGATATGCAGAAGTATATCAGGAGTATTCTAGAGCTTGTAGAACGCTTGAGAGGCATTGGGGAAGATCTGAAGGACTTTCATGTAGCCGCATTACTGCTTAGTGGTCTTCCAGAGAGCTATGACACGCTTGTGACCGCACTAGATGCGCGCCCAGATGATGAGCTTACTCTGGAGTATATAAGAGGGAAGCTTATAGATGAATATAAATGGAAGGCAGAATGTATAAGCACCAAGACAGTGTCTGCTTTACAAACACAGAGTCTATATGATAACAGAAAGCACCTAAAAGAAACACGTGAATGTTTTGTTTGCAAGAAATCAGGACATTTGAAAGCCGACTGCAGAGTTTGGAAAGCTAGAATGAATCAGCTGAAAAAGCAAAACAGTCACCAAAGGGTCAAGAGTGCTGTGTCTGGAGAAAATGATTCTGTGAATACTGAAATTGCATTTACTGTCAGTGCAAATACATTAAAGCACACAAGATGTAAATTTAAAACTATCTGCAGCAGGAGATCTAGAACTTACCGGCTATGTAGATGCGGATTGGGCTGGTGATTCGCGTGATCGTAAATCCACAAGCGGATACTTGTTTAAAGTTGGAGAAAGTTCAATCTCCTGGTCTAGTAGGAAACAAGTGTCTGTTGCCTTGTCATCCACAGAAGCGGAGTATGTGTCCGCAGCCTATGCAAGCCAGGAGGTCGTTTGGCTAAGACAATTGATGGACGATCTTGGCAAACCGTCAACTCAGCCGACGGTGATTTATGAGGACAACCAAGGATGCATTAAACTTGCATGCAGTGAAAAGATCAGTGCTAGAACCAAGCACATTGATGTCAGACACCATCATCTACGTGATTTGATAGATCATGGCATAATTCAGTTTGTCTATTGTGAAACTGATAAGATGCTAGCTGACATTATGACAAAGCCATTGCCACGAGCCAGGTTCCAAGAATTGAGAACCACAATGGGAATAAGAGGATAATTAGTTGTTGAGTGGAGGTGTTGGAATAATGCATATTGATTTGTATGTATTGCAACAACTACTACTGTACTGTTTGATATGTTGTGCATATTGTGAGGTTGTTAACAAAGTTCTGTTAAAAAAAAAACCCTCACTCACAGACAGGATGCCTCCTCCTTCTCTTCCTGTGTTGTTGTAATGTTTTTCATGCTGCAGCCATAGCAGATATCAGGCTGATCATATTTCATGCTGTGTTGTAAGCTGTCTATACTGGATGTGAATAAATTTACATTCTCTGTTGCTGACTCCGGATGTTACGCTGGTTAATCCGCTGCTAACAAGTGTCAATGGGGATGTTGGAGTCGCCCAAGATGATAGTGGGGATGTCAGTGGAAAGGAAATGAAGTAGCCAGGTGGTGAAGTGGTCAAAGAAGGTGGTGGCTGGCCCTGGGGGGTGGTAAATGACAGCTAATTGAAGGTTGTAGGGGTAGTAGATGCGCACAGAGTGCACCTCAAAGGAAGGGAGGCTAACAGAGGGTGGCAGTGGGATATGGGAGAAGGAGCAGTTATCTGACAGGAGAAAACCAACTCCTCCACCATGCTTGCTGCTGGGGCGGGGGGGGTGTGGGAAAGGTGGAATTCACCATAGGAGAGTGCTGCAGGAGAGGCTGTGTCAGAGGGGGTGAGCCAGGCTTCGGTGATGGCGAGGAAGGAAAGTTTGTTAGTAATAAAAAGATCATGGATGAAGGAAAGTTTGTTGCAGACAGAGCGAGCGTTCCACAGAGCTCCTGTTAGTGGGACTGGGGAAGCTGGGGCCGGGCGAATGGGTATAAGGTTGGAGAGATAACGGAAATGTGTGATAGAGCGTGGATGGGAGGTAGAAATGACTGTGGGGATGTGGTGAGGAGGACCAGGATTTGGAGAGATATCACCGGCAGTGAGAAGGAGCAGAGAAAGTGTTAGCAGGTGGGAGCAGGAGAGGGCATGAGGGGGCTGTCTGTGTTTGGAGACAGAGGATTGTATGTTGATAAACAGATCTGAAGAAGTGGTGAGATGGATGGGAAGGATTGAAGAATAGATGAACAGTTCCTTGCTTGGTGTAGGAATTAGGGGGGTTAGAAGAAAGTGAAGGATTATAGGGGTCAGCATGAAAATGAACAGAAACATTGTTTACAGTGACTGTATCCAGTTACATTCAGTTCCCTTCTTGTTCAATTCGGGATTAATTCATTTCTCACACTTGTAAAATACACACTTATGGAATTCACACTGCAGACTAAAGTCTTCGCAGACTTGTGCTATGCAATATATGTGCTACAACAAAGTGCAATCAGGTGTGAAGCACAGAGGAGTGGTCATCTTGGTCAGACAATTAAGGGTCCACCAGATGCATATGATCAAGCCAAAGTAAGCACGGTCATAAATAACACTGGTCTAAAGCGAGGGGTTAGTTGAAAGACATACCATGTGGATACTATGAGCAGAGGTAAGAACAGTCTATGAAGAAAGCTTTGTAGAAAGCTAGGTGACGTACCATAAGAAACTAGTTCTGAAATGAAAAAGTAAATTAATGTGTATGCAAAATGTAAATGCATATTAACACACAACCATTACACAGAGAAAAAAACAAATATCATAAAACAAATAAAAAATTTTTTGCAAAAAATGCATGAAGGTAGTATTTAGTAAACATAATTTTGATCAAAAGAATGTACAAGCCATCCCGCCACGTCAAGGCAACCCTTGTGGGACAGTCCTAACTCTAGTATTAAAAACCTTTCCACTTGTCAAGTGACGTAAATGTGAACAAGGGCAGAGAGACTGAACCCACCAGTTAAAGCATAGGCCAGACAGGATGGATTTCTCAGCTCAGAAGCAGGGCGGTCACACCCTTATATGCAGGAGATGCACTCTGAACAAAATAAGAAACTAGTTCTGAACTGAAAAAGTAAATTAATGTGTATGCAAAATGGTAAGAACAGTCTATGTAGAAAGCTGTGTAGAAAGCTGAGTGACGTACCTGTAGGGAGAACAGATAAATAGACATGCTGGTTAGAGTGCGATGGTGGCAGATGGCAGGGCACAGTCTGTATACATCGTTCTGGATTAATTCATATCTCACACTTGTAAAATACACACTTATGGAATACACACTGCAGACTATCCGGACTATTCTGCATTGCAACCTTTCATCAATTTTTGTCTGCCTCCACATCCAGGGAGATTAATAACAGCGTCATGGGTTGTAAACTTCTTGATTATGTTGCGCACATGGACAAAAGAACATCAACATCTCTGGAGATGGACTTATAACCTTGATATTGTTGATATTTTTCAACAATTTTGGTTCTCAAGTCCTCAGACAGTTCTCTTCTCCTCTTTCTGTTCTCCATGCTTAATGTAGCACATACAGACACACAATGCAAAAATTTAGTCAACTTCTCCCTTTTTTATCTGGTTTCAGGTGTGATTTTCATATTGCCCGCACCTGTTACTTTGCCACAGGTGATTCTGAACGAGCATCACATGCTTGAAACAAAGTTGTTAACCCACAATTTTGTAAAGGTGCCAACAATTTTATCCTGCCCATTTTTAGGGTTTTGTGTAAAATTATGTCCAATTTGCCTTTTTTTTCTCTTTTTTCTGTGTTGCTCAAATACACACAAAGGAAATAAACTTGTGTTTTAACAAAACGTGTAATTGCAATTATTTTGGAAGAGAGAAATACTTATTTTTCCAGAACAATCTCAAGTCTCAAGTTTGGCAACATTTTTGGCTACTGTTGTCAAAATTGTTAGTACCCCTCGTTTAATGACAGAAAAACCCACAATGGTCACAGAAATATCTTGAATCTGACAAAAGTAACAATAAATAAAAAATCTATGAAAATGAACAAATGAAAGTCAGACATTGCTTTTCAACCGTGTTTCCACAGAATTTTTTTAAAAATAAAACTCATGAAATAGGCCTGGACAGAAATGATTATTCCCTTAACTTAATATTTTGTTGCGCAACCTTTTGAGGCAATCACTGCAATCAAACGATTCCTGTAAATATCAATGAGACTTCTGCACCTCTCGACAGGTATTTTGGCCACTCCTCAAGAGCAGACTGCTCCAGCTGTCTCGTGTTTGAAGGTTACCTTTTCCAGACGGCATGTTTCAGCTCTTTCCAAAGATGCTCCATAGGATTTAGGTCAGGGCTCATAGAAGGCCACTTCAGAATAGTCCAATGTCTTCCTCTTAGCCATTCTTGGGTGTTTTTAGCTGTGTGTTTTGGGTCATTATCCTGTTGCAAGACCCATGACCTGAGACTGAGACCAAGCTTTCTGACACTGGGCAGCACATTTCTCTCTAGAATCCCTTGATAGTCTTGAGATTTCATTGTACCCTGCACAGATTCTAGACACCCTGCGCCAGATGTAGCAAAGCAGCCCCAGAACATAACAGAGCCTCCTCCATGTTTCACAGTAGGGACAGTGTTCTTTTCTTGATATGCTTCATTTTTCCGTCTGTGAACATAGAGCTGATGTGCCTTGCCAAAAAGTTCCATTTTCTCTAGTCACCTTCCACGACGGCATTCGTAGGTTCCCTCTTTGCCCTGATGGGGAACAGGAAACACAGAGAGGTTAAAAGGCCCTCCCAACTCCCACTTGCCAGTGTCTTTCCTGTTCCCCATGGGGCAGGGAGAGGTTCGGTATGCTGTGGTGGCCAGCGACTGCAGTACCTTAGTGACAGGCTTTGCCTGTGTAGCCGGGCAGTGGGTGGTCGCTTCGTGCCTCCTCCAAATGCTGCTCCCGTCGCCCCCTGTGCGGTGACCTCGGGACCCCTTCCTGCACCCCCGAGAGGGCAAAGCAGGCCAGGGATCCCCGACCGGGGGCCTCCCAGAGCTCCCGGTCCTCTCTCCCCTCCACATGGGGCGCTCAGGGTCCCGGAAGTGACGTCAGTGGAACGCACGCGTCACTTCCGGGACTGGATTTCAGCTGGAGTGCATCAGGCTTTTGGCTATCAGCGATGCCTGCAAATGCTGAACGCTGCCACATGGACCCAGGAGAGGGAGGGGGAGTGTAATTTCGCTGGAGTAGGTGCTGGCATCGGCGCTATAAAAACCCTGCAGAAGTCGCCACAGAGGTAAGACTACCCCTCAGCATGGAAGGTACTTCATGCCCTGCGTCAGCAGAGCCCAGCACTGCCCCTGCTACAGTGAGTGTATGCAGGGAAAGGGACCGGGAAGTGATTAAATTTAAGGGGTCTTTTTACTGACACCTCTCTCCCGGGAGACAAGTCTACCCCAAAGCAGCTAATAGGAGGAAGTGCCCTATCTATAATCTAAAGTTACCGTCCTTAAGGGATAAAAAACTCTGCCAGTCGTGTACTGACAAAGTAGTCAGAGCGGAACAGCCATCCCTTTTGCAGGAAATTTACTCGCTAGTAAAGCAAGGGGTGCAATCTTCCCTAGCGGCTTTCACTCCCCCACCTCCGCCACCCCCTTCTCCAGGTAAGAAAAGAAAAATACAGGTCGAGGACTCTGATTCTGAGTCAGACCTGTCCTACACATCATCCTCGGGTACATGGTAGGAACCCGTATCACCCATGGCTGAAACCCGAAAGTACCTCTTCTCCTCTGACTATATTGAGGAGCTGGTGTCCGCAGTACGTAGCAACATGGGGCTAGAAGAGGAATCGGAGCCTCAGTCCATTCAGGACCAAATGTTTGGTGGGATAATAAAGGAGAAACGTATAGGGTTCCCGGTGCATACTAACATACTTGATATGATTGCTCAGGAATGGGAGTTACCGGAAAAATGCCTCAGCACCCCCTCGGAAATAAAACATAGATTTCCCCTGGAAGGCGATACTGTCATCCGCAAGGTTGATGTTCAGGTGGCTAGGGTCACGAAAAGAACCGCACTCTCATTTGAAGATTCTTCGCAGTTGAAGTATCCTATGGACAGGAAAATAGAGAGTCTCCTAAAGAAATCTTGGGAGATACAGTTATATGAAAAAGTTTGGGCACCCCTATTAATCTTAAGCTTAATGTTTTATAAAAATTGGTGTTTTTGCAACAGCTATTTCAGTTTGATATATCTAATAACTATTGGACACAGTAATGTTTCTGCCTTGAACTGAGGTTTATTGTACTAGCAGAACATGTGCAATCTGCATCCAAACAAAATTTGACAGGTGCATAAGTATGGGCACCCTTATCATTTTCTTGTTTTAAATACTCCTACCTACTTTTTACTGACTTACTAAAGCACTTTTTTGGTTTTGTAACCTCATTGAGCTTTGAACTTCATAGCCAGGTGTATGCAATCATGAGAAAAGCCACTTAAAGTGGCCACTTGCAAGTTGTTCTCCTGTTTGAATCTCCTCTGAAGAGTGGCATCATGGGCTCCTCAAAACAAATGTCAAATGATCTGAAAACAAAGATTATTCAACATAGTTGTTCAGGGGAAGGATACAAAAAGCTGTCTCAGAGATTTAACCTGTCAGTTTCCACTGTGAGGAACATAGTAAGGAAATGGAAGAACACAGGGACAGTTCTTGTTAAGGCCAGAAGGGGCAGGCCAAGAAAAACATCAGAAAGGCAGAGAAGAAGAATGGTGAGATCAGTCAAGGACAATCCTCAGACCACCTCCAGAGATCTGCAGCATCAACTTGCTGCAGGTGGTGTCACTGTGCATCGGTGTTATGCTTCGGTAGCTGAGGAGAGCAGGCAAAAACGGCAATACACCAGAGAGGTTGGAATCTATTGGATTGCAGTACCCTGACTAACCACCACAACTAAAGGCAGCCGTGGAGCGTTCCTACGTTGGTCCTAGACGCCTCGTCACAGCCTGAGAGATTAACTACACCTAAAGATAGAAAGAGGAAAGCTATCTGCCCTGGAGCAGATCCCCAAAGAACATAGGAAGCCCCCAAACATGTAATGACGGTTAGACAAGAGGAAATACAGACACAGACAGAAAATAGTATGAGCAAACGCTGGGGCCCAATCTACCTGGACAGAAAAGGATAGAAAGGATACTCACTGCAATCCAAAAAAAACCTTAAAAAATGCCAACGCTACTGATTGCAAAAACACCTGAGATCACACGACCTCTACCACCTAAATCAGTTCTCTGGTGTAACAAAACTAAGCCGCAGCCACTGAAAAAACTGGAAAAGGCAAATGAACAAATAACAATGGCTCCAGAGGAACTGAGAGGAGCCCAAGCCCCCCAGGGGGGGGGGAACCTGGCTAACCTCACAGAAATGCAGAGAAATATGCAAATGGTAAGCACAAAAACAGAAAATATCTTATCTGAAAGCAGAAGAAGAGGCAATACTCAGCAAGCTTCCAAGTGAACCAGAAATCACAGTTGAGACAAGAACAATTGATCACCGGCAACCATGATGGGAGGGAACCTCCCTTATATCAAGCTAGTCTGTGAATCCTGATTGCCAATCCTCATTGAATGGTTCAGTACTGTTCGTAACCACCAGAGGGAGCTTCTGCTCAGAATTCATTTCCAAAACATTCACAACACATCGGTCAACTATACAACGCACTTTGCACAAGGAGATGCTGTATGGGAGAGTGATGTGAAAGAAGCCGTTTCTGCAAGCACGCCACAAACAGAGTCGGCTGAGGTATGCAAAAGCGCATTTGGAGAAGCCAATTTCTTTTTGGAAGAAGGTCCTATGGACTGATGAAACCAAGATTGAGTTGTTTGGTCATACAAAAAGGCGTTATGCATGGCGTCAAAAAAACACAGCAATCCAAGAAAAACACTTGCTACCCACAGTAAAATTTGGTGGAGGTTCCATCATGCTTTGGGGCTGTGTGGCCAATGCCGGCACCGGGAATCTTGTTAAAGTTGAGGGACGCATGGATTCCACTCAGTATCAGCAGATTCTTGACAATAATGTTCAAGAATCAGTGACAAAGTTGAAGTTACGCAGGGGATGGATCTTTCAGCAAGACAATGATCTAAAACACCGCTCCAAATCTACTCAGGCATTCATGCAGAGGAACAATTACAATGTTCTGGAATGGCCATCCCAGTCCCCAGACCTGAATATCATTGATCATCTGTGGGATCATTTGAAGAGGGCTGTCCATGCTCGGCGACCATCAAACTTAACTGAACTGGAATTGTTTTGTAAAGAGGAATGGTCAAAAATACCTTCATCCAGGATCCAGGAACTCATTAAAAGCTACAGGAAGCGACTAGAGGCTGTTATTTTTGCAAAAGGAGGATCTACTAAATATTAATGTCACTTTTCTGGTGAGGTGCCCATACTTATGCACTTGTCAAATTTTGTTTGGATGCAGATTGCACATTTTCTGTTAGTACAATAAACCTCATTTCAAGGCAGAAACATTACTGTGTCCAATAGTTATTAGATATATCAAACTGAAATAGCTGATGCAAAAACACCAATTTTTATCAAACATTAAGCTTAAGATTAATAGGGGTGCCCAAACTTTTCATATAACTGTATACATATATACATATAAGGTGTGTTTGGACACACCTTCTCATTTAAAGATTTTTCTGTATTTTCATGACTATGAAAATTGTACATTCACACTGAAGGCATCAAAACTATGAATTAACACATGTGGAATTATACATTACACTTTACAAAAAAGTGTGAAACAACTGAAATTATGTCTTATATTCTAGGTTCTTTAAAGTAGCCACCTTTTGCTTTGATGACTGCTTTGCACACTCTTGGCATTCTCTTGATGAGCTTCAAGAGGTAGTCACCAGAAATGGTTTTCACTTCACAGGTGTGCCCTGTCAGGTTTAATAAGTGGGATTTCTGGCCTTATAAATGAGGTTGGGACCATCAGTTGTGTTGTGCAGAAGTCTGGTGATAGTCCTACTGAATACAATTTTAGAATTTGTATTATGGCAAGACAAAAGCAGATAAGTAAAGAAAAACGAGTGACCATCATTACTTTAAGAAATGAAGGTCAGTCAGTCTGGAAAATTGGGAAAACTTTGAACGTGTCCCCAAGTGCAGTTGCAAAAACCATCAAGCGCTACAAAGAAACTGGCTCACATGAGGACTGCCCCTGGAAAGGAAGACCAAGAATCACCTCTGCTTTTGAGGATAAGTTTATCCGAGTCACCAGCCTCAGAAATCGCAGGTTTACAGCAGCTCAGATTAGAGACCAGGTCAATGCCACACAGAGTTCTAGCAGCAGACACATCTCTACAACAACTGTTAAGAGGAGACTTTGTGCAGCAGGCCTTCATAGTAAAATAGCTGCTAGGAAACCACTGCTAAAGACATGCAACAAGCAGAAGAGACTTGTTTGGGCTAAAGAACACAAGGAATGGACATTAGACTAGTGGAAATCTGTGCTTTGGTCTGATGAGTCCTAATTTGAGATCTTTGGTTCCAACCACCGTGTCTTTGTGCGACGCAGAAAAGGTGAACGGATGGACTCTACATGCCTGGTTCCCACCGTGAAGCATGGAGGAGGAGGTGTGATGGTATGGGGGTGCTTTGCTGGTGACACTTTTGGGGATTTATTCAAAATTGAAGGCATACTGAAGCAGCATGACTACCACAGCATCTTGCAGCGGCAGGCTACTCGATCCGTTTTACGTTTAGTTGGACCATCATTTATTTTTCAACAGGACAATGACCCCAAACACACCTCCAGGCTGTGTAAGGGCTATTTGACCAAGAAGGAGAGTGATGGGGTGCTAAGCCAGATGACCTGGCCTCCACAGTCACCAGACCTGAACCCAATCGAGATGGTTTGAGGTGAGCTGGTCCGCTGAGTGAAAGCAAAAGGGCCAACAAGTGCTAAGCATCTCTGGGAACTCCTTCAAGATTGTTGGAAGACCATTTCCGGTGACTACCTCTTGAAGCTCATCAAGAAAATGCCAAGAGTGTGCAAAGCAGTCATCAAAGCAAAAGGTGGCTACCTTGAAGAACCTAGAATATAAGACATAATTTCAGTTGTTTCACACTTTTTTGTTAAGTATATAATTCCACATGTGTTAATTCATAGTTTTGATGCCTTCAGTGTGAATTTACAATTTTCATAGTCATGAAAATACAGAAAAATCTTTAAATGAGGTGTGTCCAAACTTTTGGTCTGTACTGTATATATACACTGCTCAAAAAAATAAAGGGAACACTTAAAGAACAGAATATAACTCCAAGTGAATCAAACTTTTGTGAAATCAAACTGTCCATTTAGGAAGCAACACTGATTGACAATCAATTTCACATGCTGTTGTGCAAATGGAATAGACAACAGATGGAAATTATTGACAAATATCAAGACACACTCAATAAAGGAGTGGTTCTGCAGGTGGGGACCACAGACCACATCCCAGTACCAATGCTTTCTTGCTGATGTTTTGGTCACTTTTGAATGTTGGTTGTGCTATCACACTCGTGGTAGCATGAAACGGACTCTACAACCCACACAAGTGGTTAAGCTAGTGCAGCTCATCCAGGATGGCACATCAATGCGAGCTGTGGCAAGAACGTTTGCTGTAGCGTAGTGTCCAGAGGCTGGAGGCACTACCAGGAGACAGGCCAGTAGACCAGGAGATGTGGAGGGGCATGAAGGCCTGCTGCACAAAGTCTCCTCTTAACAGTTGTTGTACAGATGTGTCTGCTGCTAGAACTCTGTGTGGCATTGACCTGGTCTCTAATCTGAGCTGCTGTAAACCTGCGATTTCTGAGGCTGGTGACTCGGATAAACTTATCCTCAAAAGCAGAGGTGATTCTTGGTCTTCCTTTCCAGGGGCAGTCCTCATGTGAGCCAGTTTCTTTGTAGCGCTTGATGGTTTTTGCAACTGCACTTTGGGACACGTTCAAAGTTTTCCCAATTTTTTTCGGACTGACTGCCCTTCATTTCTTAAAGTAATGATGGCCACTCATTTTTCTGTGCTTATCTGCTTTTTTCTTGCCATAATACAAATTCTAACAGTGTATTCAGTAGGACTAACAGCTGTGTTTCCACCAGACTTCTGCACAACACAACTGATGGTCCCAACCCCATTTATAAGGCCAGAAATCCCACTTATTAAACCTGGCAGAGCACACCTGTGAAGTGAAAACCATTTCTGGTGACTACCTCTTGAAGCTCATCAAGAGAATGCCAAAAGTGTGCAAAGCAGTCATTAAAGCAAAAGGTGGCTACTTTAAAGAACCTAGAATATAAGACATAATTTCAGTTGTTACACACTTTTTTGTTAAGTATATAATTCGGCATGTGTTATTTCATAGTTTTGATGCCTTCAGTGTGAATTTACAATTTTCATAGTCATGAAAATACAGAAAAATCTTTAAATGAGTAGATGTGTCCAAACTTTTGGTCTGTACTGTATATATATGTGTATATATACTATATATACTATATGTACACACATTATTTCTTTTTTTCTTTTGGGAAGTGTGCGGGGTGTGTATGTATTTTCAGACCCTAACAGCTCCACTTGAGCATCTGTGCCACAAGCTGGTGGAGGAGCGAGGTAAGGTCCTGAAAATTGCACTGAGCACATAGCACTCTAGTGACACCATTGCTCTGATGTGCGTTCTTTGGATCCGTCAGCCAACAGGGCATTAACAGTCAGGCTTTGCTCAAGCCACTCCACTTGGCAGATCCTAAGGACACTTTATGCTATCAAGGTAGAATTGTGAACAAGCTGGCGTCTGTACCAGATAGGCATTCACAAGAACCAAATTGGATGCCAAGGACAGGCAGAAGAGGATTCAATTGGTCCATGGTCAAGCCCAATAAGTCACCCAAAGTGTTAATCAGCAAAATAGTGGAATTAGGAGCTGGAGTCAGAATACAATCCAATATAAGTTGAACCAAGAGAATTAACAGCATAAGATAGGAAAAATTGATTTACATAGAGCATTCCTCACCACTATTGATCACTGAAGCTGTCCTGTGATTGGTCGATGACCCGCACTTACCAATGGCTGCCAGCACTGCATTTATTAACATGTTAAAGTTTATCAATAGCTATAGTAGGGCAGAGCCCCCAACACCAGACTGGACAGGAAAATTCCCAGTGTAGTTAATAACAAAACAATCCAGGTTAGCATGCCATCCAGTGTTGACATCATTACCGCCTAATCCAGTATCATTGCAGCCCACAGTGTCAGAGCAGTGGTGGCAACCAGAGCAGTAGTGGGGACAGGTATAATTGTTCTCTGGATGACAATGACAACATTATTTCTGGAAAGAAATTGTTTGCCCAAGAGTTGACATTGACTGGTTTACTGATGTAACAAGTAGTGAAATAGATGGTTCTACAAAGACATTCTATAACAGTTATGTGACGACACAGCATTTATTCTTAATTATCCAGACATTTTATTTCAGTAGGCACAGGGATATGAGCTATGTTCATATGAGAATGAATGTTGACTCTTATTGTCAATTGAAGTAATGTTCAATGGCTGCCATTTGTTGACTGGCTGCTGATTAGCTATTGTATCTGTCCCAGTATTGCAGTCCTAAATTTGCTCTACTATCCTTGGAAAACAAGGGCACATGATAATTGAACAATGTTTGTTAATATGTTGATGACTCATTGGTGCTCAGCAAATACAAAGGACAATCTATGCTTGTTCTTTGAACACTCCGGCAGTGATGGATGGCCCCCTACCACATTCCCCATGCCTGTGGTGGAATGCCTGAATGAGAAGTTGTGAATTATAAAAAGGAGGATCTGCATGTGTTTAGAGAGACACTACATGCCATTTGCCATGGCATCATGGGTCCAACTGAAGAAATACAGAGCTGCTTCATTGACCTTCACTGAACCCTCAAAGACGTTTAGAGAATCCAGGTTGGGACAATCAAGTCACCTGGCCTCGTACGTCAATGGACTGTCAGCTTCCTAAGCTTGTTGTTACCTTCTCTCTCTGTATGAGGGACAAGTGGGGGTAGTCTGCCCTGGAAGCTCTGAAGTCACAGCTGCTCTTATCCAGGCAAGTCAGTGGAAGGGTGAGACTCTGTTATTTTGCACCATCTTGGTTATTTGCTGGGACTATTCTGTGTTATTTGACTGTTTTGTGACTCAATAAGTTATTGCCACACTGTTTTACCCTCACCCTTTGTTGTTTGAGTAGTATTATGCCCACAGTGAAAGGAAAACGAATATTCGATGGAACGATCCCTGGTCCATGCGATTTTGGCTAGCGGACTAGGGCACCTGCTGACCCCCCGTGTCTTCACAAGTTGTGATGGCATAAATGTTGAGATGTTGGGCACAATAGACCACAATCAAAGCAATATTTTACACAGCAAGGGCTTAACATTTTGTAGCTCCTCTGAAATTGTGAATAAGGCACTAGCTCCAAGCTTTCTGACCCTATCTGACCCCTTTGGTTGCCATCCCTGTCTTGTAATATTTTATTGTAATTCATTATGTTAACTTGGTAATGGTCATAGGTTTCAGAACTCTTAGAATGGCGCGTGCCATTTTTAATTTATACAATTTAAAAATGATAACTAAATGACATAAGTAAATGTTTGTTAAGCATTTTGTCTATGTTTTCTTCACATAGGAACCGTGTTCAGGAAGCGCAGACTTTTATTCCAGTTATGACTGGCCCACCCTAAAAGGTCTACGTTGGGTCTTACGATTTGTGACCATCAACTATTCTACCCTCAGTGCTCGTATATCACAAGACAGTGTGGATCAGAAAGAAAATAGTAACCACAAAACTTCTGTGAGGCCACAAAATCACATGTAAGCCATTGTTTTATAGACCCTATTGAGGCTCTACATCCAGGATGTATAATCTGTGACTAGAGAAAACTTGTTATATGTTCGCCTTTTAAGGCCAAATTAAATGCAAATGACACATGCCATCTACAGGGCATCCATTGCAATCATGTTGTCACAGAGCCTGTGATCACGGGGGTTGCCTTGCTGTGTTTGACAGCTGGGATCCAACTGTGATGAGAAAATGAAGGAAAAAGGGATCCAGCTTCAATAAAATCTTCATCTTTATTGATTCATAAAAACATGAATAATGGCATGCTCCTGGACAAGCTCAGGACAAGGCTACGCGTTTCGATCACAGGGATCTTTATTGAAGCTGGATCCCTTTTTCCTTCATTTTCTCATGTATCTTCAGGTTTGATCAAGCGGAGGATCCGTGCTTCTACAAACCGGTGAGCTGGTTAGCGTTCTTATATCCAACTGTGATGGCCTGGACTGGAGATAACTCGGTAGTGACCGTGGTTAGACAGTTCTAATTGGGCTCCCCTTTCTGCCCCCCAAAAATGTTCAGTGGAGTATGTGGGGTCATAGCTCCCAACTTTTTTAAATAGGGAGAGGGACATGTATTGTGGCAGGCATACAGTAATTGTACCCCTATTGAAGCCCCTTTGTGTTCTGACCCCTTTAATGGCCATTATAGAGTATGATGACTCCACAATGCCCCCAACACAGTATCATACCCCCACAGTATGATGCCTCTAAAGTGTGCCCCCAGTTTCCCCATACACAGTATGAAGGCCTGTCAGTATAATGGTTTCCAATCAGTATGATGCCCCCACAGTCTCTCACTCAGTATCATGGTCCCCACAGTATGATTTCCCCTAAGTATGATGGCCCACACAGCACCCCACTAAGTATGATGTCCCCACAGCCTTCTCTCAGTATGATATACCCACAGCACCCTTATACATAGTATGATGCCCCACAAAGTCCCTCACTCAGTATAATTTCTCCACAGCCAACCACACAGTATGATAGTCTGCACAGCTCATCACTCAGTATGATTTCCTACAGTATGATGGCCACCAAAACCCCCATACATTATGATGGCCTCCACAGCCCCCCACCCAATATGATAGCTCCCACAATCCCCACACAGTATTATGGTCCCAAAGCCCCTCACTTAGTATGACAGGCTCCACTCAATATGATTCCCCAGCAGTCCCCCACACAGTATGATAGTCTGCACAGCTCCTCACGCATTAAAATTTCCACCAAAACCCCTACAGTATGATGGACCCCAAAACCCCCTGTGATGATACTAGAAGCTCCATTCCTTGTGCTGTTCTAGAACTTTCCACATAGAACTATGACCCTCATCGTTTTGCCAGCACAGAGCAAAGCCACTCCCCTCTTTCCCCCCCGGGTGCCTGCAGCTCGCTGCAAGTCACTGTTTGAACACACAGCACTCATTCCGTTCGCCCCCACCTCAGGAATTCCTCAGGAATTTCCTTTGTCTTCAAGCTTCAGCTTTTCTCTTCTCCCATTCTATAAAGTGGTAATCTAATCATCTGTCTATAATATGCCGTGAGCTTATGATAGAAACACAGCACCTGCTGTTCTGTAACGTGCCCCATCAGGCGTCGTTCCCGTGGTACTGGTGAACCCGTAACTCCAACAGAACCCGAGAAATGGAATTCTCGGATGCACCATGAACTATCTCACCCAAGTTTGGGCTCATTTGAACAGTCATTTCAAAATAAGATCACTGATAGGTCTGCCATTATTCTGCTAGAGTCCCCCGCTGAGTTATGGTCCTTATGACTTTCCAGAGCTTCAAACCATAACTTCTATCCCTGGGAGGTGGCCAGAAAACCATCCCCTTTTGTGAGGTCACCAACCCACATGTATAAGTCTAGCAGCTAGGCCCCCCTGGTCATTCCAGGCTGTGATGACGTGACTAACAGATTGCAAATGAACTATGATGTGTGGCTCCTCCCCAGCCTGTCTTGCCTGTAACTGCCTAAGTACCATGTAAGTTTTTCACCTTTAATCCTGTTTTATTTTTAACTGTATTGTACATAACTGTATTGTCTCAGCTTGTTACATGTTTGTATATTATATAAACACTGCCTGCATCTTAGGAATAAACCTATAAAATTATTAGTTTGTTTCTCCTGCTCTATAAACGATTTTGCACGTGCCTGAAGTACTACGCTACTGATTTGGGGTTGCTACGGACCCTCTTGATAAATTGTTCATTAAGTAAATCGTAGCTGGTGGCAGCTAAAAGGAAGGGGTGTAAAGTGTTAACTTATTGGGTGGCATTGGCAGTGACGGAGCGGGTTTTATAAGTGTATTGCCTGGCTGCGGCCCGGAGTAATTATAATTCCCTCACTGCAGCGTGCCCAATTGCCAGCACACATCCAAGCGGCCCGTCTGGCGACTAATTATCCTAGGTGCAGTTCCCTGACTGACCTGAGGGTAAGGGGGTGCCAGAGAGCTGCAAGTTCCTAAGTGGAAGTGGGATAATTATAAATCCCTGCAGATTATTCCTGACACATTGGGTCGGACGGCAGCAGCCGTCGCGTGTGTGCCGCGTTTTCATAACATTGGTGGTAGCGGTGGGATCACAAGCCATGATACCCCGGGCTACCGTGTGGTGGACCGTGTGCCGTTCATCATTTGGTGGCAGCGGTGGGATCACAAGCCGTGATACCCCGGGCTACCGTGTGGCGGACCGTGTGCCGTTCATCACACCCCCACACAGTATGATGGCCCCACAAACAGTATGATGGCCCACAGCCCTTCATTTAGTATGACAGCCTCCACTCAATATGATTCCCTCACAGTCCCTCACTCAGTATGATGGCCCACAGCCCTTCACTTAGTATGACAGCTTCTACTCAATATGATTCCCTCACAGTCCCCCACACAGTATGATAGTCTGCACAGCTCCCCACGCATTATAATTTCCACCAAAACCCCCTACAGTATGATGGCCACTAAAACCCCCACAGAGTATGATGGCCCCACACAGTATGATGGCCCCACAACCCTTCACTTAGTATGACAGCTTCTACTCAATATGATTCCTCCACAGTCCCTCACTCAGTATGATGACCCCCGCAGCCCCCACAAGTATTGACATTCAAAACCAAACAAACAATGCTTACCTACCCTCATTCCCCCGATGCACCTCTCTGGTCTGTGCAGTGTAAGGAATGAGTCTCCACACAGCAGGTGTGATTGCAGTGTCATAATTGCGCCAGCATTGTGCTGAGTCGCTGACTAACAGGCAGAGGACATTGGATCCCTGATGCACCGTTCCATTCAATGATGTCCTATCCTGAGCATGCTGAGTCCGATGAAATTGTGGCGACGAGCTGGGGAACCACTCTCCACTTGCCACACCACCTCTGGGGGCATTGTTTCCTTTGTTGACTATTTCCAGAACCCTCTCTTTGATGTGCTTGTGGGATGTCAATGAGTTGCTCTGGCAGCACTGGAGGCTTAACAGCAACCTCTAAGTCTGTCATATTCGTACACCTATTACTCCATGTCACTCTTTAGTGATGTAGCAGTGTATCACGTGCACAGCGAGGCTCATCCATAATCAAGTCCCATAATCAAATTGCAGGATGCTATTCCATCCTTATATTCGAACACATAACATGTTACACCTGAGGAAGCAGCAATCTGGGGCGAAACGGGGCCTATCCCCTCCAGCTCCATCTTTTCTCTCTCCACATTCACATGTTGCTTTGGTGTTCTGCATCAGTTGCTTGGTAACTATATGGAAAGTTGTGGTTCTATCTTGTTATTTGAGATTCAACATGTTTTTGCACTTTATTTCTATTAATAGAATGATTATATAATGTTGTCTTAGTGTTGCTCTGTAACATTTTTCACTGCATTTATCACACTGTTTACCAGCATATTAACCCAATGGGTTATGTGCCTTTTGTGCGGAGGATTTTAGTATGTGCCTCACCTTATCTGGGTGACCCTCGGCCTTTTTCTTTCATTTCATGTTTTGGAATTTTTTTGTGTTCTTATTTGGCATAGTGTCCTGAGTGTGTTACCTATATGGAGATAATAAAACTTAATTTGCATGTATACATATTTTAGCACCTTTATGGTTGCTGTTTCCTATACACACTAAGGCTCCGATTCATCATCGCCGGCCATTTGCTCTCTAGTTTTGGTGAAGGATGCGATGGAGTAAGCGTATGCTGGAATCCTGGTGACCAATGTTTGATGATTCAGGACCTGAGATTTTGTATAACATTAGGGCTCGCTCACACCGGCCAGCGTATAACTCGGATAAGTTCTATGTGATGTTTCATCGGACAGCGCTCGCTCCAATGTTATACTATGGGGCACTGCCGACAAGAATCGCCATACAAGTCTGTGGGTGCAAGCAAAACATCTGACCACATGGATGTCATCTGAGTGCCGTCCAATGTACTCCGGCTCACAGGAAGGAGAAGATGTAGAATTTACGTTTTCCGTCTTCTCCGCACCTAAGTATTTTGTTACATGGTATACAGCATAGGTACCAGCATTTTGTTCCTTGATTTACAGCTTCTTCTCACAAAATGAGACGTTGTAGGGAGGTCATACAGCATACCTCCCAACTTTTGAAGACAGGAAAGAGGGAGAAAGTCCGCGCCGTAGCGCGCCGCGGAAAATCTTAGGTCACGCCCCGACCACACCCATTTCACAACTAATCACACCCATATCCCGCCCCAACCACACCCATTTAGCACTGCTGATCACACTGACTGGTACTGAGGGCACAATGGCTGGCATTATGGGCACAGTGGCTGGTACTGAGGAAAAGAAAGAAAGAGCAGCGAGAGAGAAAGAAAGGAGAGAGAGAGAAAGAACAAACAGAGAGAAAGAGAGGAAAGAAAGAAAAGAGAGAGAAAGAGAACAGAGAGAGAAAAAAGAACAGAGAGCGAGAAAGAAAGAACAGAGAAAGAAAGAACAGAGAGAGAAAGAAAGAACAGAGAGCGAGAAGACTAGAGAGAAAGAAAGACTAGAGAGAGAGCGAAAGAAAGAATAAAGAGAGAGAGAAATAGAGAGAGAAAGAAAGAATAGAGAGAAAGAAAGAGAATAGAGAGAAAGAAAACAGAGAGAAAGAAAGAACAGAGAGAGAAAAAGAAAGAACAGAGAGAGAAAGAAAGAATAGAGAGAGAAAGAAACATAAAAAGAATAGAGAGAGAGAGAAAGAAAGAAAGAATAGAAAGAAAGAATAGAGAGAAAGAAGAGAGAAAGAATACAGAGAGAAAGAATAGAGAGAGAAAGAATAGAGAGAAAGAATAGAGAGAGAAAGAAAGAATAGAGAGAGAGAAAGAAACAATAGAGAGAATGAAAGAATAGAGAGAGAGAATAGAGAAAGAAAGAATAGAGAGAGAAAGAAAGAACAGAGGGAGAAAGAAAAAGGGGAAAGAACAAAGAGAGAAAGAAAGAACAGGGGGAGAGAGAAAGAAAGGGGAAGCACAGAGAGAAAGAAAGAACAAAGAAGGAGAGAGAAAAAAAGAACAGAGAGAAAGGAAGGACAGAAAGAAAGAACAGAGAGAAAAAAAAAGAACAGAGAAAAAGAAAGAAAGAAAGAAAGAAAGAAAGAAAGAAAGAAAGAAAAAAGGGGAATGAAAGAACAGAGAGTGAGAAAGGACAGAGAGAGAAAGAAAGAACAGAGAAAGAAAGAAACAGAGAGAGCAAGAAGAAAGATTAGAGAGGGAAAGAAAGAACAGAGAGGAAGAAAGAGAAAGAAAGATACTATAGCAGTCCGACTCCCATTGTAATGCCCACCTGAGCCTCCTGATGCAGGACATATCATGATCCGCTCACATGGCCGACATCCCCGATTCCAAAGAGATCCCGCTGTCTGCGCTGTCGGAGGAGTACACAGGGATGGATCTGAAGCATTCCCTGAAGTGCCTCCATGGTTCCGTCACAATCTCCTCCCGAAATTACCTCATTTCCGGTCAGCTTCCAACACGTCACTTCCGGTAGAACGTCACGTGTGAATGTTAAAGTGCTCCTTGGGGCTCCACCGTGTACTCCTGTGTGCGCAGGAAAGTAAGCTCCCGGCCGGGACAGCGGTCCAGACTCTCAAAATCGGGACTGTTCCTCTGGATTCGGGACGGTTGGGAGGTATGAATGCTCCCCACCATACACCTTGTACACACACGGCTCCGCACAGCTCATACACACATGGTCCCGCTCCATACACCTTGCACACACACGGCTCCACTCAGTACACACATGGCTACACTCTGTAAACCTCGTACACAGATGGCTCTGCTCCGCTCCGTACACACACGGCTCAGCTCCGAACACTTCGTACACACAGGTCTCCGTTTCGTACACCCCGTACACACGCGGCTTCGCTCCGTACACACATGGCTCCGTACACTTCATACACACAGAGCACCGTTCTGTACACTTTGTACACACACGGCTCTGCTCCGCACACCCCATACACATGCGGCTTCGCTCCGTACACTTTGTACACACACGACTCCGCTCCGCACACCCCATACACACGCGGCTCCGCTCTGTACACTTTGTACACACACGGCTCCGCTTTGCACACCCCATACACATGCGGCTCTGCTCACGGGACCTCCATATACAGTGATGGACACATGGTCCCCATACACAGTGACGAACAGACACTGGCCCCCATACACAGTGATGGACGGACACGCATACACAGTGATGAACAGACACTGTCCCCCATACAGTGATGGAGGACACGGGGCCCCCCATACACCGTGACGAACAGACACTGGCCCCCATACACAGTGATGAACAGACACTGGCCCCCATACACAGTGATGGATGGACACGAGGCCCCCATACACAGTGATGAACAGACAGTGGCCCCCATACACAGTGATGGACGGACACGCATACACAGTGATGAACAGACACTGGCCCCCATACACAGTGATGGAGGACACGAGGCCCCCATACACAGTGACGAACAGACACTGGCCCCCATACTCAGTGATTGACGGACACGGGGCCCCCGTACACAGTGACGAACAAACACTGACCCCCATACACAGTGATGAACAGACACTGGCCCCCATACACAGTGATGGATGGACACGAGGCCCCCGTACACAGTGACGAACAAACACTGACCCCCATACACAGTGATGAACAGACAGTGGCCCCCATACAGTGATGGAGGACACGGGCCCCCCATACACCGTGATGAACAGACACTGGCCCCCATACTCAGTGATGGACGGACACGGGGCCCCCGTACACAGTGACGAACAAACACTGGCCCCCATACACAGTGATGAACAGACACTGGCCCCCATACACAGTGATGGACGGACACGGGGCCCCCCATACACAGTGACGAACAGACACTGGCCCCCATACTCAGTGATGAACGGACATGGGGCCCCCATACACAGTGACGAACAAGCACTGGCCCCCATACACAGTGATGAACAGACACTGGCCCCCATACACAGTGATGAACAGACACTGGCCCCCATACACAGTGATGGACGGACACGCATACACAGTGATGAACAGACACTGGCCCCCATACACAGTGATGAACAGACACTGGCCCCCATACACAGTGATGGACGGACACGCATACACAGTGATGAACAGACACTGGCCCCCATACACAGTGATGGACGGACACGGGGCCCCCATACACAGTGATGGACGGACACTGGCCCCCATACACAGTGATGAACGGACACTGGCCCCCATACACAGTGATGGACGGACACGAGGCCCCCATACACAGTGATGAACGGACACTGGCCCCCATACACAGTGATGAACAGACACTGGCCCCCATACACAGTGATGAACAGACACTGGCCCCCATACACAGTGATGAACAGACACTGGCCCCCATACACAGTGATGGACGGACAATGGCCCCCATACACAGTGATGAACAGACACTGGCCCCCATACACACAGTGATGAACAGACACTGGCCCCCATACACAGTGATGGACGGACACGGGCCCCCATACACAGTGATGGACGGACACGGGGCCCCCATACACAGTGATGGACGGACACTGGCCCCCATACACAGTGATGAACAGACACTGGCCCCCATACACAGTGATGGACGGACACTGGCCCCCATACACAGTGATGAACAGACACTGGCCCCCATACACAATGATGGACGGGCACGGGCCCCCATACACAGTGATGGACGGACACTGGCCCCCATACACAGTGATGAACAGACACTGGCCCCCATACACAGTGATGACGGACACTGGCCCCCATACATAGTGATGAACAGACACTGGCCCCCATACACAGTGATGAACAGACCTGGCCCCCATACGTGATGAACAGACACTGCCCCATACACAGTGAGCGGACAATGGCCCCCATACACAGTGATGAACAGACACTGGCCCCATACACAGTGATGAACAGACACTGGCCCCCATACACAGTGATGGACGGACACGGGGCCCCCATACACAGTGATGGACGGACACGAGGCCCCCATACACAGTGATGAACGGACACTGGCCCCCATACACAGTGATGGACGGACACGAGGCCCCCATACACAGTGATGAACGGACACTGGCCCCCATACACAGTGATGAACAGACACTGGCCCCCATACACAGTGATGGACGGACAATGGCCCCCATACACAGTGATGAACAGACACTGGCCCCCATACACAGTGATGAACAGACACTGGCCCCCATACACAGTGATGGACGGACAATGGCCCCCATACACAGTGATGGACGGACACTGGCCCCCATACACAGTGATGAACAGACACTGGCCCCCATACACAATGATGGACGGACACGGGGCCCCCATACACAGTGATGGACGGACACTGGCCCCCATACACAGTGACCAACAGACACTCCACAATGAGCTGCCATCACAGAGCACTACCAGGCACCAAAACCAGGCAGATACACACACATTTTGCTGAACACTCACCCAGAAAAAAATATGTATTGCACTTTAGCAGCAGCCCAGGCAGGGAGAGATATAGCTGAAGCCGGCACTTCCAGGGAGAGAGTCACCACACAGCCGGCATTACAGGTCAGGACAGCAGGAGGAGAGCACAGTGCTGACACCAGACACCACTGCTACAGCCTGCAACATACAAAGCATGACTACTTCCTGAATGCAGGGACAGTGTTGCTGTGGTCAGGGTGAGAGCACGCCTCCATTAACTCTTCGGACATGCTTTTAAAGGGCCCCCGCGACCTATTCTTTCTCATCAGGGCCCACCACACAGGGACTAATGAAGAAGGCAGGAGCTGGGGGCGGGGCCCACCGGACGTTTCTCCGGTGTCCCGGTGGCTCAGTCCGACCCTGTATACTGCTCTGCGGGAGGTGCGTTCGCGCAAAGAGCAGTATATCTACGGCAGCACGATTGTGCAGCCTCACGCTGAACACCGTGGCAATCGCATGCGGGTATCAGCTGTATGTGACAGTTGACACCCCGCAGCAATGCCCACAATCGGTGCTAGCACCGATCGCGGGCACTTAACCCCTCTGATGTCACTGTCAGTAGTGACAGCGGCATAAAGAAGCATTGCGTAGATCAACTCAGATCAGCAATCTGACATTATATATTGATGTCCCATACTGGGACAATGTAAAAAAGTTTAAAAAAAATTACAAAGTGTAAAAGCATTTTTTTTAAAAAAATTCGTAAAGAAAAAATAAATATTTTTCCAATAAACACATTTATTTATGTCAATAAAAAAAAAAAATAAAAGTATACATATTTGATATCACCACGTCCGTAACGACCCGCTCTATAAAACTGTCCCACTATTTAACCCCTTCAGTGTACATCGTAAAATAATAAATGAAAAACGAGGCAAAAAAACCCAATGCTTTATCATCATACCACTGAACAAAAAGTGCAATAAAACGCGATCAAAATGACAGATGTAAATAAAAATGGTACTGCTGAAAACGTCGTCTTGTCCTGCAAAAAATCGAGCACCATACAGCTCCATCAGCAGAAAAATGAAAAAGAGTCAGAATAAAGAGATGAAGAAACAATTTTTTTCTATAAAATTGTTTTTATTGTGTAAAAGCGCCAAAACATAAAAAACTATATAAACGAGGTATCACTGTAATCGAACTGACGCGAAGAATAAAGCTGCCTCATCAATTTTACCACACGCAGAATGGTATAAAAACAATAAAACAAAAAGCAGTTCCTGAATTGCTGGTATTTGTTCATTCTGTGTCCCAAAAATCAGAATAGAAAGCGATAAAAAAAGTCATGTGCCCGAAAGTGGTACTAATAGAAACGTCAGCTCGTCCCACAAAAAACAAGCCCTCACATGACTCTGTGGGCCAAAATTAGAAAAATTATAGTTCTCAAAGTATGGTGATACAAAAACTAGTTTTCGCGATAAAAAGTGTCTTTTAGTGTGTGACAGCAGACAAGCATAAAAACCCGATATAAAACTGGTATTGCTGTAATCGCACCGACCCGAAGAATAAAGTCATCTAATCACTTATAATGCATGAAGAATGGTGTAAAAAATGAATAAAACCAATTCTTCACCTACTGTTGATTTTTTTCATTCTGCCTCCCAAAGATCGCAGTAAGGCTTGGCAGACATTTATCCTGGGCTCTGCGCTGAGCGCTTACACCGGGGTTTTTGTGTAAATCTCTGAAATATGTGATTCAGACAGAACCCCTGGCGGAAAATTCCCTATAATGAGGCAGATGGAGTCACTGTGGACTCCATATGACCTGTGATCCAGGGGTGTCCATCTTTTTAGGATTGCACTACTGAAAGGTACACCACTGAACAGAGGTCAGACTGAGTCCAGAGTAAATCAGCTGCCTCATTATAGTGAATGGATCCCTCGGGGGTTTCATCTGTCACGTCACTTTAGATGGAAACCCCAAAGTACGTACTCAGTGTAGTGCGCCAGATAAATATGATCCCTAACATTATGTAAAAGGCTTCCACGTTACTAGTAGCACAAAGGCTTTGGAAAAGAGAAATGGTTCCTCGCTGCCCAAAAGAAATTCAGCAAATTCTCTGTTCACAAATCCAAATGCCCCCTCCCTTCTGAGCCCCAATGTACCTAAACAACATTTAGCGCTCACAAGTTTGGCATTTTCTGTAGTGATGAGAGACCGCCTAATTTTCAGGTATGTGTCTCCAGAAGCATGAGCTGGGCATAATGTGCTGGTCACTACAACGGCAGTTTTCAATTTTCACTCAGCAACATCCACTGCTGCTTGTCAGGAAAATATGAGTTATTGCATAAATAACCAAAGCATCTGTCCAGACCTGCCTGCTACATCTCCTTGGTTTGTGAATGACATGCTGCCCCATCCTTATTAGGTTTTTGCAGTGTTACACTGAGCTTCTCATACTGCATTCCCCCACGCAGCTTCAAATCCCCCTCCCTCTTACTCCCTGTTGGAATGTCCACTCACCCATCCCTTCAGGTATATGAGCTTTGTGTAATGTGAGATCATGGTCTGCCGGGCTCAAGTAGGAAGTAACTGGCAGGAAGTAAAGTTTTCCAGCCACATGTTCCTTTGCTTATTTCAGATCGAATTTAATAACATACAATAAGCCTAGAGACAGGAAACCTATATTTTCGGGATTGGAATGATTAAAGCTACACATAGCAACGTTTTAATGCCTGTGCGCCTACCAGAAACCGAGAAAAGAGTATATGCCTCCCAGTAATACATAGACATATGATGTTTGGTATCAAAAGAAAGATAAATTTGTAAGCGAACATATGATAACCCTGTCGTCACTCTGTGAGCTTCTCAGCCAGAGATGCGAAAGATAGAATTCTCTAAGAACTTTTAAAAGGGGATGCATATCCTCTAGCTCAGCCCCCCTAGGGATGTCAGCAAGAGAAAGGTATAAAGCTCAGATGCTCCATCAGGGGGTGTCACTTGCCTGGAGAATCAGCTACATGAAGCTGTGCAGATGTACCCTTTGTTCTGGGACGATTCTCCTGCCCTCATGGACATGTCCTACCAGTGACTGAGATGTGTAAGTTCTTATTTTAATCCTCTTTTATTCGTAACTGTTTGTATATATAGTTTGTCTCCTTTTGTAATATCTTCTGTATTTTTTGTAAACGCTGCCTATAGTTTCTGGAGTAAATCTATAAAATTTACTAGTTTCATTTTCCTTGCTCTATGAACCAACCGCCACGTCCTCCGTGCTAAACTATGCTATCTTGTGGGTGGGCTCCTGACCCGATATTGGTTTTAATATCAAACGAGGAGCTGATGGCAGAAAAGTGTTCTGGGGGATTTGGGAGACCCTGGCAGTGACAGAATGGAGGTTTATGTGTGTATTTCCTGCCTGAGACTGGGGATATACATACTGCCATCACTGCAGAGTGCCCAATAGCCAGTACACGGCAAGGCAGCCTCTCTGACTACTTATCCTAGGGGTAGTTCCTTGACTGACCTGAGGATAAGGGGGCGCCAGAGAGCTGCAAGTACCTAACTGGAACTGGAAAGTGGGATAGACAAATAAATCCCTGACATATTGGTGCCAGCGGTGGGATTGCAGAAAAGGATCCCTGATACTGCGTGTTTCTGGAAAACACTCATGGAGTCAAAATCATCACTACATCTGTAGAAAAATTCCCAAAGGTTTATAATTTCCAAAATGTGGTCACTTGAGGTTTTTTTTTGCTTTTCTAGCACTTAGGGGCTCTTTATATGAAATCCGCAAACTATTCTAGGAAGATCTGCACTCCAAGAGGCAAATAGCGCTCTGTCACTGCCGAGTCTCTCCGTGTGGCTAATCAGTACTGTACAGCCATATATGGGGTATTTCTACATTCAGCAGAAATTGTGGGACAAATTCTGATGCCATTTTTACCCATTTCCCAGTGTGAAAATATCAAACTTGGGGCTAACACACAATCTTGGTGGTAAAAATTTAAATTATTTGTTCTTCACTGCCCAATGGTAGAATAGTTTGTGACACACCTGTGGTTTCAATATAATGATTGCACCCCTAGATGAATTCATTGACAGGTTTAATTGGTAAAATGGGGTCACTTATGGGGGTTCTGCTGTTCTGGCACCTCTGGGGCTCTGCCAATGTAACATGGCACCCTCCAAGTGCAACAAAATCTGTACTTTAATATGGCGCTAGTTCCCTTCTGAGCTTTGCACTGTGCCTCAAGAGTAGTTTTTGACCACATATGGGGTATTGGTGAACTCAGGAGAAATTCCACAGCAAACTTTGGGGTCCATTTTCTCCTTTTGCCCTTGTGAACTTACAAAATTTGTGGCTAAAAAAGATTTTTGTGGACAAATGTGATTTTTTTATTTTTTATTTTCACGGCTTAACGTTATAAACTTCTGTGAAGCACCTGGGGGTTCAAGGTGCTCAATACACATCTAAAAAATGTCCCAAAGGGGTCAAGTTTCCAAAATGGTGTCATTTGTGGGGGTTTCCACTGTTATTCACATCAGGGTCTCTCCAAATGGGACATGGCGTCCTCTAATTATTCCAGCAAATTTTACATTCAAAAAGTCAAATTGCGCTCCTTCCCTTCCAAGCACTGCCATGCACCCAAACAGTAGATTTTCCCCACAAATAAGATATTGTCTTACTCAGGAGAAATTGCACAACACATTGTATGGAGCAATTTCTCTTGTTACCTTTATGAAAATGCAAAATTTGGAGCTAAAAAAGATTTATCTGGGAAAAATTAGATTTTTTTTTTTTACTTCCACGGCTTAACGTTATAAACTTCTGAGAAGCACTTGGGGGTTCAAGGTGCTCAATACACATCTAGATACGTTTCCTAAGGTGTCTATTTTCCAAAATGGTGTCACTTGTGGGGGGTTTCCACTATTTAGGCACATCAGGGGCTCTCCAAACACGACATGGCGACTGTTAATTATTCCAGCAAATTTTACATTCAAAAAGTCAAATGGCGCTCCTTCCCTTCCGAGCTCTGCCGTGCACCCAAACAGTACTATTCCCCCACATATGGGGTATCAGCGTACTCATGAGAAATTGCACAACAAAATGTATGGTCCAATTTTTCTTGTTACCCTTGCGAAAGTAAAAAATATTACGTCTAAATTAAATTTTTTGTGAAAGAAAAGTAAATGTTTATTTTTTTCTTCCACATTCCAAAAATTCATGTAACGCATGAGAAGGGTTAAGAAAATCCTTGAATATGGTTTTGAGCACCTTGAGGGGTGCAGTTTTTAGAATGGTGTCAATTTTGGGTATTTCTGTCATATAAGCCCCTCAAAGTCACTTCA
>JARQOD010000008.1:154061799-154099040 GCA_033576555.1 Oophaga sylvatica
CGGCCAGGCGCGACCAATTAGCGACGCAGGATTTCCGTTACAGACAGACAGAATTAGACAATTATTCATAATAAAAGGGACAATATAACAGGCTCCTCAATTTTAACATGTAAAATTTTATTGTAGTGAAAATATTATTTTAAGAAGGAGGGAGGCCCTGGATAACACCATGAGGACCTTAAATCTGATATGCAAAGCTAAAACTAAACATCAGCCTCTTGTGCTTCTTTCTGCTAATGACTTCAAACAGCTGAATTGGACTTTTCCACAGAAGACAATGAGCACCATTGATCTGAAGTGGAGATCAGCGGATCTGCCAAAATTTACATTTATCAAATTTAACTCTCTGGCCCCTCCGTATTTTACCATCCGCTAAACGGTCTGCAGCACTTTTCGGCACATTAATATGTGGGGGGTTTCTGCACAAACATGGATAAAGTTGCAATCAGTGAAGTAATTAGTCTGATGGGCTCTGGTGCAAAATTTGGACCTGGGCCCCCACGTACAGTACAGACCAAAAGTTTGGACACAAGTTCTTATGTAAAGATTTTTCTGCATTTTCATGACTATGAAAATTGTAAAATTCACACTGAAGGCATCAAAACTATGACATGTGGAATTATATACTTAACAAATAAGTGTGTAACAACTGAAATTATGTCTATATTCTAGGTTCTTCAAAGTAGCCACCTTTTGCTTTGATGACTTGCTTTGCACACTCTTGGCATTCTCTTGATGAGCTTCAAGAGGTAGTCACTGGAAATGGTCTTCCAACAATCTTGAAGGAGTTCCCAGAGCTGCTTAGCACTTGTTGGCCCTTTTGCCTTCACTCTGCGGTCCAGCTCACCTCAAACCATCTCGAATGGGTTCAGGTCTGGTGACTGTAGAGGCCAGGTCATCTGGCGTAGCACCCCATCACTCTGCTTCTTGGTCAAATAGCCCTTACACAGCCTGGAGGTGTGTTTGGGGTCATTGTCCTGTTGAAAAATAAATGATGGTCCAACTAAACGCAAACCGGATGGAATAGCATGCCGCTGCAAGATGCTGTGGTAGCCATGCTGGTTCACTATGCCTTCAATTTTGAAATCCCCAACAGTGTCACCAGCAAAGCACCCCCACACCATCACACCTCCTCCTTCATGCTTCACTGTGGGAACCAGGCATGTAGAGTCCATCCGTTCACCTTTTCTGCGTCGCACAAAGACACGGTGGTTGGAACCAAAGATCTCAAATTTGGAGTCATCAGACCAAAGCACAGATTTCCACTGGTCTAATGTCCATTCCTTGTGTCTTTTAGCCCAAACAAGTCTCTCTGCTTGTTGCCTGTCCTTAGCAGTGGTTTCCTAGCAGCTATTTTACCATGAAGGCCAGCTGCACAAAGTCTCCTCTTAACAGTTGTTGTAGAGATGTGTCTGCTGCTAGAACTCTGTGTGGCATTGACCTGGTCTCTAATCTGAGCTGCTCTAAACCTGCGATTTCTGAGGCTGGTGACTCGGATAAACTTATCCTCAGAAGCAGAGGTGACTCTTGTTCTTCCTTTCCTGTGGCGGTCCTCATGTGAGCCAGTTTCTTTGTAGCGCTTGATGGTTTTTGCAACTGCACTTGGGACACTTTCAAAGTTTTCCCAATTTTTCAGACTGACTGACCTTCATTTCTTAAAGTAATGATGGCCACTCGTTTTTCTTTACTTAGCTGCTTTTTTTCTTGCCATAATACAAATTCTAACAGTCTATTCAGTAGGACTATCAGCTGTGTATCCACCAGACGTCTGCACAACACAACTGATGGTCCCAACCCCATGTATAAGGCCAGAAATACCACTTAATAAACCTGACAGGGCACACCCGTGAAGTGAAAACCATTTCCGGTGACTACCTCTTGAAGCTCATCAAGAGAATGCCAAGAGTGTGCAAAGCAGTCATCAAAGCAAAAGGTGGCTACTTTGAAGAATCTAGAATATAAGACATATTTCAGTTGTTTCACACTTTTTTGTTAAGTATATAATTCTACATGTGTTAATTCATAGTTTTGATGCCTTCAGTGTGAATGTACAATTTTCATAGTCATGAAAATACAGAAAAATCTTTAAATGAGGTGTGACCAAAATTTTGGTCTGTACTGTACATGTTGGTCAGATGTATTAGCCATTGTAGCATTTCAAATCCTGTAAAGGACTATTTGTTGCCCCCTCCCCCATAATGTAACAAATGTCCCCCATCCTCTACTAATGTTACCCATTCTGGCCTGTTCTTGGAATAATGTCCTCCATGCTCGGCCTCTTACAGTAGTAATGTCCAACATCCTCTGCCCATGGACCGGGCAAGTGCCAGGGCCCTGAGCAGGCGGTGGAGCCCTCTCGCCATCAAGGACACCGGTGCCTGTGCCCACGAGTGGCCCCTTTGGCTTGCTCAGGGCCCCGGCACTTGCGAACTTACCTCTTCCTGTTCCTGTCCTTTGCTGTCTTCCACGTCTTCTGACTGTAATGTTTAGGTCGAGGGCGTGATGATGTCACGTCTGTGTGCCCTCTGCTTGAGCAGTCACAGTGTAGAGAGCCAGAAGACGCCGATGCTGAGGACTCCGGAGCAGAGTAGTGCAATTTTTTTTTAATGTTTGGAGCATTATATGGTGACCATTATACACTACAACATCATATATGGGGACCATCATATACTGTATGGAGCATTATATGGGGTCCATTATATATGGAGCATCTTATGGCGCCCATTATATATGAAGCATTATATGGGGTATATTCTGTATGGAGCATCATATGGGGCCCATTATATATGGAGACTTATGTGCCCATTATATTGAAGCATTAATGGGGCCTATTATATATGGAGCATTATATGGGGCCCATTATATATGAATTATTATATGGGGCCCATTCTGTTTGGAGCAATATATGGGGCCCATCATATACTGGTTCATTATATGGGGCCCATCATATACAGTAGGGACATTATATGTGACTCATTATACTGTATGGAGCAATATATGGGGCCCATCCTTTACTGTATGGAGCATTATATGGGGCCCATTATATATGCAGCATTATATGTGGGGCCCATCATATACTGGAGCATTAAATCAAAAACACATGAGACCTGCACACAGTGAACAGGCGTGTAAAGACACTGTTCACACCACCAGAAGACTGAAAACACAAAAAAGCACAGTAAAACTAAAAATACTCTGTTGCAAAAAGAATAATAGTAAACGGCAAGTGCCAGTAAAAAAAAAGTGGAAAAACAAGGGTATTTGGTTAATACGTTTTTTGCAAAAAATGTATATTAAGCTGCTTTACCAAATCGTCAAGGTATACCCGTATTAGAGCAGTCCCTAACTAATGTATGTAGTCCCTATCTGATGTATTTAAAAACCTGGTCATATGTATAGTACCTGTATGAGCAGGATTCAGAAAGGTTAAGTCCCATGTGGACACAGCATAGAGCAGCTTATATGTGCAGTGCTCATTAGGGGGGGGTGGAAAACTCCCTACCTCTTGTAGAAACAAGAAAACAAATGGTTAAATCTAAAACACATGAGACCTGCACACAGTGAACTGGCCTGTAAAGACACTGTTAACACCTCATAACCACATTACAAATAAAGGAACAACAGTGTTCAGTAAATCCCATATACAGTCATGGACAAAAGTTTTGAGAATGACACAAATATTAATTTTTACAAAGTCTACTGCTTCACTTTTTCTAATGGCAATTTGCATATACTCCAGAATGTTATAAAGAGTGATCAGCTTAACAGCAATTACTTGCAAAGTCAATATTTGGCTAGAAAATGAACTTTATCCCCCAAAACACATTTCAACATCATTGCAGCCCTGCCTTTAAAGGACCAGCTAACCTCTTTTCAGTGATTGCTCCATTAACACAGGTGTGGGTGTTGATGAGGACATGGCTGGAGATCAATCTGTCATGCTTAAGTAAGAATGACACCACTGGACACTTTAAAAGGAGGCTGGTGCTTGGCATCATTGTTTCACTTCTGTTAACCATGGTTATCTCTAAAGAAACACGTGCAGTCATCATTGCAATGCACAAAAATGGCCTAACAGGGAAGAGTATCGCAGCTAGAAAGATTGCACCTCAGTCAACAATCTATCGCATCATCAAGAACTTCAAGGAGAGAGGTTCCATTGTTGCCAAAAAGGCTCCAGGGCTCCCAAGAAAGACCAGCAAGCGCCAGGACCGTCTCTTAAAAGTGTTTCAGCTGCGGGATCGGGCTACCAGCAGTGCAGAGCTTGCTCAGGAATGGCAGCAGGCAGGTGTGAGTGCATCTGCACGCACTGTGAGGCGGAGACTCTTGGAGCAAGGCCTGGTCTCAAGGAGGGCAGCAAAGAAGCCACTTCTCTCCAGAAAAAACATCATGGACAGACTGATATTCTGCAAAAGGTACAGGCAGTGGACTGCTGAGGACTGGGGTAAAGTTATTTTCTCTGATGAATCCTCTTTTCGATTGATTGGGACATCAGGAAAACGCCTCATTCGGAGAAGACAAGGTGAGCTCTACCACCAGTCTTGCCTCATGCCAACTGTTAAGCATCCTGAAACCATTCATGTGTGGGGTTGCTTCTCAGCCAAGGGAATCGGCTCTCTCACAGTCTTGCCTAAAAACACAGCCATGAATAAAGAATGATACCAGAATGTCCTCCAAGAGCAACTTCTCCCAACCCTCCAAGAGCAGTTTGGCGATCAACAATGCCTTTTCCAGCATGATGGAGCACCTTGCCATAAAGCAAAGGTGATAACTAAATGGCTCAGGGAACAAAACATAGAGATTTTGGGTCCATGGCCTGGAAACTCCCCAGATCTTAATCCCATTGAGAACTTGTGGTCAATCATCAAGAGACGGGTGGACAAACAAAAACCTAAAAATTCTGACAAAATGAAAGCATTGATTGTGCAAGAATGGACTGCTATCAGTCAGGATTTGGTCCAGAAGTTGATTGAGAGCATGCCAGGGAGAATTGCAGAGGTCCTGTAGAAGAAGGGTCAACACTGCAAATATTGACTTTTTGCATTAACTCATTCTAAAGGGTATGCCACACTAAACAACATCGCTAACGGGATCGCTAAAAAAGTCACTATTTAGCGATCCCGTTAGCGATGTTGTTGTGTGCGGCATCTGTCAGCGACGAGCTCCCTGATGAGATCCTGCTGTGATCTCGCTCGTCGCTGGAATCGTTCCGGACCCTATTTTATCGTCGGCGCTCCCGCTGGGTAAGTATTATCGCTGAGTGTGGCACCTTTTCTTAGCGATTTAGCGGTACTTTTGTACCGCTAAAGTCATTAAGGAGATCGCTAACCGCGATAGCGTCCTTAACGACATCGCTAAATGTGGCCGACACTAGCGATATTGTAAACGATCCCGCTAGCGATCTCATTAGTATGCGACGCTAACGAGATCGTTAGCGGGATCGTGTAGTGTGGCAGTACCTTAACTGTCAATATAAGCTTTTGTTACTCATATGTTTGCAATTATATTTCTGTCTGTGATAAAAACATCTGTCAAACACACATAAAAACCAGAGGGCAGCAGATCATGTGAAAATATAATATTTGTGTCATTCTCAAAACTTTTAGCCATGACTGTACATAATTATGTTTTCAATATACTGGAGCATTGTATGGAGCCCATTCTGTATGGAGCATTGTATGGGGCTCATTATTCTTTACGAAGCATTATATGGGACCCATTTTACTGTATGGAGCAGTATAAGGGGCCCATTATTCTGTATGGAGCAATATATTGGGCTCAGTATTCTGTCTGGAGCAATATATGAGACCTATTATATAGAATACTGTGTTGATCAATATATGGGGCTCATAATTCTGTATGGAGTAATATATGGGGCCCATTAAACTGGTGCATCATATGGGGCTCATTATACTGTATAGAGCATTATATGGGGCGGTTTGGAGCATTGTATGGGGCTCATACTGTATGAAGAAATATATGGGGCTCATTATTCTTTATGAAGCATTATATGGGACCTATTATACTGTATGGAGCAATGTATGGGGCTCATTATACCTTATGGAGCAATATATGGGGCCTAATATATACTGTATGGAGCATTATATGGGGCTCATTATTCTGTATGAAGCAATATATGAGGCTCATTATTATGATGGCGCACTATGTGGTGCACATAATACTGTATGGAGGACTATAATGTCTGGTTTCTGACTTATTGCAGAATTCACGATAGCTATCCCTCATGTAATATAAGAATTAAGTGAAATCTTTGGCATTGTACTATACTTATATTTATCTGTGCACAATGAATTGCGTTATGTGTTAAAGGGGCCCACTGAGACTCTTTCGCCTGGGGCCCACGAAAACCTGGAGCCGGCCCTACTTCTGCAACTTTCATCAAGAATACTTCCCATTCGGATCCCCTTCAAGTAATAATGTCCCCCATCCTTGCTCCCTTCCTGCTATAATGAGCCCCATCCTGGTATAATGTTTCCCATCCTGGACCGTATCGAGTAATAATGTCCCCCATCCTGGTTTAATGTCCCCACCCTAGCCCCTTTCAGTAATATATGTCCCCCATACTGGGTCCCTTCCAGTAATATATATCCTGTGCCACTTCCAGTAATAATGTTCCAATCCTGGTGTAACATCCCCATCCTGGGCCCCTTCCAGTAATAATATCCCCTCATCCTGGTGTAATGTCCTCATTATGGCTTCTTCTAGTAATATATATCCCCCATCCTGGTGTAATGTCCTCATCATGGCTCCTTCCAGTAATATATATCCCCCATCATGGGCCCCTTCCTGTAATATTGTCCCCATCCTGGTGTAATGTCCCCATCCTGGCTGCTTCCAGTTATTTATGTCCCTCAGTATCCCTTACTGGTATAATGTCTCAGCTCCTGGACCCATCCCGTAACAATGCTTTTTGTACTGCCATTGTTCTCTAACACATAATAATAAAAAAAACTCACGTCCCCTGCTCCCACAAAGCGCAATGTTCTTTTCTATAGCCAGCACAGAGGCCTGCCGCTAACTTCATAGTGCCTGCTATAGGCGACACATGACATCAATACTGTATGCCTCCTGTGAGTGGCACTCTGACGTCAGCTGCCTGCCTGATTGGCCGGTGGCATGTATTCCGGTGCAGGGACCCAGCTGGTCTCTGCACTGCAATACATTCAGTCAGGGGCGTACATAGAAATCATGGGGCCCCATAGCAAAAGTCTAAGTGGGGCCCCTCCCCCCAAAAAAAACACTGCCGGGCCCAGCTCACCATCTTGTGTCTCCACACAGCCTCAGCTCCTCATCCATCACCCCCATCATTGCCCTTTCCACCATTATTGTCCTTTCCACTACCACCATCATTGCCTTTTCCCCCACCACCCCCATCATTGCCCATTCCACCACCTCCATAATTTCCTCCTGCCCACCACCCCCATCATTGCCTTCTTCCCCATCATCTCCATCATTGCCTTCTTCCCACCACCCCATCATTGTCCTTTCCACTACCACCATCATTGCCTTTTCCCCCACCACCCCCATCATTGCCACTCACAAAATATACCAGTTTTGTCTGGGAGACCCTGTATTGCACTCATGTTTATCCTCTAGGTGCTTTAGGGTGTTTCATTTTGGAAAAGCACCTTTGAGTTGGTCTCCTGACACAATGTGAGGCCGCCTTGGGGCTCTCTCTGTTTGGAGAACAGAGGAAGTGTATTTTCATTTTTGCACATAAGTCCTCAATTAGCTCCCGCTTTTAGGGGGCCGGTTATAAGCTTCTCTTCTGTTTACAGGGTCCTGACTAAAATATTATAGGAAGTCAAAGCCACATGTTGGAGATGTAGAGAAGAGTGACTTCATTCATTCTTTTTGGTCCTGTAGACTCTTCACCTCATTTTGGTATGGGGTGCAGAAAGTGATCCGGTGTCTGTACTGTTCTATCTTCATTGTTGCGAGATGCACACTATGCTTTCCTTAGGCGCCTATTTCCATGGCAGGAGCTTGTATAGCCGATTTTGTGTTCAAAATTGAAGGTAGTGATGCTGATGAGAAAACATCCTCAACTGACAACTCCCTAACTAGGCTGCAAGTGTGGAGCTTTTGAGACAGCATTTCTATGGAAGTCTTTATGGTACCTGTACTCACACCAGGAACTTCATCAGCTAGCTTGACTCGACTGCAGGAGGCATGTATGAAGATTCCAAAAGAAGTCTATTTTCAAGCTTAATTCCTGTATTATGCACAACAGTAACAGCATCAGCTGCAACAGCTGCAGTAGGTAAAAAGACAATTCTGAACCAAAGATACACAGAGATGAATCTAGCAAGGTGACTAACAAACACTAACTGGGGAAGAAGGGAAGGGTTACTGACATCAGAGCTGGGCTACGGGGGGAGACAGGACATACTTGTAAAGGGGTGAAATTGACTCCATAGCAGTGCAACACCAACAATACCATGATAATAAAATACTGCATGATTCCCATGTTGTGGGACATGACAACAACTCATATAAAAGATCCTATAAAACCTGGTGGTGCTGGATGGAATCCTAGTCCTCATCTGATGATCAGACCAACCAAAGTGAGACTAGGACTTACCTCTAAACTCCTCCTAGGTTCCAACTCATCCCGGCCGTCCTTGTTTTTAATAGATTCCAAGTTACCGTATGTCTTTGTGGATCCTGGTGATATCGGGTTTTGTTATATTTATGTTGGGATTCGGACCTTAAGGTACTGCCACACTTAGCAATCTCGTTAGCGATCTAGATAACGACGCAAGCTAATGAGATCGTTGGTGTGATCTCTTTTAGGTCGCTAGTAGCTGCCAAACAGGAGATCTCATAAACGACTCATCAGCGGTCAGCGATCTCTTTAACGACTTTGGCGGTCGTTAGGACGTCATTAGCATGTACTGAGCGCTTCTGATTCATAGGAATTTCCAGCATCGCTCCTGCTCTCTGCGTCCTGCTAGCCTGCTTTGCAACTTCTGCGATCCTCTCTGTGACGCAAAAGAGAACTTACAGATATTGCGATCCACTTCGTGACGCTAAACAACATATGCTCACAAACGAGGTCGCTCGTCGTTTGCAAAAGGTGCCAAACACAGCGATTCAGGCTCACCAGCGGGACACCAACGATCAAAAAACGGTCCAGAACCTAGTGAACGATCACGAATCACAGCAGGGGCCACATCGTGCTACATGCCACACACAACGAGGTCGCTAACGAGATCGCTAAATAGTGACGTTTTAATGATCTCGTTTGCGATCTCGCTTAGTGTGGCATACCCTTTACTCTTATTTCTATGCTTTGAATTTCTATTGTTCATGTATCAATTAGGAATTTGCTGTATGCTTAAAAAGTATTATTTCTGCAATATTGACACCTCTGTTTGTCTGACAGATCTTTATCGAAAAGCTATTCATGCCCTTAAGCTGAAGCAAGAACAACTAAGAGAAAGACCATCTCGAAGCAACCAAGAAGTTAGTCCACTGCAATAAGAGAAACCACCATGGTGCAACCATGACAGCTCATCAAGTCATTTTTGTATAATTGTGCACTACGAAATACATTTTTGAAAAAAACTTTTGATAACCTTAATAATAAAAAAAGAAAAATAATCTGCACATACACTGATCGGATGATTACATTGCCAGTGCTTCTTCATTGTTTACCTAGCACAGTCCCTTTTAATTTGTAGTGTCAGTGCCTGGTGGTACAGCTCCCTACTGGTCAGGCATATTGAAGTGAATGGCACTAAGCATCAGTACCAGTCACAGCCACTAAAAAGTGAACAGAGCTATACCTGGAAAACAATCAGCTGATTGGCAGGGGTGCGGGGAGATGGACCCACCAAAAAAACAGTTAATGTCCAAAATGGATAATCCCATATAATCTTGATATTAACATTAGCATTTTATAATTATTTTATAGCTAAATATGAAAAAAAAAAACGTATTAACACAACCGTATTCAGTCTCTGTCCATTAACCCAGATTGGTAGCTGCAGCTTGCACTGAGCAGTGTCAGATTACAGCAAAGCAGGGAGGAGGGACACTGAGGCTAGGTAGTCGTATATTGAATTTAAACTTGCAAAAATCGTTATACAGCTATTCTGACATTGATTTTCAAAGAAAGTACATCAGCCTCATCAAGTCTAAGAGATCCATTTAATAATGTATGCAGCATGTATTGCACAATCCAGTGATATCTGCTTGAAAAAGTTAAAATAAAATTATGTAAAACAGGTTACAAAATAAAAGGGAGAAATATCAGAAAACCTAATAAAATCCATCAAATCTATTCTGTTGCTTGAGTTTTTGGGGAACCAAATTTTGAAGCCCACAACCTATTTTTATATCCTTTGGACTAAATTCAGACATTAATGTTTCATAGTCTGAGGCACATATGAGTTTGTAGAGTTTTATTTAAGAGTCTGCAGCTGGTACGTAAGTCTCCGTCCATGCTCGGATTGTGAAACATGGATTACTGAATTCAGCCTTAAGGCTCATATCCATCACCATTAAAAAAAAGGTCTGATTTTGGTCCAGAAAAGTGGGATCAGTGTTGTGCAAGTGTCATGTGATTTTCTTGTCTGGACTACTGCAACTCTCTACCAATCTGCCTTTCTCTCACTAAACTTTCCCCTCTCCAATCTAACTTGAACATGGCAGCCAGGCTCTCATTTCTGTCCAGCTGCTACACCGATGCTTCCCCCCTGTGCCAGCCATTGCACTAGTTGCCCATCCACTACAGAATACAACTTAAAATGATCACTCTCACCCACAAAGCTCTCCAATTATGCACCACATTACATCTCCTCCCTCATGTCTATCTATCACCATATCCATGCTCTCCATTCTACTAATGATCTAAGACAAACATCCTCAATAATCCAAACCGCCAGTCTCCAAGATTTTGCTCTGCTGCTTTGGAATGAGCTAACACAGATTATTCAGTTAATCTCCAGTTTTAAGTGCGCCCTAAAAACACATTTCTTTAGACTGCATTATCACCTCATTAATCTAACTGGTCTCTGTTCTCGCATCCAAAATTTTCCTCAGAATCTGGTCTTACTCCCTCCATGAACTCAGTAGCACTTTGTATCTGTTCTTATACAGATAATGGCTGGAGACTGAATCCTGCAGTCATATTTGAATACCCCTATTATACTAATGACTGGATCACACAATACAAGCACTTTATGTTTTATGTGTTAAAAAGTACACGGATGCAACAATGACAATGAGGAGACCATGGACCTTACACCAACAACTATTAATTTGATAAACCCAATCAAGGAGTGCCTTCAGCACAATATCAGAGGATAGCAGATGGTGAAAATGAAACCAGTTAAGTAACAAGAAGAATACAGTAATTCAGATGGCAGTACTATTTACACTCTATCGCTCTATAATTACCATTAAATAACTATTATCGTCAGTAATATTTTACTCCTAATGCCCCAACTTAAAGAGCATTACCGTAACTACTAGGCCCGGCACCGTCGTCACTCTCTAGGCAACACAAAAGGCACACAGGCCTAAACGGATGATACCACTAGCTAGGCCGCAAGTCCCAGGTTGATGAGTTACTCAGCCCACTCGTCACACTGGCTGACTTCATTCCCTTAAGCACAGCCTCGGTCACCGCTCTCTAACGTACATCTACACTGGAAGCAACGGCTAACACGAAATTCCCTCCGTTGCGATCTAGTCGTCTCTCTCTTGGCTCTGACTCTGCTCATTCAGCTTGGCTATCCCGACTCTAGTCTCTCTCCCGTCTTCAGTCAGGTCTGGTCTTTCTCGAATCTTCACTCGGGTCTAGACTTTCGATTCCTTTACTCAAATCTGGTCTCTTGTAAAGCTAGTTCTCTGTACCTCATGTCCATCCTGCTACAGGTTTGAGCGCCAACTCATCTCCTTCACTGCCCTCCTGAGCCTTTTATAATTAATAACTGCGCCACAGCTATCACCTGACTTGGTGCCTCCTCCAATCTCTTGCCCAAGGGAACATGCAGTTTACCCTTGAGTTCCTGCTATTGTAACTCTTTCAAGTTTTTACTTTCTCTACCATCTTTGACCAGCAGGTGGTGGTGTTCACTTGCAGACACTCTGATAGCCATTGACTGTGTGTGTTTTCTCACTTGTCTATCTCCATACATATGTCTCCCCTAGTTCCATAGATTATAAGATTGTGAGCAGGGACCTCACTCCTCTTGTTTATTTGTTGAATATTGTGTTTCTCTGTAATGTCTGATACTGTTTGTACATGAACCTTCTGATTTGTACAGTGCTGCAGAATATGATAGCACTATGTAAATAAAATTATTATTACTGTAAGCAACTTCCACAATGTCAAGAGACAGATATAAGTACTATATTTATGTAAGTCACAAAATACTAATATAATGGTTTTAGAATATTCCATGTAAAAATGATCATTTGCTCTATATGCCCAACAAATAGATTCCATCAGTGTTTAATAAAGCATTTTTGTTAGTGGTTGATCATTTGTTTAAATCTCTTTATTATGCCACTTTACTAATTTTTTTACATAGTACATGGTTATATTTGTTCTTGTAAAACTATATTGCTAAGACAAAATTGCAAAATGTCAATAAAATCAAACATGACATGGTGCTGTCCATTAACCATTTGGCGGCACGGAAAGGTTTGGCCATATTGTAAAAGATCCATTTTTCAAATTTAAATCTTATCCTAGTGATTTTTGGTTTGTTTATTCACAACACTTTTGTACTTTCTGTTAGTGGTAACTTTAGGTTGCTATGTTTTATGTTAATTTATAAAACTATCAAACATTTTTCATAAATGTCAAGAAATTAGCAATTTTCAAAATTTACATTTTTATGCCCTAAAACAGATCGTTGTACCACACAAAATAGTTAATAAGCAACACTTACTATATGTCTATTTTATGTTTGGATAAACTACTTAAAGGAAGAATGGATGAAAATCCCTCAAATAAGAATTGAAGGACTCTTGTCTGCTTACAAAAAGCATTTACAAGCTGTGATACTTTCAAAAGGGAGTGCTACTAGGTACTAACCATCCAGGGTGGCCAAACTTTTGCATCGGTACTAATTAGTAGTAATTTTTAAAATCTAAAAAATGAAACTATATATTTTTTTGGTTTAAAACACAAAGAAAACGGGTGCTCAAAGTTTTACATGCCACTATATCATCGAGCTTGGTAGCCTCAACAATGTAAGACCGAAAAAGCAGATTCCAGGAAGTATAGTGCTGAGAAAGTTAATGGGTGTGTTGTGTCAGGGCCAGGTTTACAAGCAGTCAGATGGGTGGGACTGGCTGCTCACAGATGCACCCCCCCACCCCCTGGGGCATGGAATGGCAAATAAAATGGAGACCAGTTGTTTCATTCAGAGTCTGTAGGTGAATGTGTATAGACCTCCAGTGTTGTTTGCCTTTGCTAAGGACTAAAGAGCTGGATACTACCCTGAGCAAACAAACCCACACTACTAAATGGACTATTTACTTATTTATTTTGTCTTCACTTTGTGAAAAGACTGATTTGTTTTGTTCTCCTGATTGGTTTATGGAGTCTTAATTAACCAGCTTGGGTGTTTTACTGAAACTGCTTCCCATGTCTACCTCAAAATGCAACCGAGTAAGTGGAAACCCTACAATTGGTGCTAGAAGTGCGGGCAAGAGTCCCAAGGAGCATGAGTAACTGCTGAGAATAAACCACATGGCCTGGGTCAGGGCCATGTAAAGAAGATCGTAGACAAGGACAGCTGTGACTGGGATTATGTACTGCTATGCCTGTTATTCTGCATCAGAGAGGTCCCACAAGCCTTTACTGGGTTTCTCTCCATTTGAACAATTGCATGGCCGACAACCCTGTGGACTCCTGGATGTAGCGAAGGAGACCTGGGAAGTGGAGTCTACACCCTACAGGAGTGTAATCGAACATGTGGCCCAGATGAAAGAAAGGATTACCGAGGTGATGCCCATTGTGAAAAAGTACCTCCTCAAAACACAGGAGGCACAGTGCAGGGTGTACAATAGGTCATCAAGGGCGAGACACTTCAATCCTAGAGATCAATTACTAGTGCTAATAACTAAGGTTAAGAGCAAGTGTCTGGTCAAATAGAAGGGCTTCCATGAAGTGATCAAAAAGGTTGGTGAGGTTAGCTATAAAATCAACCAACCAGGGAGAAGGAAGCCCTACCAGGTGTACAACATTAACATGATCAAGTTCTGGCAAGATAGAAGCCCCTTGTTTGCTGGCAAAGTTTGAAGCCAACATGAAAGATGTCAAGGTGGCAGAGACTTTGTCACATGTCCAAAAGCAGCAGTGCCGAGAGTTGTTACATCAGAAAGTGTTGATGAACTGATACAAAGGTTAGGGCCAGCCTGGTACATTACCACTTTTGACATTACAAAAGGGTATTGTCAAATTCCACCATCCAAAGACACCAACGAGAAGACAACCTTCTCAACAGCACATAATATTTCCAGTCCACAAGTATGCTGTCATGGGATTACTGTGACAGAGAAGGGCCACAGGTCTCATTGCTCCTACTCCTGCGCTGAAAAAAGGACTTCTCCTTCATTTTAATGGTGCTCATTTCTTTTGGCAGAGCGGGGTTAATCGGCCATGTTCGAAACTCTGGGAGTCTGAGCTCTCAGCTGAGCTCGGTTAGCCACTCCCATCTCCTTTATAATCTAGGTTCTGATTCAGACCCATGTCGGAGCTAGCTTATGCTGCATGGCTTGGAGGAAAGGTGTTTATATGAGGAGTTTTGGAGGATTTATCTGTGACTGTTGCGTGGTTTGTATGTGTGATAATTTTCTTCCCTCCTCTTACTTTGGTTTAACCCCCATTCTCCGCACCACAATGCATTCCTCTGTTATATGTGAGTGAATATTTGTATGCTTGGTATTTTCAGTTTACCCTTGTTTGTATTGCCTTGGTCGTCGGGTTGGTGTACTGCGGTGCACAGTAGCGCCCCACTCCCCTGGTTGGGGGAAGAGAACAGGTGGAATGCTTTTTCAGGAGATAAGACAAGGGTGGCGGCCCAGACATCCTCACCTTCAGAAGTATCCCAGGGAATAGGGCAAGTTAAGGAAAGTGGTAGGGACAGGGAATGAGCACCTGGTCCAGGGTTACCCGACAGCTGAGTCGTGACAGATGCTGTTTGGGTTACAAGGAGCTCCGTCCACCTTCCAGAGAGCCATGGACTGGATCCTAGCTCCCCATAAGAAGTATGCAGTGGCCTACCTGGATGACAATGTGATCTTTAGCCAGGATTGGGGAAGCCATCTGAGCAAAGTCCAGTTGATACTTGATGCTGTAATCAAGGCAGGGCTTTCTGTAACCTCGAGGAAATATGCCATAGGGATGGAGGAAGCCAAAAACTTAGGCTATGCTATAGGCAAGGACAAAATCAAGGCTCAAATAAATAAAGTTGATGCAATCCAGAGTTGGCAACAACCCCTCTCAAAAAAGCAAGTCAGAGCGTTCCTTAGCATCGTGGGCTACTACTGGCAGTTTATGACTAATTTTGCCATGATAGCCTCTGACTGACCTCCTTAAAGGGATGAAGTTGGCTATGGCTAAATGGTCTAAAGAAGCTGAGACGGTCTACCAGGAACTGAAGCTAGCTCTGTGTAAACAGCCAGTGCTGGTGGCACCGGATTTCTCTAAGGTGTTTGTGGTCCAGACAGATGCGTCTGATGTCAGCCTGAGTGCTGCCTTGTCTCAAGAGGTGAACGGGGAAGAGCGCCCCATAATGTACTGTCTTCCTGCGAGAAGAACCACTCCACAGGGGAGAAGGAAAGTGTCCAACGTCCATCAAATGGCTGTGGGCAAAGGGGACTATGTAAGATGGTGGCCAGACAGGTCCTCCAGGGCAGATATGTACAATTGAGGTTGGTAGCCTCGGTGAGTTAAACCTGGAAAAGCATCCTCCAGCACATATAGTGGTGAGATAGTTATTAGGGTGTATTAGTGCTGGGTTTACGAGCAGGCAGTGTCAGACTGAATAACATTCGGCCCACCAGAGGATTTGAATCTGAGGGCCCACCTTTCTACCCCATTCAAGAGCCCCATAGTAGCTGCACTGACGGAGAAGCCAGGGCCCACCAGAGGATTCTCCGGTTCTCTGGTGGGCCAGTCAACCCTGGGCAGAGAGATGTGTGGGTCTGGCAGCTCATATATCCCCACTTGGGGAATGGTACAGCAGATAAAACAGAGACCGATTGTCTTATTCAAGGTCTGTGAGTAGATGTGTGCAGACCTTCTGAGTTCATCCAGCAAGCTAAGACATAATGGTGCAAAATGCCAAGCCAGGTGCATTTTGCGATCAGCTTTCTTATTTTACATTGGGATCAACTTTCAAAAACCTATTTTTAAGAGACCAGTTTAGCCTTTATGTGCTTTGAGGTGCCATTCTATTTTGATCTCCACTAAAGTGACCCCAATTTTTAAAAAATCAACTCATCACATTCAGGAAGTTTTTCAACTCTTCAGGTGCTTCACATGAACTGACTCAAAGCAGAATAAAAAAGCTATACGTGGTCTTATACGAGAGGATATAATTGACGTTCGTGTGGCAGTCTCTCCAAGTGCACTGTAGTTTGTAATTGCCATTCAAGAAGAAAAATAAGAAATGAATCCAGTACGTCCTTCAATGAAAAGAAACATAATTTTCTTTTATTTCGACATGTGCAGAACAAAAATAGTTAAAAAAACAATTGTGGGTGCTGTAAGGATCGTACTCACTTGGCGGCGTAGGAGAAGACAGGAGGCACATTATCTTCAACTTGCATGTGGGTTTATTAGCTTCATAGACAATCAAATCAGCAAAAGAAAGGTAAACAGTCTTTATAACATGCAGACACAGTAACAATGTCCACATCAGAGCTCTGCTCTCCTAGTCGGGTGGGCACACAGGCTTTTGAAATGTCCAGCACTCAGGCTCTATCTGGAGCCACATATACAGGAACGCTTCTCCCTTCAAACACAGAGACCTCTCTGTAGTGTCCAGCCTGGACACATGGAAGTCTGTCTTCACTGGCAGACTCCCACAACACACTCACATGTGCTAAACACACCTCTGTTACATAGCCTGTAACCACACCCACAGGCATGGGCATACCCAGGATCAAAACTAGGGGAGGGCAAGCCATGCTGGTCGTTCAGGTTGTAAAATTTTAGAACGAAAAAGGGAATGAAACTGCTCCGTACAGTATAATGAGCCCCATACCTGTATATACAGTACATCGTCACCAGCCCCCACCCACTGAGCCCAGCACCTGTATATACATTGTTATAGCAGAGGTCCCTCAAGTCAAAGACCCCATCTATGCTATATAAGTCTGACGGTCACTTTAAGTCAACAACAATTGAATGTTCTTTTCTTTCAGAATTTAATGTGTCCTTGCTAAAGTTATCATAATGTGTGTTCCTTCTTTGTATCAATGAGAACTAACGTGTCCTTGCTAAAGTCATCAGAATATGTCTGAAGAAACTGACATGTCTTTGTTAATTCATCGGGTGAAATTAGATAAAATGTTTCAATTACAAACATAAGAACAGAAACCAGTTTTGTACAGCTAAATTGTATGATCGGATCATATATGGTAAATCCTTTTTCCTGCTTCCAGGATGTGTATATAAACCCTATGCTTTGTAATAAAGTTAGAGTCTGTTGACACATACTATCTGTCTTGTGTCTTATTCTCTCCGGTACCGCATACCAAAGGATAGAAGCAGCAAGATAGCAGTGATGACAGCTGGCGCCCGAACAGGGACCTGAGTTAATCTGCCCAGGGTGTTCGACCGGTCCGAGACGTGGGACGAGCGAAGCTCTCTGTTGGTGATATATACACAGCGCTAAGGTAAGAATAACTGTTATATTCTACCTAAATTATATCGCTACATAGAAGAGACTCCCTCACCCCCGAGCGGTCAGCTCCCAGGTAATTCACAGATTGTTGTCTGGCTCAGGTCCCTTTGAACCAGTAGAATCCCCTCAGATAAATTGTCAGTCCTGCCTTCTATCCTTTGGAGAACTTAAGAATGACAGCATGGATCCGATGATTGTGTTGTGGGTGTGTCTCGGGATCTGTGTTTTTGGTCTGTTTTTCTGGTTGGCGTATAAGTCCTGGAGGGCAAGTAGTGGTATGGTTCAGAAATCTTTGTGGCCCATTGTCTAAGTGACTGAGGAGTCTACTCTGAGTGAGGAGAACCGAAAGAATGGGGAACCAAAATGCCAAGGAAGGCATTACAGCCAAAGACTTAGTAGTACGCAGAGAAGGGAAACAGGCACTGATTGGAATTGACAAAATATTGTGTAAGGCGGGAATGAATGAAAATGGAGAGATGAACGGAGAAAAATGGAAATCCTTCTTTAACTCCTATCATGGATGGTTGAAAGATAAGGGTCTGTTGAAGACAGTGGATGTATGGATGAATGCATGCGCTCATTTTGAAGGAAGAATTGAAGAATTAGAAACGGACGTTACAGACTGACAAAAACCGGAATGACAGATTTTCCTCCCTATCTGCCCCCGACGTCACCTGCACCCCAGTACCAGAATTCCCAAGAACACAATTGCTGGGTTTGCCCCAGATGTGGACAACAGAATCCCTTGACTGTAGATATCTGTGTGACATGTGGAGGACCAAGACCCCACCCAGCTAGACTATTCCCAATGAGGACGGTAGTTGTGCCAGGAGCACCAGGCGCAGCAGCAGCAGTAGCAGACGCAGTTGTTCCAGGTCAAGAAGCCCGTACAATGTTAATGTATAGACCATGGAGTCCCTCAGAACAATTGGCGTTGATTTCCCAGTTGCCAGATCCGTCCCAGTCCCCGATGGGTTTTGCCAGAATGATAGGAACCATACAGGATACGTACAATGCAACTAGGTTGGATTTACAAGCGGTAATTAAGGGAAAATTGGCAGATGAAGTCCGCTATGATAGGTTGATAGATGAAACGTATAAACAGTATGACAATAGGACCGGACCCGTAGACGCAGAACCCAATAACGCAGCAGCCGGAGTCCTGTTCACAACAGCATTGGTAAAGGCATGTAGAGACAGGCAGGGAGACAGGCAGGTTACACTAGAAGACCGAGGTCAGGGTAAGGAAGAGGACCCCAAAGATCACTTTTGGGCTCTAAGGAGGACTTGGTCGGAAATGGGGTTCATCCCTGAAAATAAGACTAGTGAGAGGGTATTAGCAAGTGCTTTCATGAACGGACTAAAGAAAGAGATTGCAGAAAAGGTGAAAGCAAGTAGACCAGAGTGGAGATCAGTGAAGGCAGAGGACTTGGCCAGGATAGCTCAGGGGGCACAGCATGACATAATACAGGCAAAAAGAGCTATTTTAGTGGCAGATTAGATGCGGTGGCCAGAGGTGCACCATCCTGTGTACGTGCTCTGCATGCTGTTGGACTGCTACTCCACAAATCTGCAGACATTGTTCTAGATCATCCGCTCACCGTGCTAACACTCATGATGTCTATACTATATTGAATCACCCCTCAGCAGCACGTCATCTCAGGTTACAATGTGCACTGTTAATGCCTCCCAATGTTTCTTTACAGAGGTGTACTACTTTGAATCCAGCAACTTTGTTACCTCTCTCGGATATGAAGGAGGGGTCAGGTACTGTGCTATTTAAGGAAGATCCAAGAGAGGATGTTCCTCATGACTGTGTACAAATGATACAAGAAAAAAGGGTAGCACACTGCAGCGCTATAGCTTGCAAACACGAAATATGAAAAATGAATTGCATCACTGCCTTAGAAATATGAAAAATTGAGAAGTCTTAGCGCATAAGATGGCCAAATTATGTGAGCCTGATAGCCACGTCAAGGCTCTTCTCGTATATCAGGTCCTAACTAATGCCAATCCTCGCTTAGAAAAGTCTGTCTGCATGGGAACATATGAATCCTCTCTTAAGACTAAAATCTACATCTCTGTGGAGGGGTAATGAACCTGGTGTAATTAAAAAGCCTGTGACCAACAGGTGGAGTGCTCAGGTAGAAGGTAAATGAACACATATCAAAAAACTGACCGGCACATCCAAACATAGATCCAGTGTGAACAGGTGCTAAACCCAGAGTCACCAACTCACGCACATACAAGAAAAAAGGGTAGCACACTGCAGCGCTATAGCTTGCAAACACGAAATATGAAAAATGAATTGCATCACTGCCTTAGAAATATGAAAAATTGAGAAGTCTTAGCGCATAAGATGGCCAAATTATGTGAGCCTGATAGCCACGTCAAGGCTCTTCTCGTATATCAGATCCTAACTAATGCCAATCCTCGCTTAGAAAAGTCTGTCTGCATGGGAACATATGAATCCTCTCTTAAGACTAAAATCTACATCTCTGTGGAGGGGTAATGAACCTGGTGTAATTAAAAAGCCTGTGACCAACAGGTGGAGTGCTCAGGTAGAAGGTAAATGAACACATATCAAAAAACTGACCGGCACATCCAAACATAGATCCAGTGTGAACAGGTTGTAGCATTTCAGGGGATATAGCTCTAGGATCGCTGTCTGGGTAGACAGAGTGACACGAAAACAGTTCATTCAGACAGCAGTTCTGGTGTAAAACTGGCCGCAACCAGCTTTATTAAAGTCCACAGCAAACAGATAAAATAAAGCATAAACAGAAAACCTAGGCTTGTCTAGCCACTAATTACACATAAATCGATTGCCCTGTCTATCCGGGTCCCGGCTCTACCAGCCGGGCCAAAACAACACATATGATATATGTTACCAGTATGGAGTTTCACAGATACTCCTCCTTGTGTCTGAAGGCACCTTCAATGTCCAGACTTGAGAGAGATCCACTCCTATTCAGCCGCTATTCACACGGATTCTCACTGAGGCTACTCCTGTGTCCGGGTACTTCCTGCACCCAGACTGAGATAGCTCAAACTCCTGGAGACACCTTCTGTGCCTGGACCCCTTGTCCAGACTGAATGAGCTCCCAGACTGTGTTTCAACACACCTACTTCTGGTCTCCTAATTAACACCTGAGTGATTTCAGGCCTGAGCTGCAAGTGTGTGCTGAATGTGAGGTGTAGTGACCTTTCTCTACCACTAGGTTTACAAAGCCACACATTTCCCTTATACCATACAGCACAGTACCTAGGTGAAATGTACACCCCATTCAACACATATTCCTTCACTGTCTCACATATCCCCTCCCTCTTCTCCAGACCGGAGGGCTGGTCATCCAAACCGGAGGGCTGGTCAACAATCCAACAGAGACAGTGAACTCTGGACCAGTCATGGCCCTCATCAGCTTCATCTTCACCACTGTCATTTGTATCTTCACCTGAGTCATAGCCAACATCAGCTTTCTCTTCATCTGAAGCATCTGCACTACTCTGTACCCTCCCAGGCCTATGCTCTCTGCGGGCCTCGGGTATCCTGCACGGTTTCATCTTGACCTTAGGGCCGGGCTCAGTTTCGATATTGTGCCTGGCCAGAGAAGTACGACCCGGTACATCAGAACACTTCTGCTGACTCTTCCTCAGAAACTCACGTACCTCCTGTCCCTGGTGCACTGACCATGTGTCACCAACTATCACAGAAGGTATAGGGGTTTTTCACTTTTCTCCAGTTCCCCTCCTTCAGGCTCTTCTGGCAGGACATGCCCAGAAGCCCTACCGTCAGTTCTACACTCTACTTCTTCAGTCACATCACTTTGGTCTCCAATATCTCCATTTATTCCAGCCTTCAAGTTCTCCTTGATAGCGGCATCTGTATACTCAGAACCCGCCGGATTCTTCTCTTCCACCACGTTCTGCATCCCATCTGGGCTCCCGTGTGTCTGTAGCGGCAACGGAGTGACACATCGCTTTTCCCATTTGTTGGGACGTGGCTCCGATGTAGCCTCCCTGAAAGTGCGCTTGAGCTCACCAATGCCAGCTACTGATCCGGACCGTAACCCGTCCACGCCGCTGTCTTCGGCAGAAACAGATTCCTGGACAGAGTCAGTCCCCATATCTTCAGTCTTGTTCCTCACAGCTTCACTTGAAACCTCAGCTTCTGATGAGGCATCTGGCTTGTGACCACCACTTCCATGGCTTTTTCCACCTCTGCAGCATCACCTTCAGAGTCCTTGGCATGATGCAGATCCACACCACACACCGACAACTTCTCATCTTCAACAGCATCCACTTGTGCTGTGTTCAATTTCAGAGTCCTGCCTTTAAAGCTCAGCTCTCCTCCTTTCACCTTAGTCTTCGCCAGGGAACCGGCCAACTGTAAAACATCTTCAGATGCCATCTTCTGTCTGGCTGTAAGGTCAGCATCAGCTTTCTTCTCAGGACTCTCAACCTCCTCTGCTACCATGCCTTCCTCATTTGCACTGGTTGCTTTATGGTCATCAGATGATTCACTATCACTATCTGACCCCTTTTTCTCAGCCACATCTGGCTCACTGTCAAGGCAATGCACTTCATTTTCATTCACATCCTGATCTGGAACCTTAGTTAACATGTCATCCACAACATTAACTTCACCATCTGGTCCCTCAAGTATGTGACTATGTGACAACCCCAGCACTATACTTCTATATAGCTCAGGTACTAGGAGCTGACTCACGACCTCTCCCTGGACTTCAGTGTCCCTATACAATAGGTTATTGTTCATGGCAGCATGAGGAAACCTCTCCTCAGAGCCAGGCTCCTGGGAAACCTCATTTAGATCAATCATATTTTCCTGTGCCGTCCTAAGAGTGGGGTCTCGCCACTGCTCACTCTCAAAATTGTCACAGGACACAGGCAAGTCAGGGACACTCGGTTCCCGAGAACCACCATCCTCGTCTCCCAACATCACCTGCAAAGGAATTTCATCTTTATCATGATCATCATCAGTATCATCACTATTATGATTATCATCATCATCATTATCAATATCAGCATCATCATCATGGTCATCATCATTATCATGATCATCATTATCATTATCAATATAAACATCATTATCATGGTCATCATCATTATCACATAATTTTAATGGCCCACTAGCATTGTGTTCCGCCCCTCGGGACTGCGCACCCTCAATAGGAGCTTCATCACACTGTTCATCAGAATCACCCTTCCCCCAGAGATCCTTAGACTGGGGAAAGTCATTACCCAATATGACGGGTTGCACCAGGTTCTTCACTACCCCCACTTCATATGAAACCTCCCCGAGTTTGGGGACCAAGTCCACGGCAGTCTCTGGGTAGACTTTGGTGTCTCCATGGATGCACACCACACTCAGGTGCTTATCAGGGATGAAGTCCCTTTCAATCAGGCTGTCACATACGGAAGTCACTGGACTCTCTGAGTCCAAGAGGGCCTGAACCCTCTTATCAGCATACCCCATGTCCCCAACAGCTGGAACGCTCTTACCGGGAGAGTTCGGCGTCCGGGAACTCTGAAGTGACGACCTCTCAGACGGCTGTACCTCAGGAGGACATGCTCGGGTGTAGCGGTTCACTATCACCTTTTCAACTCCATAATCAAGCCTGCTGACTGCAGACTCCCAACTGTATCTCCAGTCATGAACTCCCCTGGCACGGGCCGTCACCGTAACACCCAGCCGGGTAAGAATCTCCGCTTTCAGCTTGGCATAGTCTTGGCTGTCCTGCTCGCTCAGGTCAGCATATGCCCTTTGGGGCTCTCCAATCAGATATGGTGCGACCATCATGGCCCATTCAGATAGGGGCAGATTCTCCTTCTCTGCCAATCTCTCAAACCTAGTGAGAAATACCTCCACATCATCACGAGGTGTCATCTTTTTCAGGGACCGTCTTACCGCCTTCTTTACAGCGGGCAAGCCAGGTGCCTTCACAACATTACTCTGGGACGAGGTGCTGAGAGCTGCAATCCGCTCCCTCAGCAATCGGTTAAACTCCTGCTGCTGCTGCCAGCTCTGCAGGTGTTTCTTAACAAGCTCCTCCATACTGCTGGACTCATCTGTCTCAACCACGGCAGTCTTATGTTGCACATTAACTTGCGCCATTTGTTCAAACAGCGCCTCCATGCTGTCATCCATGCTGTCAGACTTCTCTGTCTTAACAACGGCAGTCTTCACTCAAGACATACACACTCTACAGTCTTTTCCATAGAAAAATTCAGCTCTGCTGTGCAGACACTTTTTTTTTTTTTCAAAGTCTATTAGGGCTACTGTCTCTTTAAGACTGCTCCACAGACTTTTCTCCTTTGCTGCTGCACACTCCACAGTCTTTTCCACAACAAGTTCAGCTTTGCTGTGCAGACACACCTTTTTTTTTTTCTCTTTGCAAACTCTATTAGGGCTACTGTCTCTTTAAGACTTGCTCCAATCAGACATTTCTCTTGACACACTTTTTTTTTCTCTGCTGCTATTTCAACAGACTTCACCTTTCTTGCTGTCTTTAAGCCTCTGTGCTGCATGCACCCTCCAGCACTAACTGTATCAGCCACTGCGCTGCCCCAGCATTCTCCGCCAATTGTAGCATTTCAGGGGATATAGCTCTAGGATCGCTGTCTGGGTAGACAGAGTGACACGAAAACAGTTCATTCAGACAACAGTTCTGGTGTAAAACTGGCCGCAACCAGCTTTATTAAAGTCCACAGCAAACAGATAAAATAAAGCATAAACAGAAAACCTAGGCTTGTCTAGCCACTAATTACACATAAATCGATTGCCCTGTCTATCCGGGTCCCGGCTCTACCAGCCGGGGCCAAAACAACACATATGATATATGTTACCAGTATGGAGTTTCACAGATACTCCTCCTTGTGTCTGAAGGCACCTTCAATGTCCAGACTTGAGAGAGATCCACTCCTATTCAGCCGCTATTCACACGGATTCTCACTGAGGCTACTCCTGTGTCCGGGGTACTTCCTGCACCCAGACTGAGATAGCTCAAACTCCTGGAGACACCTTCTGTGCCTGGACCCCTTGTCCAGACTGAATGAGCTCCCAGACTGTGTTTCAACACACCTACTTCTGGTCTCCTAATTAACACCTGAGTGATTTCAGGCCTGAGCTGCAAGTGTGTGCTGAATGTGAGGTGTAGTGACCTTTCTCTACCACTAGGTTTACAAAGCCACACATTTCCCTTATACCATACAGCACAGTACCTAGGTGAAATGTACACCCCATTCAACACATATTCCTTCACTGTCTCACAAGGTGCTAAACCCAGAGTCACCAACTCACGCACATACAAGAAAAAAGGGTAGCACACTGCAGCGCTATAGCTTGCAAACACGAAATATGAAAAATGAATTGCATCACTGCCTTAGAAATATGAAAAATTGAGAAGTCTTAGCGCATAAGATGGCCAAATTATGTGAGCCTGATAGCCACGTCAAGGCTCTTCTCGTATATCAGGTCCTAACTAATGCCAATCCTCGCTTAGAAAAGTCTGTCTGCATTCTAGATTTTAGTCTTAAGAGAGGATTCATATGTTCCCATGCAGACAGACTTTTCTAAGCGAGGATTGGCATTAGTTAGGACCTGATATACGAGAAGAGCCTTGACGTGGCTATCAGGCTCACATAATTTGGCCATCTTATGCGCTAAGACTTCTCAATTTTTCATATTTCTAAGGCAGTGATGCAATTCATTTTTCATATTTCGTGTTTGCAAGCTATAGCGCTGCAGTGTGCTACCCTTTTTTCTTGTATGTGCGTGAGTTGGTGACTCTGGTTTAGCACCTGTTCACACTGGATCTATGTTTGGATGTGCCGGTCAGTTTTTTGATATGTGTTCATTTACCTTCTACCTGAGCACTCCACCTGTTGGTCACAGGCTTTTTAATTACACCAGGTTCATTACCCCTCCACAGAGATGTAGATTTTAGTCTTAAGAGAGGATTCATATGTTCCCATGCAGACAGACTTTTCTAAGCGAGGATTGGCATTAGTTAGGACCTGATATACGAGAAGAGCCTTGACGTGGCTATCAGGCTCACATAATTTGGCCATCTTATGCGCTAAGACCTCAATTTTTCATATTTCTAAGGCAGTGATGCAATTCATTTTTCATATTTCGTGTTTGCAAGCTATAGCGCTGCAGTGTGCTACCCTTTTTTCTTGTATGTGCGTGAGTTGGTGACTCTGGGTTTAGCACCTGTTCACACTGGATCTATGTTTGGATGTGCCGGTCAGTTTTTTGATATGTGTTCATTTACCTTCTACCTGAGCACTCCACCTGTTGGTTACAGGCTTTTTAATTACACCAGGTTCATTACCCCTCCACAGAGATGTAGATTTTAGTCTTAAGAGAGGATTCATATGTTCCCATGCAGACAGACTTTTCTAAGCGAGGATTGGCATTAGTTAGGACCTGATATACGAGAAGAGCCTTGACGTGGCTATCAGGCTCACATAATTTGGCCATCTTATGCGCTAAGACTTCTCAATTTTTCATATTTCTAAGGCAGTGATGCAATTCATTTTCCAACTCACCACATACAAGAAAAAGGGTAGCACACTGCAGCGCTATAGCTTGCAAACACGAAATATGAAAATGAGTTGCATCACTGCCTAGAAATATAAAAATTGAGAAGTCTTAGCGCATAAGATGGCCAAATTATGTGAGCCTGATAGCCACGTCAAGGCTCTTCTCGTATCAGGTTCTAACTACAGTCAATACCCTCCTAGAAAAGCGCCATGGAATAGAATTCCTGTCTTAAGACATTAAATTATCGCACTTTTAAGGTAGACTGGTTAATTAAAAAGCCTGTACAAAGGTGGAGTGCTCAGGTAAAGGTAATTATGACACATATCCAAAACTTGACGTCAATTCAAATCATAGACGCAGTGTGAACAGTCTAAACCCATGTCCAACTCACGCACATACAAGAAAAAAGGGTAGCACACTGCAGCGCTATAGCTTGCAAACACGAAATATGAAAAATGAATTGCATCACTGCCTTAGAAATATGAAAAATTGAGAAGTCTTAGCGCATAAGATGGCCAAATTATGTGAGCCTGATAGCCACGTCAAGGCTCTTCTCGTATATCAGGTCCTAACTAATGCCAATCCTCGCTTAGAAAAGTCTGTCTGCATGGGAACATATGAATCCTCTCTTAAGACTAAAATCTACATCTCTGTGGAGGGGTAATGAACCTGGTGTAATTTAAAAAGCCTGTAACCAACAGGTGGAGTGCTCAGGTAGAAGGTAAATGAACACATATCAAAAAACTGACCGGCACATCCAAACATAGATCCAGTGTGAACAGGTGCTAAACCCAGAGTCACCAACTCACGCACATACAAGAAAAAAGGGTAGCACACTGCAGCGCTATAGCTTGCAAACACGAAATATGAAAAATGAATTGCATCACTGCCTTAGAAATATGAAAAATTGAGAAGTCTTAGCGCATAAGATGGCCAAATTATGTGAGCCTGATAGCCACGTCAAGGCTCTTCTCGTATATCAGGTCCTAACTAATGCCAATCCTCGCTTAGAAAAGTCTGTCTGCATGGGAACATATGAATCCTCTCTTAAGACTAAAATCTACATCTCTGTGGAGGGGTAATGAACCTGGTGTAATTAAAAAGCCTGTAACCAACAGGTGGAGTGCTCAGGTAGAAGGTAAATGAACACATATCAAAAAACTGACCGGCACATCCAAACATAGATCCAGTGTGAACAGGTGCTAAACCCAGAGTCACCAACTCACGCACATACAAGAAAAAAGGGTAGCACACTGCAGCGCTATAGCTTGCAAACACGAAATATGAAAAATGAATTGCATCACTGCCTTAGAAATATGAAAAATTGAGGTCTTAGCGCATAAGATGGCCAAATTATGTGAGCCTGATAGCCACGTCAAGGCTCTTCTCGTATATCAGGTCCTAACTAATGCCAATCCTCGCTTAGAAAAGTCTGTCTGCATGGGAACATATGAATCCTCTCTTAAGACTAAAATCTACATCTCTGTGGAGGGGTAATGAACCTGGTGTAATTAAAAAGCCTGTGACCAACGGTGGAGTGCTCAGGTAGAAGGTAAATGAACACATATCAAAAAACTGACCGGCACATCCAAACTAGATCCAGTGTGAACAGGTGCTAAACCCAGAGTCACCAACTCACGCACATACAAGAAAAAGGGTAGCACACTGCAGCGCTATAGCTTGCAAACACGAAATATGAAAAATGAATTGCATCACTGCCTTAGAAATATGAAAAATTGAGAAGTCTTAGCGCATAAGATGGCCAAATTATGTGAGCCTGATAGCCACGTCAAGGCTCTTCTCGTATATCAGGTCCTAACTAATGCCAATCCTCGCTTAGAAAAGTCTGTCTGCATGGGAACATATGAATCCTCTTAAGACTAAAATCTAGAATGCAGACAGACTTTTCTAAGCGAGGATTGGCATTAGTTAGGACCTGATATACGAGAAGAGCCTTGACGTGGCTATCAGGCTCACATAATTTGCCATCTTATGCGCTAAGACTTCTCAATTTTTCATATTTCTAAGGCAGTGATGCAATTCATTTTTCATATTTTGTGTTGCAAGCTATAGGCTGCAGTGTGCTACCCTTTTTTCTGTATGTGCGTGAGTTGGTGACTCTGGGTTTAGCACCTGTTCACACTGGATCTATGTTTGGATGTGCCGGTCAGTTTTTTGATATGTGTACAATGATGGCACAAGAAACGCAGGTTACCTACTGTATTTGAACATGAATTAAAAAATGCAGATTTTGAATTTTTTGTAGGTGGATCCCGTCATCAGGACGATTCAGGTACTTTCCATACTGGATATGCAGTTGTCCCTCAATGCAGTAATCAAGGCAGAACCAATGCTCCACACCAATCGGCTCAAGAGGCCGAACTTAGGGCCCTAGCCGAGGCCTGTAAACTAGCAGAAGGTAGTGTTGTTAACATTTACACGGATTCTAGGTACGCATTCGGTATAGCGCATGATTTTGGTCCAATATGGAAATCAAGAGGTTTCCTGATGGCAGCAGGACACCCCATAAAGAATGCTGATGCGGTCCAGCAGTTAATTGATGCACTACAATTACCCAAACAAGTAGCTGTCATAAAGGTAAGAGCACATACCAGACGCACCAACCAGGTAAGCAGAGGTAATGCGATGGCAGATGCAGCAGCAAAAACAGCAGCCTGCAAGCCGCAACAAGGGTCAACAGTACGTCAGTTAAGTGCACCTAAAAACCCCTTTGTGTCGGAGGACATCTTATGTCAAATGCAGGCTCAGGCTCTGAAGGAGGAGATTGATAAGTGGTTGAAGGAAGGTGCATGCCTGAATGAAGCAAATGGGGTATGGGGGAAAGGGACACGACGATGCCTTCCAAGGGCACTGTACCCAGCGGCTGCCCAGATGTTACATGGGCCGGTACACCAATCCAAAATGGCTGTGATGAATGTGATGCAGAAACATTGGGTGGCACCAGGATTCTCCACCTGTATTGAACAACTGATAAAAGGGTGCATGATATGTGCTACACATAATCAGGGTAGAGTAGTTAAAACACCACCCAAACACACCCCCCGGCTCCTCTATCCATTCCAGAGACTGCAAATTGATTATATTCAGCTGCCAAAGTCAGGATCATGGGAATATGTGTTGGTCTGTATTGATTTGTTCTCAGGATGGCCAGAGGCTTTCCCGATTGCCAAAGCCACGGCTGCGGCAACCGCAAAGAAACTGCTTGCGGAGGTGGTCTGCAGGTATGGGGTACCAGAGGTAATTGAGAGTGACAGAGGTACACATTTCACGGGTGAAATAATGAATGAAGTCATGTCAGCTCTAGGAATTCAACAAGCATTCCACACCCCATATCACCCACAAAGTAATGGTAAAGTGGAAAGACTGAATGGGACATTGAAATTAAAAATTCAGAAAGCCATGGCTGAGACAGGAAAACCATGGCCGGATTGTTTACCGCTTGCTCTGTTTTCAGTAAGATACACGCCCAATAGAAAGACTGGACTCTCTCCATATGAGATATTGTTTGGCAATGTACCCAGCCTAGGGTGTTTCTATCCGCAAGCATTGGAAATGAACAACCATGTGCTAAGTTCCTATGTGAGGGCTTTACACAAAAAGATTAAGCAAATACATGATAATGTTTTCAGTTCTCTTCCAGATCCAGATCAAGATTCTAGCAGCCATACGTTGCAACCTGGAGACTGGGTGGTTATAAAAAGACACGTGAGAAAAAGCCTAGATCCACGGTTTGATGGACCCTTTCAAGTTCTGCTGACCACAAGCACAGCCGTTAAGCTAGAGGGAAAAGAGGCCTGGATCCATGCGTCCCATTGCAAAAAGATACTAGGAGAACCAGCGGACAAAGAATGAAGACATTGTCTATACTTATCTGCATCCTTGCGACCACAGGTGCATGGACTAAGTTAGGCACCACAGATGGAGATGACAATAGATTCATTAAACACCATCTTGCTCTAATCGATGGACTAAAGGAGCAAAACCAGACTATTGCTAATTGCTGGATATGTACACATGCCCCTGTGACATCCACTAGCATACCCTTTCTCGCTGTCCCAGTCTCATGGGAAGAGATAAACCTTTGGGTGAACTGTTCAGATACTTGGACCAATAAATCCACACAGAGATTTCCTTTCTGAATCCCGCTAATTGGTTTAAAGGTATCGGTGGGTGGTTGGCTGGTATAGTGCAAGCTATTTTTCAGGTTTTGCTAATATGTCTTGCAGTTTTATTTGGTTTTTAAGCTTTTTCTAATGTGTATTCAGCGTTGTACTAAAAGAAAATATAGAGATTCATATTGATAAATGAAGGAACAAAAGGATGGAATGTTATAGCAGAGGTCCCTCAAGTCAAAGACCCCATCTATGCTATATAAGTCTGACGGTCACTTTAAGTTAACAACGATTGAATGTTCTTTTCTTTCAGAAATTAATGTGTCCTTGCTAAAGTTATCAGAATGTGTGTTCCTTCTTTGTATCAATGAGAACTAACGTGTCCTTGCTTAAGTCATCAGAATATGTCTGAAGAAACTGACATGTCTTTGTTAATTCATCGGGTGAAATTAGATAAAATGTTTCAATTACAAACATAAGAACAGAAACCAGTTTTGTACAGCTAAATTGTATGATCGGACCATATATGGTAAATCCTTTTTCCTGCCTCCAGGGTGTGTATATATAAACCCTATGCTTTGTAATAAAGTTAGAGTCTGTTGACACATACTATCTGTCTTGTGTCTTATTCTCTCCGGTACCGCATACCAAAGGATAGAAGCAGCAAGATAGCAGTGACGACAGCATCATCCCCAGCCCACAGAGCCCAACACCTGTATATACATCACCAGCCCACTAAGCCCAGCACCTGTATATACATCCTCACCAGCACCAGCCCACTGAGCCCAGCACCACCTGTATATATCATCACCAGCCCACTGAGCCCAGAACCTGTATATACATCCTCACCAGCACCCAGCCCACTAAGCCCAGCACCACCTGTATATATCATTACCAGCCCACTGAGCCCAGCACCTGTATATACATCAACCCAGCCAGCCCCTGTATATACATCAACCCAGCCAGCCCCATATATACATCAGCCACAGCCAGCCCTCTGTATATACATCAGCCCAGCCAGCCCCTGTATACATCAGCCCAGCCAGCCCCTGTATACTTCAGCCCAGCCAGCCCCTGTATATACATCAGCCCCCAGCCTTGTATACGTCAGCCCAGCCAGCCCCTGTATACTTCAGCCCAGCCAGCCCCTGTATACATCAGCCCAGCCAGAACCTGTACACTTCAGCCCAGCCAGCCCCTGTATACTTCAGCCCAGCCAGCCCTGTATACTTCAGCCCAGCCAGCCCCTGTATACTTCAGCTCAGCCAGAATCTGTATACTTCAGCCCAGCCAGACCCTGTATATACATCAGCCCAGCCAGCCCCTGTATACTTCAGCCCAGCCAGCCCCTGTATATACATCAGCCCCCAGCCTTGTATACGTCAGCCCAGCCAGCCCCTGTATACTTCAGCCCAGCCAGCCCCTGTATACATCAGCCCAGCCAGAACCTGTACACTTCAGCCCAGCCAGCCCCTGTATGCTTCAGCCCAGCCAGACCCTGTATACTTCAGCCCAGCCAGAATCTGTATACTTCAGCCCAGCCAGCCCTGTATACTTCAGCTTAGCCAGCCTCTGTATACTTCAGCCCAGCCAGAATCTGTATACTTCAGCCCAGCCAGCCCCTGTATACTTCAGCTTAGCCAGCCTCTGTATACTTCAGCTCAGCCAGAACCTGTATACTTCAGCCCAGCCAGACCCTGTATACTTCAGCCCAGCCAGAATCTGTATACTTCAGCCCAGCCAGCCCCTGTATACTTCAGCTCAGCCAGCCTCTGTATACTTCAGCCCAGCCAGAACCTGTATACTTCAGCCCAGCCAGAACCTGTGTACATCAGCAGAGCGAGTGCATTGCTTTCCTGGCGGAGGGCTTCAGGAAGATGAACGCCATAGGCGGCGCATGCGCAGACTTAGATCTTTGCTGGACCAAAATCCAAATCTTCGGTGGCCCACGGCTTCAGGAACATGGCCGCCAGGAAAGCAATGCACTCCGCTTTGCTCACCGCCAACACCAGACCCACAGCATTGCACCGCTGGGACACCTCCTCCTCCCTCTCACGCCCGCAGCATTGCCCCACTTCTGCCGCTGCAGACTTCCTGAGTAAGGGATCCCGGCCTCCTGTGATCCCGCTTACAAGACAGGAGACTGTTATTACAGGACAGGAGGCAATTATTACAGGACAGTGAATGTTATTACAGGAAGGGGGATGTAATTACAGGATTAGGGATGTTATTACAGGACAAGGGATATTATTACAAGACCAGAAATGTTATTACAGGACAAGGGATGTTCTTATAGGATGAGTGATGTTATTATAGGATGAGGGATGTTATTACAGGATGGAAGACTATTATTACAGGATGGGGGACTTATTACGTGACAGGGGAAGTTATTACAGGTCGGGGACGTTATTACCGGACTGGGGATGTTATTACAGGACGGGGGATGTTATAACAGGTTTGAGGACATTATTACAGGACGGGGATGTTATTACAGGTTTGAGGACGTTATTACAGGACTGGGGACGTTATTACAGGACGGGGCATTTTATAACAGGTTTGAGGACGTTATTACAGGACTGGGACGTTATTACAGGACGGGGGATGTTATTACAGGTATGAGGACATTATTACAGTACTGGGGACGTTATTACAGGACTGGGATGTTATTACAGGACGGGGGATTTTATAACAGGTTTGAGGACGTTATTACAGGACTGGGACGTTATTACAGGACGGGGGATGTTATTACAGGTATGAGGACATTATTACAGTACTGGGGACGTTATTACAGTACTGGGGACGTTATTACAGATCCGGGGACGATATAACAAGACAAGGCACGTTATTTCAGAACAGAAGACGTTATTCGGGGACGGGGTATTTTGTTACGGGACGGGGATGTTATTACAGGATGGGGGACGTTATTACAGGACGGGGACGTTATTACAGGGCGGGGGATGTTATTACAGGACGGGGATGTTATAACAGGTTTGAGGACATTATTACAGGACGGGGATGTTATTACAGGTTTGAGGACGTTATTACAGGACTGGGACGTTATTACAGGACGGGGATTTTATAACAGGTTTGAGGACGTTATTACAGGACTGGGACGTTATTACAGGACGGGGGATGTTATTACAGGTTTGAGGACATTATTACAGTACTGGGGACGTTATTACAGATCCGGGGACGATATTACAGGACAAGGCACGTTATTGCAGAACAGGAGACGTTATTCCGGGACGGGGTATTTTGTTACGGGATCGTGGATGTTATTACAGGATGGGGGACGTTATTACAGGACGGGGACGTTATTACAGGGCCCATAGATCCAACCAACATACTAGTAGGGGCATTGGTCAAAATTTTGCACATGGGCCCGTAGGATTCTAGTTATGTCACTTTTCATCTGACGTCTGTGCACAAAGTACAGCACAGACAGTGTACAGATTAGTATATAATATAATGAGCTACAGATATCAGATGGAATATAACAATATTGGGTGTTATACTGTGTACAGATATGCAATATAATATGCACTGACTGATCCTCAGCCTACAGAACCTCACATGCTCTAATATATGGTCCTATAAATACTATATGATGTCCTGTAGGCCTAGGATCAGTCAGAGCAGGGTGCTGTATACAGGGCCTGCAGTCTCTATCTGACCCCCTCAGTGATTTATTACTGCAGACTGATCTTCTATACAGATGGGGTGAAAGTTCAGGCTGCTGCAATAAATCAGCCACAGACAGCGGGACTGCAGATAGACATCCTCCTGTCACCTCCTCATTCTTCTCTCTGAGTCCTGCTTCTCCTCCGCCTCATGATGATCTCCATCCTGCTCCTCACTCCTGTCCAGCCAGAAGCAGCCCGGGAGCTGGTGAGGTGAGTTCAGCAGGCAGACGCTGACTGCACAGCACACAGTGTGGGCCTGTCTGCGGTGCTGGGATGGGGCTGCCCGCACTTATACACATTATTTAAATGAACAGTACTTGGACGCGTCCGCTCTTCGCCAGTCCTTACACTGGCTGCCCATTCATTATAGGATCCAATTCAAAGTACTGGTTCTCACCCACAAAGCTCTCCACAGTGCAGCACCCCCCTACATCTCCTCCCTCATTTCTATCTATCGGCCTAACCGACTGCTGCGCTCTGCAAACGACTTTCGACTAAACTCTGCACTAATCCGTACCTCCCACTCCCGACTCCAAGACTTCTCCCGCGCTGCGCCAATCCTCTGGAATGCTCTACCCCAAGAAATTAGGACTATCCACAATTTGCATGGTTTCAGGCGCTCCCTCAAAACACATTTGTTCAGAGCGGCCTATCACATTCACTAATCAAAGTCATTCTATGTGTAAGTGTGTATGTGTAGCCCATTCACTATCTCCATCCATCCCTCACTCCCTCAAGATGGCTGGACCATCATTGTAAATGCACCATTGTATATACACACCTGTACTTTGTATCTCCCCCACCTCATTGTAGATTGTAAGCTCTCACGAGCAGGGGCGGCTTATTTTGCTTTAATTATTGTATTGTTAACATTGTTACTTATGACTTGTGTTTTGAAACTGTTAAACTGTAAAGCGCTGCGGAATATGTTGGCGCTATATAAATAAAGATTATTATTATTATTAACAGTGCTGGCACCCGACTTCTGAGACAGCGGCCTGACACTGCTTCTAGGGGGGGCAGCTGCCCCCCCCTGCCCCACGGTGGGTACGCCCGTGCCCACAGGTGAGGTAACATCACATGCACTGGTCAGGTGATCATGACATCACCACAGGTCCTTACACACTTACATAGTTATGGTGATGCCCCTACCCAGGGCTGAGGTATATGGGCAGCCTGACCCTCCCGTCTCTCAGTGCTGCCCGTAACCCGGACCCAAATGTAGCAACCGACCCCTTAGTGCTAACGTGCACTGAACAAAACACTCCGGGTTACATCATAGGGAGCTGCCATCCCTGTGATACATACCTCCCATTCACTATGCGGCCATTAGTATCGCTACAGTGCTCACAGGCAAAGCGTTTTGAACAGCAGTTCTTTATCAAGCATCCTGACCAAGTTCAGTCTTAAAATATTTACTCCTTCTAGAACTGGCATGTGGATATTAATTAACCATCATTCAATCTGGTTAATTAACTTTGTCAGTTTGCTGAAGCTGTTTCAAACACGTTGCCTGCGAGCAGACACAAGAGATTTTATGGGGTTTTTTTTGTAATAGTGTGCATGTCGAAATAAAGAAGAAACTATGTATCTTTTCACTAAATGGGAATACCAAATACATTTACAATAGGTGGACAGAAACTATTTTATTTTTTAACCATAAGACCTTACATTGTACAGGAGAGAAAGAGAGAGAGAGGACCCCGCTGACCTTAAGAGCTTACACTCTACAGGAGACAGAGGACCCCACTGACCATAAGAGCTTACACTCTACAGGAGAGAGAGGACCCCACTGACCATAAGAGCTTACACTCTACAGGAGAGAGAGGACCCCACTGACCATAAGAGCTTACACTCTACAGGAGAGAGAGGACCCCGCTGACCATAAGAGCTTACACTCTACAGGAGAGAGAGGACCCCACTGACCATAAGAGCTTACACTCTACAAGAGAGAGAGAGTGGACCCCACTGCCCATAAGAGCTTACACTCTACAGGAGAGAGAGGACTCCACTGACCATAAGAGCTTAAACTCTACAGGAGAGAGAGGACCCCACTGACCATAAGAGCTTACACTCTACAGGAGAGAGAGGACCCTGCTGACCATAAGAGCTTACACTCTACAGGAGAGAGAGGACCCCACTGACCATAAGAGCTTACACTCTACAAGAGAGAGAGAGTGGACCCCACTGCCCATAAGAGCTTACACTCTACAGGAGAGAGAGGACTCCACTGACCATAAGAGCTTACACTCTACAGGAGAGAGAGGACCCCACTGACCATAAGAGCTTACACTCTACAGGAGAGAGAGGACCCCGCTGACCATAAAAGCTTACACTCTACAGGAGAGAGAGGACCCCACTGACCATAAGAGCTTACACTCTACAAGAGAGAGAGAGTGGACCCCACTGACCATAAGAGCTTACACTCTACAGTAGAGAGAGAGAGGACCCCACTGACCATAAGAGCTTACACTCTACAGTAGAGAGAGAGTGGACCCCACTGACCATAAAGCTTACACTCTACAGGAGAGAGAGGACCACGTTGACCATAAGAGCTTACACTCTACAGGAGAGAGAGGATTCCACTGACCATAAGAGCTTACACTCTACAGTAGAGAGAGAGAGGACCCCATGACCATAAGAGCTTACACTCTACAGGAGAGAGAGGATCCACTGACCATAAGAGCTTACACTCTACAGGAGAGAGAGGACCCCACTGACCATAAGAGCTTACACTCTACAGTAGAGAGAACCCCGCTGATCATAAGAGCTTACACTCTACAGTAGAAAGAGAGAGGACCCCACTGACCATAAGAGCTTACACTCTACAGGAGAGAGAGGACCCGCTGACCATAAAGCTTACACTCTACAGGAGAAGAGAGAGGACCCCACTGACCATAAGAGCTTACACTCTACAGGAGAGAGAGGACCCCGCTGACCATAAAAGCTTACACTC
>JARQOD010000008.1:154099140-154301595 GCA_033576555.1 Oophaga sylvatica
AAGACATTCTTCTCACCTGTTCTCTGAGAGAGTATAGCTCCAACGGCACAGTCTGAAGCATCCACCTCTATTATGAAGGCAAGCTCGGGGTTGGGATGTACTAAGATAGGTGCGGTGGTAAATTTATCCTTTAAACAGGAAAATGCTTCCTGAGCTTGCGGGGTCCAGGAGAACCTAGACTGTTTCCGGGTAAGTTGGGTGATAGGTGACACTACCTCAGAAAAATTCTTAATGAAACGTCTATAGAAGTTGGCAAACCCGATGAAACGCTGCACCTCCTTCACATTTCTAGGAATTGGCCATTCCTTGATGGCTTGGGTCTTGCTTCCATCCATACTAATCCCTTGCGTAGATAGTACATACCCCAGAAATTGAATTTCGGTCCTATGGAATTCACATGTTTCAAGCTTGATGTAGAGATAGTTTTGTCTTAGGCGTTCTAAGACCATTCTCACATGTCCATGATGTTCCTCTGTGGAGTTAGAAAAAATTAGAATATCATCCAGATAAATCACCACAAATGTATCTAGGAGATCCCTGAAGATATCATTCACGAAGTGTTGGAAAGTGGCTGGGGCGGTACTCAGACCAAAAGGCATAACTAGATATTCAAAGTGTCCATAGCGTGACCTGAAAGCAGTCTTCCATTCATCCCCAGGTCTAATACGGACCAAGTTATAGGCCCCACGGAGATCCAGTTTAGAGAAAATTTTGGCATGCCGCACTCTCTCCAACAACTCAGGGATTAAAGGCAATGGATAACGGTTTCTAATAGTAACCTTATTGAGTTCCCTATAGTCTATGCAGGGTCTCAGAGATCCATCTTTCTTCTTCACAAAGAAGATGGGTGCACCTGCGGGAGATGAAGAGGGGCGTATGAAGCCCTTGGCTAAATTTTCGTCTATATAATCCTTCAAAGCTTTTAGCTCGGGCCCCGCTAGGGGGTAGATCTTACCAAAAGGTATCTCGGCTCCGGGCAATAATTCAATTGGACAATCATATGGACGGTGAGGAGGAAGCTGATCAGCGTTCTTCTTGTCACATAAATCCACATAGTCCTGGTATACAGCTGGTAGTTCAGGGACTGACATGGTTCCTTTAGGAACAGAGCAAGCTGAAACTCCTTGACTCATCTGTTTCTCCGGAAAGTGTAATTCCTTGGTCTCCCAGTTAATCGTAGGATTCTGCGCCTGCAGCCATGGTAGCCCTAGAATGATGGGAAAGTGGGGAGAAGAGATAAGCAAAAAAGACATTTTCTCCTGATGATCTTTACCCATAAGGACCCTCAAAGGCTCTGTTTCTTGATCTACTGGTCCAGAAGTCAGTAGAGAGCCATCCACAGTCTCCATCTGTACTGGAGTAGCCTTCTTCACTGAACGTATCCCCTGTTTCAGAGCAAAGGAGATATCCATAAAATTTCCACTTGCTCCTGAGTCGATCATAGCAGAGCTAGACACCCAGACTGAGTCAACCCAGAGTTTGATGGAAAGGAAGCAATGAGAATTGTTTCTTTTACAACTCAGCTGGGACACCGCTGAGGAAACTTGAAAAATTGCAGCGTTTATACCGTCATCGTCCCCAGAACTAACAGAGTTTAAGTCCGAGAAATCAAGATCTCTTGCAGCAGATCTCTCTGGAGCCTGAGGCTCGGACATGACAGAGCTCCTCTCGCAACACTCACAGTGAATGACTGCTGCAGTAGTCTTACGAGAACGGCTGGGGCAGTTTATAATGAAGTGCCCTGACTTACCACAGTAGAAACATAGATTTTCCTTTATACGATGTTCTTTGCGTGCATCACTAACCCGTCTTTGTAAAGAGTCCACCTGCATGGGTTCAGGTTCTGGTTCCCTTGTGATCCTACTCAAAGGTTCCTTAGTAGTGTTGAGCATTCCGATACCGCAAGTATCGGGTATCGGCCGATATTCGCGTTATCGGAATTCCGATACTTAATTCCGATACTTTTTCCATATCGTATACCGGAATCGGAAGTTCCCATAATTCTTTGAGAGGCAATGTGATTTTAGTCAGCCAATGAGGAATCCTACGAAGTGTGGGCACATCCTGTGATGCTGCGGTCATCTTAACTAATGGCATGGCTGTGATTGGCTGCTGAAATGATGTCAGAATGCACTATAAAAGGCGCCGCCGCCATTTTAGCGTCACTGTGCTGTGAACTCAGTAAGGGACAGAACGCTACTCTGCTCACTCTGAGGGACAGTTAGATATTGCGATTTTGTGTACTACTGTGCTTGAGGCAGGCTAGTTTACCAACCGCTGTGTAAAGCTTCATTTTGCCAGTGTTGTTTTAACAGCTCTGTGCAAGGTGTGTGTGTGACAGTGCAGGTGACGCTGCAGTTTGCTCTGCATCCACCGCTGTTTGTAGGCATCTGCACGTGTCCCTTTTTTTTTTTTTTTTTTTTTTTATTTTATTTAGTGGAATTGGTGCAGCTCCATTATATTAGAAAAAAATCAAATCTATTAGTGTGACGTGCTTCCATCCGTATACAATACATTGGTTGCAAACACTATAGAAGTACAGAAAGGAGCTTTTCACAGATTGTGGACAGTTGTGTTTCAGTGTTCACTTCAGTCTGTGTTTTTTACTTTTTTGAGTGCAGATCACGCTCCAGTTACATGTTCAAGCACTGCTGCTTGTACTCTGCTGAGCGTGTCTCAGTGGCTCATCCTTTTCATTTATCTCCAATTGGTTCTGCTACATTCCATTTAAAATAAATCTAATCTATTACTGTGACGCGCTTCCATCCGTATACAATACATTGGTTGCAAACACTATAGAAGTACAGAAAGGAGCTTTTCACAGATTGTGGACAGTTGTGTTTCAGTGTTCACTTCAGTCTGTGTTTTTTACTTTTTTGAGTGCAGATCACGCTCCAGTTACATGTTCAAGCACTGCTGCTTGTACTCTGCTGAGCGTGTCTCAGTGGCTCATCCTTTTCATTTATCTCCAATTGGTTCTGCTACATTCCATTTAAAATAAATCTAATCTATTAGTGTGACGCGCTTCCATCCGTATACAATACATTGGTTGCAAACACTATAGAAGTACAGAAAGGAGCTTTTCACAGATTGTGGACAGTTGTGTTTCAGTGTTCACTTCAGTCTGTGTTTTTTACTTTTTTGAGTGCAGATCACGCTCCAGTTACATGTTCAAGCACTGCTGCTTGTACTCTGCTGAGCGTGTCTCAGTGGCTCATCCTTTTCATTTATCTCCAATTGGTTCTGCTACATTCCATTTAAAATAAATCTAATCTATTAGTGTGACGCGCTTCCACCCGTATACAATACATTGGTTGCAAACAATATAGAAGTACACAAACGGGCCTTTCACAGCTACTGAACATGGGTTTTTAATTTTTAACTAAAATATGTATTTTTTCAAATGACACAAATATAAGTAATGTTGAAGAGGAATAGTCCTACATCCATTGTTTGCACAATATTACAGGTGTACATCATGTCCCTTAATCAACAATGTATTATTATATTTACTTGTATGCTTTTATTTAAAAGCCAAGAACACAGAAGGATAACCTTCGCACTGCAGCTGTTGTCAAAGTTCAACCCACATTATGCACTTCCAACATTGCAGCATTTGAGGCATGATGTGAGTTGGATTGGTCAAAGTTATGGAGTGAGAAGGTTCACCATCAGTACCCTATAGCATAAGTATGCTTTTGTGTTAGCATTTGTGTTAGACATGTGGATATCTGCCATAATATGTCACAATTATTTAGTTACAGATTTGTTACCAACACTAATCATTGAATGGTTTTAAATTTGACGTTTCACTTGTTTACAGCTTAGAAATAAGGGTGTAGCCTGATATCTATGTGTAGCACTAGCCACTTTAACATGTCATGTTTTTTTAAACATGTGTAGCTAGGTAGCAGTAATTTTTGCCGGACACACAGCAGGGGAACAGCAGGCGTTACTGAACCCCACTATCACTATAGCTTGTGTATTGGTCTGTGGACACGACACTTCTGAGCAGCAACTGGCAGTGTTGTAGCCCAGGGAGTATAGCTCAGGTGGTAGAAAGATGAACATAACAGGAGACATGGAAAACGTTGCCAACCAGTTAGTTAATCTGAAACCGGACAGGCAAATTCAGGCGAGATCCATGCCTAGTTCATTTTCAGAAAAGTAAGCCGTTCTACATTATCGTAGGATAGTCGCATGCAACGGTCTGTTAGTACACCACCTGCAGCAGTAAAGACGCGCTCCGATAATACACTGCCAGCAGATCAAGCCAGCACCTCCAATGCATACTGGCTAAGCTCTGGCCATGTATCCAGCTTAGAGACACAAAACTTGAATGGGGAAGAGCCATCTGGGAGTACACTGAGAGGGCAAGACATGTAGTCTGTCACCATCTTACGGAAATGTTGCCTCCTGCTGACTGGAGCCGTCTCGGATGGTGTAGACATTGGTGGCGCTGCCACAAAACTTCGACACATTTGGAACATACTGTTCTTGCCCTGTGCAGAGGCGCTGCTTGTGCTCCCTCTTGTTGCAGAGCTGTCTCCACTGCCTCGACGCACAGAGCTGCTTTGTAAATCAGTAGCAGCAGCAGTGCTCTCGGCTGGAATGGAGAACATTATGGATTGCACCAGTGTGTCTTGGTACTTCCGCATTTTACGCTCACGGTTCAACGGTGTGATGAGGCTTTGTAAGTTGTCCCGGTAGCGAGGGTCTAGGAGGGTGTACACCCAATAATCAGACGTGGTGTGAATGTGTTCGATGCGGCGGTCGTTTCTCAGCCACTGCAGCATGAAATCAACCATGTGCTGCAGACTCCCAACTGGCCAAGAAACGTTGTCCCCTGCAAGAGGCGTCATCTCCGCCTGCTGTGCATCACCCCACCCTTGGTCTACATACTGACTAGAGCATTGTCTACCTCCCTCTGGAGCGATGTCTTCCTCCTCCATTGACTCCTCCTCATCCTCCTCACAAAGTCCTTCAAATACATATAAATTTACAAAATTTAAAACTCAAAATTTAAAAACTTTGTATCATAATTCTGTAACATCAGTTTATGGAAACACAATAGCATTACAAAAGGATAGACAAAAAATGTACATTATGTGCTTTGTAAATACATTAAAAGTTTGTAATGGTTATGAAAATATAGACAGCGACTCTGGAGGTTCAATTGTTGATACAGCATGGTACTTTGAAAGTCCTCCAGCCCTTTGTGAGGAACCACGTTGCGCTGACTGTCCAGAAGGTGATGGAATTTGTGACTCCTCATCCTCCACCTCTTCCAAAACCTCATGCCTTAGTGCTTGCAGTGTTTTTTGAAGCAGGCAGATAAGGGGGACAGTCAGGCTGACTAGTGCATCATCTGCACTCGCCATCCGCGTTGACTCATCAAACGCACGCAAAACGTGGCAGATATCCTTCATAGAGTTATTCGCCACTCATTACACTGGCAGTGGCTGCCCATTCATTATAGGATCCAATTCTAATTACTGGTTCTCACCAACATAGCTCTCCACAGCGCAGCACCCCCCTACATCTCCTCCCTTATTTATATTTATCGGCCTAACCGACTGCTGCACTCTGCAAACGACCTTCGACTAACCTCTGCACTAATCCGTACCTCCCACTCCCAACTCCAAGACTTCACCCGCGCTGCGCCAATCCTCTGGAATGCTCTACCCCAAGAAATTAGGACTATCCGCAATTTGGATGGTTTCAGGCGCTCCCTCAAAACACATTTGTTCACAGTGGCCTATCACATTCACTAATCAAAGTCATTCTATGTGTAATTCTGTGTGTGTAGCCCATTCACTATCTCCATGCATCCCTCACTTCCTTAAAATGGCTGGACCATCATTGTAAAAACACCATTGTATATAAACACCTGTACTTTGTATCTCCCACACCTCATTGTAGATTGTAAGCTTTCACCAGCAGGGGCGGCTGATTTTGCTTTAATTATTGTATTGTTAACGTTGTTACTTATGACTCGTGTTTTGAAACTGTTAAACTGTAAAGCACTGCGGAATATTATGGCGCTATATAAATAAATAATATTATTATTCTTATTATAGAGGCCCACTCAGTAGTGGTGAAGTGTGAACGCCGCAAATTGCGAGTTGACTGCGCCTGATGCAGCTGATACTCCATTACTGTTGGCTGCTGCTCACACAACCGCTCCAACATATGTAACGAGGAATTCCACCTGGTGGGTACGTCACATATAATGCGATGTTCATGAAGGTGAAATCTGCGTTGCAGAGCTGCAATCAGCGATCTGGCCATGCTGGAACGTCGCAAGTGAGCGCACTCTAGGCGGACCTTGTGCAGCAGTGCATCAAGATCCGGATAGTCCCTCAAAAAACTCTGCACGACCAAGTTGAGCACATATGACAGACATGGTATGTGAGTGAGGTTGCCAAGGCCCAGAGCTGACACCAGATTTCGGCCATTGTCACACACTACCAAGCCTGCCTGTAGATTCTCTTCCAAAAACCACACGTCGCTCTCCTGCTTTATGGCATTACAGAGCTCCTGCGCTGTGTGGCTAAGATTCCCCATGGAAATTAATTTCAGGATGGCCTGTTGACATTTGGACACGGCTGTGCTCATATCGGTCGCAACAGGTAAACGTTCACGGGTCCATGTGGAGGTAGACCGTGACGGCTCCTGCAGCGATGATTCTGAGGAACTGGAATAGGAGGAGGAATCAATGTGTACAGACTTGATTCCTGCAATCCTTGGAGTTGGCAGAACACGTACAGCGCCACTCGCAAGATCAGTACCCGGCTGCACAACATTGACCCAATGGGCAGTGAGGGAAAGGTATTGTCCCTGGCCATGGGTGTTAGAACCCTCTTGTTAGGTTTTGTTTCAGTTTGCTGGTCACATGACCTTTTTTCCCTATTTAGTCTGGCTCCGCCCTTCTGGCTTTGCTTGACTTCATTGTATTATCTACTGTTAAGCTAGCCGGGTGCTTAGGTGCCTTAATCTGTGAGTTTTGCTTGATGTTAGGATCACAAAGTATTTATTTTTCTGTTTAATTATCCATGCTACAATTTATGTTAGGACTAGGAGGTGTCCACCTTTTCTCCCAGTCCCTAGATCTTGTAGGGATTACTCCCTCGCAACTATAGGTCTTCGTTCACACTAGATGAGGACTTTAGCGGGTCTGGTCGCAGGATCAGGTTCCCCGTTACATCGTAGGGATTCAGCTTAGTTGTATTGTAGGGACAGAATTCCCTTCTTTCCTTACTGGTTGTAGCAGATCATAACAATGGGTACTGGTCCACGCATCGGTGGTCAGGTGGACCTTGCTACTGAGGGCTTTTAGTAGCGCATGTTTAATTTTTCCCTCAACATGCTTTTGCAGACCAGGGACGGCTTGCCTGCTGAAATGAAATCGGCTTGGCACATTGTATTGTGGGATTGACAATGATATTCAGTTACGGAAACTGTCTGTCTCCACCAGCCTGAATCACAGCATTTCAAGGGACAGGAGTTTTGCAATGCCAGCATTCAGAGCCTGTGCTCGTGCATGGTTTGCGGAGTATGGCCGTCTTTTATCCCATGCCTGTGCTACCGCTGGCTGTTTTGTGGCCTGGGAGTGTGAGGATGACAGGGAACTTGCTGCTGTGTGTGGAATAACAGTTTGTCTCTGGACAACAGTGGCCGAGGTTCTTCCATGGCGATCCTGTGAGGAAGCATAACCAGCTGTGTGTGAGCTCGATGAAGAGGCTTCAACACAACCTGAAGATGTAGGTGCTGCTGTAGGTTGGCCTACATCTCCAGTGTGTCTTTGTAACTCAACTACGTGCTTTGTCCGCACATGTTTCCACATATTTGTGGTATTGAGGTGACTGACACTTTTAGCTATTTTTAATTTTTGATTACACAGCTTGCATTTCACATAGCAAATATCATGTGCAAGTGTGTGAAAAAAGGACCACGCAGTGCAAGTCCTGGGAGCGCACGTTTTGACTTTTGGAAGACAACTGCTCCGAACAGGTGCCAAACTGGAGGCTACAGGCAACCGAGTCTGCAGCCTAACTCTCCCTCCTGTTTGTACCGTTGGGGCAATGTCTTCCTCTATCTTCCTTCTATCACTAACCATTTCTCTAGGCCTCTCCCAGCTTTCAACCAAAGTACTGGTTCTCACCCACAAAGCTCTCCACAGTGCAGCACCCCTCCTACATCTCCTCCCTCATTTCTATCTATCGGCCTAACCGACTGCTGCGCTCTGCAAACGACTTTCGACTAACCTCTGCACTAATACGTACCTCCCACTCCCGACTCCAAGACTTCTCCTGCTCTACGCCAATCCTCTGGAATGCTTTACCCCAAGAAATTAGGACTATCCACAATTTGCATGGTTTCAGGCGCTCCCTCAAAACACATTTGTTCAGAGCGGCCTATCACATTCACTAATCAAAGTCATTCTATGTATTCTGTGTAAGTGTGTGTGTGTCTCTAGCCCATTCACTATCTCCATCCCTCAGTCCCTTAAGATGGCTGGAACATCATTGTAAATGCACCATTGTATATAAACACCTATACTTTGTATCTCCCCCATCTCATTGTACATTGTAAGCTGTCACGAGCAGGGGCGACTTATTTAGCTTAAATTATTGTATTGTTAACGTTGTTACTTATGACTTGTGTTCTGAAACTGCTAAACTGTAAAGCGCTGCGGAATATGATGGCGCTATATAAATAAATATTATTATTATTCCTCTGAGCTGCTCCCACCACCTTCCTGTTCTTCATGCCATGTTGGGTATTGGACCTCATCATCTCCACTACCCTCTTCCAACACCTGCTGTTGGGTGGTCTGGCCAGCACCATGCTCAACAGAAACTGGCACCTGGGTCTCATCATCATCATCAGATGCGTTCTGCGGTGTGCTGACCATCGGCACTGTCTCACCCGCCTCTTCAGATTCAGAGAGACACAGCTGTTGCGCATCACTGCATACTCCCTCTTCTTCACATTACAGAATGCTGCTTGGCTGGGCCCCTGTTTGCAAGCCAATAGATTCTGAGAACAGAAGCAGACACTCAGCTGGCTCCTGTACAGAACTCTCTGACTGCCTGGGCAATTTGCCAGGCGGTGAAGAGACAGATGGTTGCCCAACAGTGCTGTGGTCCTGAGAGGAGGTGGAAGCAATTGAAGTCGATGCATTGGCTGAGATCCAAACAACAACGGCTTCAATTTGTTCTTCCCGCAGCAGGGGGGTACTCCGAGCTCCTACAAAAGTGCGCATAAAGGAACGCTCACGGCCCGGGGAAAACTGGTGGATGCTGTGTCACTGGGGGCCGCAGCAGCCACAGAATCCCCACGTCCTCTCCCTGAAGAAACTCCACGACCACGTGCCTTACTCCCTGCCTTCTTCATCTTGGTAGATTGATAAAGAAAGTCTGAAAAGTTATAAGGCCTAAGTGTGGTTATTCCGCAGAGACTGCAGTGAACACTGCACACAACTGTTCAGTAGGTGTGAAAGGCCCCTTTGTGTACTTCTATAGTGTTTGCAACCAATGTATTGTATACGGATGGAAGCGCGTCACACTAATAGATTTTATTTATTTGTAATAGAATGGAGCAGCAACAATTAGAGAAAAATTTCAAGGATGTGCCAGTGACACACGCTCAGCAGACTACAACCAGCAGTGGTTGAAGAACTAACTGGAGCGTGATCTGCACTCCAAAAAGGAAAACCTCAGACTACAGTGAACACTGCACACAACTGTTCACTACCCAACGCGTCTCAGCAGGAAGGCAGTCTGTGCGTCAAAACAAAGGCGCAAGCATACATCCACGTACCCTGTTTATAAAGCTATATAAAAAAAATTATGTAGTAGTGACGCACACTTTATTGAGGTACAGTATTACATCGCCATTCACCATCTGTGGCTATGCAGTCTCATCTATATATACCTTATCTATCCGTTGTCATGCTTGCAAGTCGACAGTCAGGCATAAATAGCAATTTTCGCTATGCACTATGCACTTTTTAAAGGTTATGTTTGTTAATAAACATGATTATTGCCACATATTATGAGTATTACATGATGGAAATTGTATAATTTTGTATAAACTGTTTAGTGACATTATTCAGCAAATGTAACATTTTAGTAATGTCACAGATAACTTGTAATGCTGATGATGTTTTTAAGTCAGACATTCATTGTCTATACAATAAAAATGGTGTACATACTGTTACTTATCCATCATTAATGGATTCAGATATGTACTTGTATGCTTTTATGTACAACCGTATAGCAGATTCCTTAACTAATTTATTTTGTGGTTTGCATTGCTGTTCAACATGTTAATGTATGTGTTTATGTTTGTCAATTCTTTATTTATCTAGATATTAGTTTAAATGAAATCATCATCTTATGGTAGTAAAGGTTATCTTTCTCTTGTTTGAAGTATAGACATTTAAAATTGACAGGTAACAAGGAAATTACTTGATCTAGTATTTAAACATCCTCCTTGACCCTGGGCTCCAACACCGCCAGTTGTTGCTCGGAAGTGCTGTTAGCACAGTCAACACTTGCTCCTGTGTTACTGGGGTTCAGTAACGTCAGCTGGTCCTCGGTTGTGCCATTGGCTCTTTTCCTTCTGCTGCCCCTCCGGGTTCCAGCACAGTCAGCTGGTCCTCGTTACTTGCATTGGCTCTTGTACCTTCTGCTACCCGTCCGGGTTCCAGTACCGTCAACTGGTTCTCCGCAGTGCCTTTGGCCTAGGTGCCTCCATCTCGGTATCCGAGTTCCAGCAACGTCTGCTGGTCCTTGGTAGTGCTTTGGAGCACAGGTACCTCCTGCTTAGTAACCGTGTCCCAGTAACGTCAGCTGGTCCTCGGTTGTGCCATTGGCTCTTTTCCTTCTGCTGCCCCTCCGGGTTCCAGTACCGTCAACTGGTTCTCCGCAGTGCCTTTGGTCTAGGTGCCTCCATCTCGGTATCCGAGTTCCAGCAACGTCTGCTGGTCCTTGGTAGTGCTTTGGAGCACAGGTACCTCCTGCTTAGTAACCGTGTCCCAGTAACATCAGCTGGTACAAGATTGTGCTACAAATACAAGATACGGAACAAGAGACACAAGAACAATAAGCAGAAGATCTAAAAGCAGAAGAACATGAAGTATAAGACCAAAATGAAGAGCAAAATATATGCTCTAAATTCTAAGCAGAAGAAGACTAAGCAGTGTATGGGGGTGAGTCCGTTCCTCCTCGTGGTGCCCCTGGAAAATGCCTGCTGCTGCAGGCTAAACTGAACACGGACAAATACTGTTGTAATTTAAATCTTTTGTGACAGCAAGAACGGAAGGATGAAAAATTCATACTTTGACAGATTACAAGTACAGGATTCTCTGTCACAAATAAGAATATGATGAAGAAGATGAAGCAGAATATGAATAAGAATAATAGTTTAATAAGAAGAATATGAGTAATGTTAACAAAGATGAATAGCAAGAAGTTTAAGAAGAAGATAAAGAAGGTGAAGATGAAGAATAATTTGATGAAAAAGATGATGCTGCTGAAGATTATGAAGGAGAAAGTGTGTGAAAAGTTAAAAAGGTGAAGATGAAGAGCATGGAAGTTGTGTAATATACATATTTGCCAAAATATAAAAAACGTTAACATTGTCAATTTCTTCGTCAATCCGAACATCTTTAAAAAAAAAAATATTTATGCTATTCCATTTGATTGGGTTAAACATCTATGCCTTTAATGTCTCCTCAACCTTCCCCAATACATTCTACATTACTCTTTCTTGTTTTCCTTCATGTACAATTAACCAACAAGGCAACAATGGGTTTTTTTTAATTTCGATATTTTGTTCCCATAGACTTACATGGGACTTCCGGTATCGATATCGGGTATCGCCGATATTTTAGTGATATCGGCGATACCATTCCGATTCCGATACTTTAGGATATCGGAAAGTATCGCTCAACTCTATTCCTTAGCTGAGGAGGGAGGTAGTAAAAGGTTAGTGCGATTATTTTCAAACCATCTCTCTTGTCTGTGTTCAGTCAGACGAGCATCAATACGGATACAATAGTTAATAAAGTCACCTAACGCAGTGGGAGGGTCGGCACGAGCAAGTTCATCCTTAATCAGTGGAGACAACCCTTTCCGAAAAATAGATTTTTTAGCGGAAGTGTCCCAAGTGGTATCAAGAGCCCATCTCCTGAAATCCAGGGCATATTCGGCTACTGAACGCTTACCTTGGCGCAAAGTTAACATGGCTGCTTCAGCTGTTGCACCTCGATTGGGGTCATCAAACACCTGCCCCATGGCTGAAATAAAAGCATCAAGGTGATTCAAACAATCATCCTCAGTCTCAATCAGAGGGTTTGCCCACATCAAAGCCTTATTGGTAAGAAACATGATTATAGTAAGCACTTTGGATCGTTCAGTGGGAAATTGTGAAGCATGTGCAGAGAAAAATAAATTGCATTGATTAATAAATCCCCTGAATTTCTCACGTTCACCGCCAAAACGAAAAGGAGGTAATTTTTGGATCCCAGAACTTGGGGTTATGGCAGGAGCCTGGGCTCGTTCCTCTAGAGCCTCAATCCTGGCTCGCAATTCCTGGGTAGTCTGTCCAAACACTTGCAAATTATGATTAGTGAGGTCCTGTAGGCTTGCAAAACGGGTTTTTAAAGTCTGTACATCTGAAAGGATTGTATCAGTCACTCCGCAAAGTTCCTTTATGCGGGCCTCCATCTTCCAGATCTTTTAAGGCAGAGGTGCTGGAAGGAGAAGAGGAAAAAAAAAAAAAAACAATAGTGTTTACCTGTGGTAACACTCCAGAGTAAAATTTTAAGGGAATGCGCTCACCTGGAATGGTTGTGAGAAGTCACAACCACTGTCATCACATAAGGTATTAAACGGACATCTGATATCCACAGTCACAGCAGGCACGGCTTTCCCAGACCCAGCAGACACTAAACATTGGCTCCTGAATCTTGTCATGTATAGTGTACAGTTCCTATAGCGTCTTGTGCTTGGGTGAGAGGAAAACACAGGAGACATAGGTTGAAATGAAATGACTTGTATTACTTCATACAAGCATGCTGAAAAGTTCACACAGTTTGCAGGAACAGCGACAGGAGACACAGCAGGCCAGAGTAACTTCAAGCACTACAATAAATCTCCAAAGCAGGTTCAGGATCTCTTCTCTGTACCGTAATTCCTCTGCAAACATGGATTCACCAAACAGCAGGTTTCCAGAGTCCAAAAGTGTTCCAAGGTTCCTCAGTAGGGAATAGCTGGAGTACAAGTCCAAGGCTTTCAGGAGTCAGGTCACAGACTGAGGCTTGATTCAGGAGCACTGATTGTTCAGCTGAGGCTGCTTAAGAAGCAAGAGGGAAGAATCAGGGCGGGAACATGAAAACTGGAAACTCCATATTAACTGAGGGCAAGAGCTGCAGAAAGACAGAAAGCAAAATGGCCGACGGAAAACTGAGTTTCAAGGAACATGTCAACAGAGACAAAGAACCTTACACACAGAGTGATCTATTCTATAGAGTCATTACACACAGAGTGATCTATTCTATAGAGACATTACACACAGAGTGATCTATTCTATAGAGACATTACACACAGAGTGATCTATTCTATAGAGACATTACACACAGAGTGATCTATTCTATAGAGACATTACACACAGAGTGATCTATTCTATAGAGACATTACACACAGAGTGATCTATTCTATAGAGACATTACACACAGAGTGATCTATTCTATAGAGACATTACACACAGAGTGATCTATTCTATAGAGACATTACACACAGAGTGATCTATTCTATAGAAACATTACACGCAGAGTGATCTATTCTATAGTCATTACACACAGAGTGATCTATTCTATAGAGTCATTACACACAGAGTTATCTATTCTATAGAGACATTACACAGAGTGATCTATTCTATAGAGACATTACACACAGAGTGATCTATTCTATATTGACATTACACACAGAGTGATCTATTCTATAGAGCCATAACACACAGAGTGATCTATTCTGTAGAGTGATTACACACAGAGTGATCTATTCTATAGAGTCATTACACACAGAGTGATCTATTCTATAGAGACATTACACACAGAGTGATCTATTCTATAGAGTCATTACACACAGAGTGATCTATTCTATAGAGTCATTACACACAGAGTGATCTATTCTATAGAGTAATTACACACAGAGTGATCTATTCTATAGAGACATTACACACAGTGATCTATTCTATAGACATTACACACAGAGTGATCTATTCTATAGTCATTACACACAGAGTGATCTATTCTATAGAGACATTAAACACAGAGTGATCTATTCTATAGAGACATTACACACAGAGTGATCTGTTATATAGAGACATTAAACACAGAGTGTTCTATTCTATAGAGACATTAAACACAGAGTGATCTATTCTATAGTGTCATTACACACAGAGTGATCTATTCTATAGAGACATTACACACAGAGTGATCTATTCTATAGAGTCATTACACACAGAGTGATCTATTCTATAGTCATTACACAGAGTGCTCTATTCTATAGAGTCATTACACACAGAGTGATCTATTCTATAGTCATTACACACAGAGTGATCTATTCTATAGAGACATTACACACAGAGTGATCTATTCTATAGAGACATTACACACAGAGTGATCTATTCTATAGAGACATTACACACAGTGATCTATTCTATATAGACATTACACACAGAGTGATCTATTCTATAGAGTCATTACACACAGAGTGATCTATTCTATAGAATCATTACACACAGAGTGATCTATTCTATAGAGACATTACACACAGTGATCTATTCTATAGAGTCATTACACACAGAGTGATCTATTCTATAGAGTCATTACACACAGAGTGATCTATTCTATAGTCATTACACAGAGTGATCTATTCTATAAAGTCATTACACACAGACTGATCTATTCTATAGAGTCATTACACACAGAGTGATCTATTCTATAGAGTCATTACACACAGAGTGATCTATTCTATAGTCATTACACAGAGTGATCTATTCTATAGAGTCATTACACACAGAGTGATCTATTCTAGAGTCATTACACACAGAGTGATCTATTCTATAGAGTCATTACATACAGTAATCTATTCTATAGAGTCATTACACACAGAGCGATCTATTCTATAGAGTCATTACACACAGAGTGATCTATTCTATAGAGTCAATACACACAGAGTGATCTATTCTGTAGAGTCATTACACAGAGTGATCTATTCTATAGAGTCATTACACACAGAGTGATCTATTCTATAGAGTCATTACACAGAGTGATCTATTCTATAGAGTCATTACACACAGAGTGATCTATTCTATAGAGTCATTACACAGAGTGATCTATTCTATAGAGATATTACACACAGAGTGATCTATTCTATAGAGTCATTACACACAGAGTGATCTATTCTATAGAGTCATTACACACAGAGTGATCTATTCTATAGAGACATTACACACAGAGTGATCTATTCTATAGAGTCATTACACACAGAGTGATCTATTCTATAGAGTCATTACACACAGTTATCTAATCTATAGAGTCATTACACACAGAGTGATCTATTCTATAGAGTCATTACACACAGAGTGATCTATTCTATAGAGTCATTACACACAGAGTGATCTATTCTATAGAGTCATTACACACAGAGTGATCTATTCTATAGTCATTACACACAGAGTGATCTATTCTATAATCATTACACACAGAGTGATCTATTCTATAAAGTCATTACACACAGAGTGATTGTGATGAACGTGCACACGGTCCGCCACACGGTAGCCCGGGGTATCACGGCTTGTGATCCCTCCGTTGCCACAAATGTGACGAAAACGCGCACACACACGACGGCTACTGCCGTCCGACCCAATAATCTGCAGGGATTTATAACTATCCCACTTCCACTTAGGAACTTGCAGCTCTCTGGCGCCCCCCTTACCCTCAGGTCAGTCAGGGAACTGCACTTAGGATAATTAGTCGCCAGACGGGCCACTTGGATGTGTGCTGGCTATTGGGCATGCTGCAGTGAGGGAATTATAATTACTCCGGGCCGCAGTCAGGCAATACACTTATAAAACCCGCTCCGTCACTGCCAACGCCACCCAATAGGTTAACACTTTACACTCCTTCCTTTTGCTGCCACCAGCTACGATTTACTTAATGAACAATTTATCAAGAGGGTCCGTAGCAACCCCAAGTCAGTAGCGTAGTACTTCAGGCACGTGCAAATTCGTTTATAGAGCAGGAGAAACAAACTAATAATTTTATAGGTTTATTCCTAAAAATGCAGGCAGTGCTTATAGTTTAAAAAAAGGTAACAAGCTGAGACAGTACAGTTATGTACAATACAGTAAGAAATAAAACAGGATTAAAGGTGAAAACTTACATGGCACTTATGTAGTTACAGGCAAGACAGGCTGGGGGAGGAGCCACACGTCATAGTTCATTTGCAGATCTGTTAGTCAAGTCATCACAGCCTGGACTGGGCTGGGGGGGCTCACTGCAAGACTTATACATGTGGGCTGGTGACCTCACAAAAGGTGATGGTTTTCTGGTCACCTCCCCGGGCTACAAGTTATAGTTTTAGTTCTGGAAGATCATAAGGTCCATACCTCATCCTGGGAACCTAGCAGAATAATGGCAGACCTATCAATGATCTTACTTTGAAATGACTGTTCAAATGAGCCCAAACTTTGGTGAGATAGTTCATGGTGCATCTGAGTATTCCATTTCTCAGGTTCTGTTGGAGTTACGGGTTCACGAGTACCACGGGAACGACGCCTGATGGACGCCTGATTCAACCCTGTAGCTTTCGTGTTTCTAGCGAAAGCTCCCACCGTGTTATAACCAAAAGAATGAATTCTCATGATATGTATGGGACCTTTCTGTAGGGTTTTGAGACAAAGGAATTCCTGAGGTGGGAGGGATGAGAGGAGTGAACTGCAGAGAGAGAGGGAGGGGGCTTTGCTCTGTGCTAGCAAAATGATGGGGGTCGTAGTTCTATGTGGAAAGTTCTAGAACAGCACAAATACTGGAGCTTGCAGTATCATCACACCTCCCCCCCTTAGAGGGCGCTATGGAGGCATGACCTGTCGGTAATCCGCCATGTGCACCTCAGCGGGTTCGCCACGCCGTGACAACCCATCAGCATTCCCATGATCGCTGCCTTTCTTGTGTTGTACGGCAAATTCATACTGCTGTAGGGCAAGGCTCCAGCGTAGCAACCTACCATTGGTTCCGGACACTGTGTGCAGCCAGCTCAGAGGGTTGTGGTCGATGACCACCTTGAAGGTGCGCCCGTACAGGTAGGGCTGCAAACGTTGCAGTGCCCAGACCATGGCCAGGCACTCCTTCTCGATGGTGGAGTATGCCACTTCCCTCGGCAGAAGTTTCCGGCTCAGGTACAACACGGGGTGCTCCTGGTTCCCCGAATCAACCTGGCTGAGTACAGCACCGAGGCCAAATTCGCTGGCGTCAGTCTGTACCAGGAATGGCCAACTGCTGTCGACGGCTTTCAACACTGGAGAGCTGCACAGGGCTGTTTTCAAAGCTCGGAATGCCACCTCACAGCCATCTGTCCAGCTGACTGTTTGGGGTAAACCGCCCTTGGTGAGGTCCGTCAAGGGTTTTGCAATGGCGCTATAGTTCTGTACGAAACGCCTATAGTACCCTGCAGTGCCCAGGAAGGACTTCACCTGTTTTTTGGTCCTGGGGATGGGCCAGGACACGATCGCGTCCACTTTCTCTGGCTCCGTAATGGGGCATGATTCCCGGTGTCCACCTCGTGGACTGCCAACTCGGTCCTTCCGGGTCGGTTAGTGAACACGGCGCGGATGGGTTCCAGTGTGGTCAGCAACTGCAACCGCTGGGAGACGGTTAGCGAGGCATTTACCTCCATGTCCTCAATGGACCCATTGGCCTTGGCTTGGGCCAGCATGTCCAGGAGGGGGTCCTCCTCCCCGTCCTCGGGCAGGTTGCAGACCGGTAGGACGCAGGCTTCACGTTCGTGATGGACCTTCATCATGTTGATGTGAAAGGCCTTGCACCTACCCCGAGTGTGGTCAAGCATGACCACGTAGGTGACTGGGTTGAGCTGTTGGTGCACGACGTACGGGCCTTCCCAGGCTGCCTGAAGCTTATCCGTTGGTACGGGGACCAGCACCCACACCTTTTGACCCACTGGTAGGTCCGCTCCCGGGCGTTCTGGTCGTACCAGTGCTTCTGGTCAGCCTGAGACTGCGTCATGTTGTCATGCACCAACTGTGTCAAGGTCTGCATCTTGTCGCGGAAGCGCATGACATAATCCACGATGGACACTTTCGTGGGGTTTGGCTCATCTTCCCAGGATTCTCTTATCAACCCAAGGGGTCCCCGGACTTGCCTGCCATACAGGAGCTCGAAGGGGGAGAACCCCGTCGAGGCCTGCGGTACTTCTCTGTAGGCAAATAGCAGGTGTGGGAGGTACCGCTCCCAATCGCGTCCCTGGGTCTCAACCAGCATGCTAAGCATCTGTTTGAGGGTACCGTTAAAGCGCTCACACAAACCATTGGTCTGTGGGTGATACACACTCGATACCATACGCATCACCTGCATTTTGCTGCAGAGAGCCTCAATTAGGCTAGACATAAATTGGGTCCCTCGATCGGTAAGCATCTCCCTGGGAAATCCTACCCGTGAAAAGATGGTCACCAGTGCATCCGCCACCTTATCTGCCTTATTTGAGGACAGAGCTATTGCCTCCGGGTACCGGGTAGCGTAGTCTACCACAGTAAGAATGTATCGCTTTCCAGAGCTGCTGGGGACGGCCTGCGGGCCCACAATGTCCACCGCGATCCTCTGGAAAGGCTCCTCTATTACTGGCAACGGGATCAGGGGAGCCTTAAGAGCAGGCCCCGCCTTCCCCACTCTTTGACAGGTGATACAGGAGCGGCAGTAGTTAGTCACATCTGTCCCCATCTTGGGCCAATAGAAGTGTTGAGACAGCCGTGCCTTCGTTTGCTGATCCCCAAGTGTCCAGCGAGTGGAATCTCATGGGCAATCCACAACAACTCACCTCGGAACTGGTGCGGGACGACCAGCTGTTTTCCCCTCAACCACTCCTTTTGGGAATCTCCGGGTACTGTCTCCCGGTACAACCTTCCTCGTTCCCAGAACACCCTCTCCTTATCAGTCACGGAGGTGGGCGTCTCAGCGAGGTGCCTCAAGTTCTCCAGGCTCGCATCTGAGTGCAGAGCGGCCTGGAACTCCTGGCTGGAGGCAGCCAGATGTGACGTCAGGGTTCCTTCCTCACTGGGACCCTCTGGGACCGGCTCTGGATCCACCTCTGGTTCAGTCTCTCCTGTAGCGGAGGAGGGTCCAGATGGCAGGGCGCTACCTGCGATCCGGGCCCTCTGACTGCAGGTGACAGCAGCTACGTATACAGTCTCCCCGGGGATGTCTATAGACCCATCAGCCTGCGCTGCTATGGGCTCTACCTCCCCATCCACCCCCAACACTTCAGGAGCAGTGCTACTTATGGGCCAGTTACCTTCCTCGGTGGCACTGGTCAGTGTCATGGCGTCACCTTCCTCACGGTTCCCATGCACCTCCCCATTTCCTTGAGCACTGTCGCTTGCTCCTGCTAGGGGTTCCTCAGCCGTCTCACTCCGCAGAGCGACGTGGCTGAACCCTCCTGTACCTGTGGACACATTTACCACTTCAGAGAAAGGGTTAACAGGTTCAGATGGCACAGATACATCACTATCAGCATCATTCCTAGGGAAAGAAAGGTTATCAGTTACATAATCACTTCGCAAAGCATTAGCAGGTAACACAATCAGTTTCCCATCATCCTCAACATCATCATCATGGTTAACGTTAACCTTATTACCAGATTGGGGTGGGTGTCAGGGACATAGTACGCGACCATCCTCCCCAGATCAGTCCCCAATAAAACATCAGTGGGCAGGTTTTCGGACACCCCCACTTCCTTCACCCCGCTCCCGGCACCCCAGTCAATGAAAACCCGGGCCATCGGCAAGGGGCAGAGGATGCCCCCAATCCCGGTGACAGTTAGGGTTTTCCCCGGAATCAACTCTTCAGGGGCCGCCAGTTCGGGTTGGATGAGGGTTCGTTCAGCCCCGGTGTCCTTGAGGCCTGTAGCAAGACGGGCCCCCACGCGGACGAGCTGCACGTTGTCATCAACCCTCCCCCCCACACCACCCACCAAAAGAACAGAGGCGTTGGGCCCGGAGGCCTTGGCTGGGCGGTTCTTCTGCCTCTCCGGACAGGTGGCGCTGATGTGTCCAGTCCGTTTACAGGAGAAACACTGGCGGGGGTCTGATGAAGGCCTGGCGCTGGCAAAGGGGATAGTGCCTCCAGAGGGACGGCTGGCAGGGGCACTGGGGTTCGTTGCAAGCTTATCCCCTCTCCAGCTGGCGGTCCCTCAGCTTCTCAAAGGTGTTAACTGACAGTCCATGGATCCACTGGTCAAAGTGGGTCCTGAGTCCTTGCACCACATCGCTATAACTGTCGTGTGGGCCACGTTGGAGGTTCCGGAACTTCTTTCGGTATACCTCAGGGGTTAGCTGGTACTTGGCGATCAGGGCCTGCTTGATGGCCACATAGTCACCATCTTGAGAAGAATGAGCACGTCACTCCTTGTTTTAGGCAGTGGTGCCAGGATTTGGGATGCCAATCCCCTAATATTATGAGGTAAATGGATCCGGCACTCAAAAGATATGCTCAAAAAAAGTAAATTTATTGATGAACATCCAATTAATAACATGTGACGTTTCGGTCAATCACCTGACCTTCTTCAGACCAGTAGCCAGTAGTGGTAGATATAGAATATAATAGCATGGATCTGTGTAGATCTACACAGATCCATGCTATTATATTCTATATATACCACTACTGGTCTGATGAAGGTCAGGTGATTGACCGAAATGTCACATGTTATTAATTGGATGTTCATCAATAAATTTACTTTTTTTGAGCATATCTTTTGAGTGCCGGATCCATTTACCTCATAGTCACCATCTTGGCCTGGTGGGAGTGAAGCAAACGCCTCCAGAGCTTTGCCCTTTAGCCCGGGGGTCAAGTACCTGGCCCATTGGTCCTCAGGCAGCTGGTACTGTCGGCAGACTTTCTCAAAGGCCCGCAGAAAAGTGTCCAAGTCTCCGTCCTTTTCCATCACGGGAAAGTGCTCTGGCCGGGGCTTCGGACTCTGAGCACTGCTGGGCCCACCGCTCCGGCCTGTGGAGGGCATTGCCCCTTGTCAAAGCAGCTCCAGTTCATGGGCTCTCTGAGCTTCCTGCTCGGCTCTCTCAGCCTCCCGCTGGGCTCTCTCAGCCTACCGCTCGGCTCGCTCGGCCTCTCTCTGGACTTGGCGCTCGGTTCTCTCAGCCTCTCGCTGGGCTTGGGCCTCCTGCTGGTATTGCTGGATCAGCTTCAGGCGCCCATCACGGTCGCCGGCGGCGAGTTCATCCAGGGCCAACTGCAGGTAAGGTTCCAACCCGCCCTGGGTGTAAGCATTCAGGGGTTGGACCTCTGCTCCTGCGCCCTCCTCGCTCTCAGCGTGGTCCTGTGCCATCAGGATCAGTTGAGTTTTAGTTTGGCCCATGGGGTCAAGGCCTCGGGAAATGCATATTCTAGCAAGAGTTTCCCTTTTCTGCAGTTTACACCACTCTTCTCCCATCCTCGCCATTGCCAAATAAAAGATAGGATAGAAAAACAAAGAGAAGAGAGGGGTAACCGCAAGTACACACAATTGTCTCAGGACTAATAAACACTGATCTTGTTCGCCAAAACTTTAGTTGCAGGGTCGCTGAAGAACCGTGCAAGTTTTTTAGTGAGTGGAATGATTGCTCAGACCAGATCACTAATGCTCTATAATCCCACCGCTGCCACCAATGTGATGAACGGGCTACGGTCCGCCACACGGTAGCCCGGGTATCACGGCTTGTGATCCCTCCGTTGCCACAAATGTGACGAAAACGCGGCACACACACGACGGCTGCTGCCGTACGACCCAATGTGTCAGGAATAATATGTAGGGATTTATAATTATCCCACTTCCACTTAGGAACTTGCAGCTCTCTGGCGCCCCCCTTACCCTCAGGTCAGTCAGGGAACTGCACCTAGGATAATTAGTCGCCAGACGGGCCGCTTGGATGTGTGCTGGCTATTGGGCACGATGCAGTGAGGGAATTATAATTACTCCGGGCCGCAGCCGGGCAATACACTTATAAAACCCGCTCCGTCACTGCCAACGCCACCCAATAGGTTAACACTTTACACCCCTTCTTTTTAGCTTCCACCAGCTACGATTTACTTAATGAACAATTTATCAAGAGGGTCCATAGCAACCCCAGATCAGTAGCGTAGTACTTCAGGCACGTGCAAAATCGTTTATAGAGCAGGAGAAACAAACTAATAATTTTATAGATTTATTCCTAAGATGCAGGCAGTGTTTATACAATATAAAAAGATGTAACAAGCTGAGACAATACAGTTATGTACAATACAGTTAAAAATAAAACAGGATTAAAGGTGAAAACTTACATAGTACTTAGGTAGTTACAGGCAAGACAGGCTGGGGGAAGGAGCCACACGTCGTAGTTCATTTGCAGATCTGTTAGTCACGTCATCACAGCCTGGAATGACCAGGGGGGCCTAGCTGCTAGACTTATACATGTGAGCTGGTGACCTCACAAAAGGGGATGGTTTTCTGGCCACCTCCCAGACTACAAGTTTTAGTTTTCAGTTCTGGAAGATCATAAGGACCATAACTCAGCGGGGGACTCTAGCAGAATAATGGCAGACCTATCAGTGATCTTATTCTGAAATGACTGTTCAAATGAGCCCAAACTCGGACGAGATAGTCCCCTGTGCAACAGAGTATTCCATATCTCGGGTTCTGTTGGAGTTACGGGTTCACCAGTACCACGGGAACGATGCCTGATGGATGCACGATTCAAAACCGTAGCTTTAATGTCTCTAACGTAAGCTCACACCGAGTTATGACCAAAAGAATGAATTCCCTTGTTATGTATGGGATCATCCTGCAAGGTTTTGAGACAAAGGAATTCCTGAGGTGGGGGCTAACGGATAGAGGGAGCTGTACGTTCAAACAGTGAATTGCAGAGAACTGCAGGCACAAGGGGGGGAAGAGGGGGTGGCTTTGCTCTGGCTGGCAAAACGATGGGGGTCGTAGTTCTATGTGGAAAGTTCTAGAACAGCACAAGAAAAGGAGCTTCCAGTATCATCACAGATGGCACAGATACATCACTATCAGCATCATTCCTAGGGAAAGAAAGGTTATCTGTTGCATCATCACTTAACAAAGCATTGGCAGGTAGCACATTCAGTTTACCATCATCATCATGGTTAACTTTAACCTTATTACCAGATTGGGGAGGGGTGTCAGGGACATAGTACGCGACCATCCTCCCCAAATCAGTCCCCAATAAAACATCAGTGGGCAGGTTTTCGGACACCCCCACTTCCTTAACCCCGCTCCCGGCACCCCAGTCAATGAAAACCCGGGCCATCGGCAAGGGGCAGCGGACGCCCCCAATCCCGGTGACAGTTAGGGTTTTCCCCGGAATCAACTCTTCAGGGGCCGCCAGTTCTGGTCGGATGAGGGTTCGTTCAGCCCAGGTGTCCTTAAGGCCTGTAGCCAGATGGGCCCTGTGATGAACAGCACACGGTCCGCCACACGGTAGCCCGGGGTATCACGGCTTGTGATCCCTCCGTTGCCACAAATGTGACAAAAACGCGGCACACACACAACTGCTGCTGCCGTCTGACCAAATAATCTGCAGGGATTTATAATTATCCCACTTCCACTTAGGAACTTGCAGCTCTCTGGCGCCCCCCTTACCCTCAGGTCAGTCAGGGAACTGCACCTAGGATAATTAGTCGCCAGACGGGCCGCTTGGATGTGTGCTGGCTATGGGCACGCTGCAGTGAGGGAATTATAATTACTCCGGGCCGCAGCCAGGCAGTACACTTATAAAATACGCTCCGTCACTGCCAACGCCACCCAATAGGTCAACACTTTACACCCCTTCTTTTAGCTGCCACCAGCTACGATTTACTTAATGAACAATTTATCAAGAGGATCCGTAGCAACCCCAAATCAGTAGCGTAGTACTTCAGGCACGTGCAAAATCGTTTATAGAGCAGGAGAAACAAACTAATAAATTTATAGGTTTATTCCTAAAAATGCAGGCAGTGTTATACAGTTTAAAAAAAGATGTAACAAGCTGAGACAATACAGTTATGTACAATACAGTTAAAAATAAAACAGGATTAAAGGTGAAAACTTACATAGCACTTAGGTAGTTACAGGCAAGACAGGCTGGGGGAGGAGCCACATGTCATAGTTCATTTGCAGATCTGTTAGTCATGTCATCACAGCCTGGAATGACCAGGGGGGCTAACTGCAAGACTTATACATGTGGGCTGGTGACCTCACAAAAGGGGATGGTTTTCTGGCCACCTCCCCGGGCTAGAAGTTCTAGCTTTAAGTTCTGGAAGATCATAAGGACCATACCTCATCCTGGGAACCTAGCAGAATAATGGCCGACCTATCAATGATCTTACTTTGAAATGACTGTTCAAATGAGCCCAAACTTGGGTGAGATAGTTCATGGTGCATCCGAGAATTCAATTTCTCGGGTTCTGTTGGAGTTACGGGTTCACCAGTACCATGAGAACAACGTCTGATGGACGCCTGATTCAAAACTGTAGCTTTCGTGTTTCTAACGAAACCTCCCACCATGTTATGACCAAAAGAATGAATTCTCATAATGGCTATGGGATCCACCTGCGGGGTTTGGGAGAAAAAGGAAATTCCTGAAGAATTCCTGAGGTGGGGGGAATGAGAGGAGTGGCTTTGCTCTGTGCTGGCAAAACGATGGGGGTCGTAGTTCTATGTGGAAAGTTCTAGAACAGCACAAGTAATGGAGCTTCCAGTATCATCACACCTCCCCCTCTTAGAGGGCGCTAAGGAGGCATGACCTGTCGGTAATCCGCCATGCGCACCTCAGCGGGTTCGCCACACCGTGACAACCCATCAGCATTCCCATGATCGCTGCCTTTCTTGTGTTGTACGGCAAAATCATACTGCTGTAGGGCAAGGCTCCAGCGTAGCAACCTACAATTGGTTCCGGACACTGTGTGCAGCCAGCTCAGAGGGTTGTGGTCGGTGACCACCTTGAAGGTGCGCCCGTACAGGTAGGGCTGCAAACGTTGCAGTGCCCAGACCATGGCCAGGCACTTCTTCTCGATGGTGGAGTATGCCACTTCCCTCGGCAGAAGTTTCCGGCTCAGGTACAACATGGGGTGCTCCTGGTTCCCCGAATCAACCTGGCTGAGTACAGCACCGAGGCCAAATTCGCTGGCGTCGGTCTGTACCAGGAATGGCCGACTGCTGTCGACGGCTTTCAACACTGGAGAGCTGCACAGGGCTGTTTTCAAAGCTCGGAATGCCACCTCACAGCCATCTGTCCAGCTGACTGTTTGGGGTAGACCGCCCTTGGTGAGGTCCGTCAAGGGTTTTGCAATGGCGCTATAGTTCGGTACGAAACGCCTATAGTACCCTGCAGTGCCCAGGAAGGACTTCACCTGCTTTTTGGTCCTGGGGGTGGGCCAGGACACGATCGCGTCCACTTTCTTGGGCTCTGGACTCATGGAACCCCCGCCTACCCGGTGCCCCAGGTAGTGGACCTCCTTCATGCCCATCTGGCATTTTCCCGGCTTGATGGTCAGACGTGCCTGGTGAATACGCTTGAGCACCTCCTGGAGATGCTGAAGGTATTCCTCCCAGGTGGAACTGAAGACGGCAATGTCGTCCAGGTATGCCACAGCGTACTCCTCCAGTCCCTGAAGCAGGTGGTTGACCATCCGCTGAAAAGTGGCAGGGGCATTCTTCATGCCGAAAGGCATGACCGTGGACTCGTACAGTCCAAAAGGGGTGAAAAAGGCGGACTTCTCCTGCGTCGCAGGGCTCAGGGGAATCTGCCAGTATCCCCGGCTTAAATCCATGATGGATATGTACTTGGCATTCGCCAACCGCTCCAGCAGATCCTCGATGCGTGGCATTGGGTGCGCATCAGAGGTAGTGATGGCGTTGAGCCCCCTGTAGTCCACGCAGAATCGGGTGGTCCGATCCTTTTTAGTCACGAGAACTACAGGTGAGGCCCACGCGCTTTTGGACCGTCGGATCACCCCCAGCTGCAACATCTCATTGATCTCCTGGCGCATAATCTGCTGCACCTCCTCAGAGATCCGATAAGGTGTCCGCTGTAATGGGGCATGATTCCCGGTGTCCACCTCGTGGACTGCCAACTTGGTCCTTCCGGGTCGGTTAGTGAACACGGCCCGGAAGGGTTCCAGTGTGGCCAGCAACTGCAACCGCTGGGAGACGGTTAGCGAGGCATTTACCTCCATGTCCTCAATGGACCCATTGGCCTTGGCTTGGGCCAGCATGTCCAGGAGGGGGTCCTCCTCCCCGTCCTCGGGTAGGTCGCAGACCGGTAGGACGCAGGCTTGACGTTCGTGATGGGCCTTCATCATGTTGACATGAAAGTCCTTGCGCCTACCCCAAGTGTGGTCAAGCGTGACCACGTAGGTGACTGGGTTGAGCTGTTGGTGCACGACGTACGGGCCTTCCCAGGCTGCCTGAAGCTTATCCGTTGGTACGGGGACCAGCACCCACACCTTTTGACCCACCTGATAGGTCCGCTCCCGGGCGTTCTGGTCGTACCAGTGCTTCTGGTCAGCCTGAGCCTGCGTCATGTTGTCATGCACCAACTGCGTCAAGGTCTGCATCTTGTCGCGGAAGCGCATGACATAATCCACGATGGACACTTCCGTGGGGTTTGGCTCATCTTCCCAGGATTCTCTTATCAACCCAAGGGGTCCCCGGACTCGCCTGCCGTACAGGAGCTCGAAGGGGGAGAACCCAGTCAAGGCCTGCGGGACTTCTCTGTAGGCAAGTAGCAGGTGTGGGAGGTACCGCTCCCAATCGCGTCCCTGGGTCTCAACCAGCATGCGGAGCTTCTGTTTGAGGGTACCGTTAAAGCGCTCACACAAACCATTGGTCTGTGGGTGATACGCACTCGATACCATACGCGTCACCTGCATTTTGCTGCAGAGAGCCTCCATTAGACATAAATTGGGTCCCTCGATCGGTAAGCATCTCCCTGGGAAATCCTACCCATGAAAAGATGGTCACCAGTGCATCCGCCACCTTATCTGCCTTAGTTGAGTACAGAGCTACTGCCTCCGGGTACCGGGTAGCGTAGTCTACCACAGTAAGAATGTATCGCTTTCCAGAGCTGCTGGGGACGGCCAACGGGCCCACAATGTCCACCGCAATCCTCTGGAAAGGCTCCTCTATCACTGGCAACGGGATCAGGGGAGCCTTAAGAGCAGGCCTCGCCTTCCCCACTCTTTGACAGGTGATACAGGAGCGGCAGTAGTTAGTCACATCTGTCCCCATCTTGGGCCAATAGAAGTGTTGAGACAGCCGTGCCTTCGTTTTGCTAATCCCCAAGTGTCCAGCAAGTGGAATCTCATGGGCAATCCTCAACAACTCACCTCGGAACTGGTGCGGGACGACCAGCTGTTTTTCCCTCAACCACTCCTTTTGGGAATCTCTGGGTACTGTCTCCCGGTACAACCTTCCTCGTTCCCAGAACACCCTCTCTTTATCAGTCACGGAGGTGGGCGTCTCGGCGAGGTGCCTCAAGTTCTCCAGGCTCGCATCTGAGTGCAGAGCGGCCTGGAACTCCTGGCTGGAGGCAGCCAGCAGTGACGTCAGGGTTCCTTCCTCACTGGGACCCTCTGGGACCGGCTCTGGGTCCACCTCTGGTTCAGTCTTTCCTGTAGCGGAGGAGGGTCCAGATGGCAGGGCGCTACCTGCGATCCGGGCACTCTGACTGCGAGTGACAGCAGCTACATATGCAGTCTCCCCGGGGATTTCTACAGACCCATCAGCCTGCGCTTCTATGGGCTCTACCTCCCCATCCACCCCCAACACTTCAGGAGCAGTGCTACTTATGGGCCAGTTACCTTCCTCGGTGGCACTGGTCAGTGTCATGGCGTCACCTTCCTCACGGTTCCGATGTACCTCCCCATTTCCTTGAGCACCGTCGCTTGCTCCTGCTATGGGTTCCTCAGCCATCTCACTCCGCAGAGCGACGTGGCTGAACGCTCCTGTACCTGTGGACACATCTACCACTTCAGAGAAAGGGTTAACAGGTTCAGATGGCACAGATACATCACTATCAGCATCATTCCTAGGGAAAGAAAGGTTATCAGTTACATAATCACTTCGCAAAGCATTGGCAGGTAACACATTCAGTTTCCCATCATCATCATCATCATCATCATGGTTAACGTTAACCTTATTATCAGATTGGGGTGGGGTGTCAGGGACATAGTACGCGACCATCCTCCCCAGATCAGTCCCCAATAAAACATCAGTGGGCAGGTTTTCGGACACCCCCACTTCCTTCATCCCGCTCCCGGTCACCCCGCTCCCGGCACCCCAGTCAATAAAAACCCGGGCTATCGGCAAGGGCAGAGGATGCCCCCAATCCCGGTGACAGTTACGGTTTTCCCCGGAATCAACTCTTCAGGGGCCACCAGTTCGGGTCGGATGAGGGTTCGTTCAGCCCCGGTGTCCTTGAGGCCTGTAGCAAGACGGGCCCCCACGCGGACGGGCTGCATGTTGTCATCAACCCTCCCCACCACACCACCCACCAAAAGAACAGAGGCGTTGGGCCTAGAGGCCTTGGCTGGGGGTTTCTTCTGCCTCTCCGGACAGGTGGCGCTGATGTGTCCAGTCCGTTTACAGGAGAAACACTGGCGGGGGTCTGATGTAGGCCTGGCGCTGGCAAAGGGGATAGTGCCTCCAGAGGGATGGCTGGCAGGGGCACTGGGGTTGGTTGCAGGCTTACCCCCTCTCCAGCTGGTGGTGACTGGCTTCCGCACCTCGGGTTTCCAGTTGGCCTTATAGCTGTCGGCGATCCGTGCTGTTTTGACCGCGTCCTCTGGTTCTCGGTCCAGGATGAACTGTCGGACCTCAACTGGGCACAGATGCAGGAACTGGTCTTTGATCATCAGGTCCCTCAGCTCCTCAAAGGTGTCAACTGACAGTCCATGGATCCACTGGTCAAAGTGGGTCCTGAGTCCTTGCACCACATCGCTATAACTGTCGTGTGGGCCACATTGGAGGTTCCGGAACTTCTTTCGGTATACCTCAGGGGTTAGCTGGTACTTGGCGATCAGGGCCTGCTTGATGGCCACATAGTCACCATCTTGGCCTGGTGGGAGTGAAGCAAACGCCTCCAGAGCTTTGCCCTTTAGCCCGGGGGTCAAGTACCTGGCCCATTGGTCCTCAGGCAGCTGGTACTGTCTGCAGACTTTCTCAAAGGCCCACAGAAAAGTGTCCAAGTCTCCGTCCTTTTCCATCATGGGAAAGTGCTCTGGCCGGGGCTTCGGACTCTGAGTGCTTCTGGGCTCACCGACCCGGGCTGTGGGGAGTATCCCCCCTCGCTGGACCATCTACAGCTCATGGGCTCTCTGCGCTTGGGCCTCCCACTCAGCTTGGGCCCTCTCAGCCTCCCGCTCGGCTCTCTCAGCCTCCCGCTGGGCTTGGCGCTCGGCTCGATGGTCGGCCTCTCGCTGGGCGGCTCTCTCTTGAGCTTGCTGGATCAGCTTCAGGCGCCCATCACGGTCGTCGGCGGAGAGTTCATCCAGGGCCGCCTGCAGGTAAGGGTCCAACGTGCCCTGGGTGTAAGCAGTCAGGGGTTGGGCCTCTGCTCCTGCGCCCTCCTCGCTCTCAGCGTGGTCCCGTGCCATCAGGGCCTGGATCACTTTGGCCTTGGTTTGGTCCATGGGACAACCTGCCTCCACTCGCACATGGCGAGAAGAGCTTCCTTGCTACACCGATTATACCAGTCAACTCCCCTCGTAGCCATGGGTGCAAAATAAGAGATAGGATAGAAAACAAAGAGAAGGGAGGGGTAACCGCAAGTACACACAATTGTCTCAGGACTAATATACACTGAGCTTGTTCTCCAAAACCTTAGTTGCAGGGTCCCTGAAGAACCGTGCAAGTTTTTTAGTGAATGGAATGATTGCTCAGACCAGATCACTAATGCTCTATAATCCCACCGCTCTGCCACCAATGGGATGAACGGCACACGGTCCGCCACACGGTAGCCCGGGGTATCACAGCTTGTGATCCCTCCGTTGCCACAAATGTGACGAAAACGCGGCACACACACGACGGCTGCTGCCGTCCGACCCAATAATCTGCAGGGATTTATAATTATCCCACTTCCACTTAGGAACTTGCAGCTCTCTGGCGCCCCCCTTACCCTCAGGTCAGTCAGGGAACTGCACCTAGGATAATTAGTCGCCAGACGGGCCGCTTGGATGTGTGCTGGCTATGGGCACGCTGCAGTGAAGGAATTATAATTACTCCGGGCTGCAGCCAGGCAGTACACTTATAAAACCCGCTCCGTCACTGCCAACGCCACCCAATAGGTCAACACTTTACACCCCTTCTTTTAGCTGCCACCAGCTACGATTTACTTAATGAACAATTTATCAAGAGGGTCCGTAGCAACCCCAAATCAGTAGCGTAGTACTTCAGGCACGTGCAAAATCGTTTATAGAGCAGGAGAAACAAACTAATAAATTTATAGGTTTATTCCTAAAAATGCAGGCAGTGTTATACAGTTTAAAAAAAGATGTAACAAGCTGAGACAATACAGTTATGTACAATACAGTTAAAAATAAAGCAGGATTAAAGGTGAAAACTTACATAGCACTTAGGTAGTTACTGGCAAGACAGGCTGGGGGAGGAGCCACACGTCATAGTTCATTTGCAGATCTGTTAGTCACGTCATCACAGCCTGGAATGACCAGGGGGGGCTAACTGCAAGACTTATACATGTGGGCTGGTGACCTCACAAAAGGGGATGGTTTTCTGGCCACCTCCCCGGGCTAGAAGTTCTAGCTTTAAGTTCTGGAAGATCATAAGGACCATACCTCATCCTGGGAACCTAGCAGAATAATGGCCGACCTATCAATGATCTTACTTTGAAATGACTGTTCAAATGAGCCCAAACTTGGATGAGATAGTTCATGGTGCATCCGAGAATTCCATTTCTTGGGTTCTGTTGGAGTTACGGGTTCACCAGTACCACGGGAACGACGCCTGATGGACGCCTGATTCAAAACTGTAGCTTTCGTGTTTCTAACGAAAGCTCCCACCGTGTTATGACCAAAGAATGAATTCTCATAATGGCTATGGGATCATCCTGCGGGGTTTGGGAGACAAAGGAAATTCCTGAAGAATTCCTGAGGTGGGGGAATGAGAGGAGTGGCTTTGCTCTGTGCTGGCAAAACTATGGGGGTCGTAGTTCTATGTGGAAAGTTCTAGAACAGCACAAGTAATGGAGCTTCCAGTATCATCACAGGCCCCCACGCGGACGGGCTGCACGTTGTCATCAACCCTCCCCACCACACCACTCACCAAAAGAACAGAGGCGTTGGGCCCAGAGGCCTTTGCTGGGGGTTCTTCTGCCTCTCCGGACAGGTGGCGCTGATGTGTCCAGTCCATTTACAGGAGATACACTGGCGGGGTTCTGATGAAGGCCTGGCACTAGCAAAGGGGATAGTGCCTCCAGAGGGACGGCTGGCAGGGGCACTGGGGTTGGTTGCAGGCTTACCCCCTCTCCAGCTGGCAGTGACTGGCTTCCGCACCTCGGGTTTCCGGTTGGCCTCAAAGCTGTTGGCGATCCGCGCTGTTTTGACAGCGTCCTCTGATTCTCGGTCCAGGATGAACTGTCGGACCTCAGCTGGGCACAGATGCTGGAACTGGTCTTTGATCATCAGGTCCCTCAGCTTCTTAAAGGTGTTAGCTGACAGTCCATGGATCCACTGGTCAAAGTGGGTCCTGAGTCCTTGCACCACATTGCTATAACTGTCGTGTGGGCCACGTTGGAGGTTCCGGAACTTCTGGGAGTGAGGCAAACGCCTCCAGAGCTTTGCCCTTTAGCCCGGGGGTCAAGTACCTTGCCCATTGGTCCTCAGGCAGCTGGTACTGTCTGCAGACTTTCTCAAAGGCCCGTAGAAAAGTGTCCAAGTCTCCGTCCTTTTCCATCATGGGAAAGTCCTCTGGCCGGGGCTTCGGACTCTGAGCGCTGCTGGGCGCTGTGAAGGGTATTGCCCCTTGTCGGAGCAGCTACAGTTCATTGGCTCTCTGAGCTTCCCGTTCGGCTCTCTCGGCCTCCCGCTGGGCTTGGGCCCTCTCAGCCCCCCGCTCGGCTCTCTCAACCTCTCGCTGGGCTTGGCGCTCGGCTCGCTGGTCGGCTCTCTCTTAAGCTTGCTGGATCAGCTGCAGACGTCTGTTCTGGTCGTCTGTGGGGAGTTGATCCAAGGCTGCCTGCAGGTAAGGGTCCAATCCGCCCTAGGTGTAAGCATTCAGGGGTTGGGCCTCTGCTCCTGCGTCCTCCTCGCTCTCAGCGTGGTCCTGTGCCATCAGGACCTGGATCAGTTGAGTTTTGTTTGGCCCGTGGGGTCAAGGCCTCAGTACGCGCATATTCCAGCAAGAGTTTCCCTTTTTTGCTGTTTATACCACTCTTCTCCCATCCTCGCCTTGGTTGCCATTGCCAAATAAAAGATAGGATAGAAAAACAAAGAGGAAGGGAGGGGTAATTGCAAGTACACACAATTGTCTCAGGACTAGTAAACACTGAGTTCGTTCTCCAAAACTTTGGCTGCAAGGTCCCTGGAAGAACCGTGCAAGTTTTTTAGTGAGAGGAATGATTGCTCAGACCAGATCACTAATGCTCTATAATCCCACCGCTCTGCCACCAATGTGATGAATGGCACACGCACCGCCACACGGTAGCCCAGGGTATCACGGCTTGTGATCCCACCGCTGCCACCAATATGATGAAAACGGCAAACACAAGACGGCTGCCGCCGTCCAACCCAATGTGTCAGGAATAGGGTTGAGCATTCCGATACTGCAAATATCGGGTATCGGCCGATATTGGCTGTATCGGAATTCCGATTCCAAGTTCCGATATTTTCGTCTTATCGGATACCGGAATCGGGATTGTCACTGTCACTGTCAGTGTCCGTCGGTCGGGTCTGTCAGGAGTCAGCGGCACTTACCTGGCAGAAGATCTCCGGCGGTCACGTCATGGACTGCTTGATGGCCGCAATCTTCTTTCCCCGGCGGTCACATGCAGTTTCTCGCGATAACTGCAGTGACTGCTGGGTAATCCCGGCCGTAAAGCAGTCAGTCCAATGACGTCACCGCCGGGGAAGCAGGTAATCAGCTGTGCTGCGTCGCGATGACAGGCTCTGCCTGTCATTGCGATGTAGCAGAGTTGGATCGTCGTGGGACTGTCGTTATGGACTGCGTCGGACAGGTGGTATACTGTTGGTTTGTTTTTTTTTTCTTTTTTTACAGGAGATCGATGGCGTCGCAGGAATGAGAGTACAATAAAATTAATGAAAACTGTGTTGTCTCTTTTATTTCATTAAAATACTTTTTTCTTGCTTTGTCTTTTTTTTAAACATTTAATAACTTTGGGATTAATAATGGATCGGTGTCTTATTGACACCTCTCCATTATTAACCGGGCTTATTGTCACCGTGCAATCAACGGTGACATTAACCCCTTATTACCCCACTTGCCACCGCTACAGGGCAAGTGGGAAGAGCCGGGTAAAGTGCCACAATTGGCACATCTTTTGATGCGCCAAATGTGGGGCTGCTGTAGCCTGGTATTATCAGGCTGTTGAGGGCCAAAATCCATGGGCCTTGACAGTCTTTTAATACCAGGCCGCAGCAGTCTGCATTTTACTTGGCTGGTTAACAAAAATAGGGGGGATCCCCACGCCGTTTTTTTTTCGAGGGGATCCCCTATTTTTGTTAACCAGCCAAGCTAAGCAGACTGCTGTGGCCTGGTATTATCAGGCTGGCAAGGTCCATGGATATTGGATCCTTACCAGCCTGAAAAACCAGGCCTCAGCGGTCTGCTTCATCTGGCTGGTTAACAAAAATAGGGGGGACCCCACGCCAATTTTTTTCTAGGGGATCCCCTATTTTTGTTAATCAGCCAAGATATGCAGACTGCTGTGGCCTGGTATTATCAGGCTGGCAAGGTCCATGGATCTTGGCTCCTTAACAGCCTGAAAATCCAGGCCTCAGCGGTCTGCTTCATCTGGCTGGTTAACAAAAATAGGGGGGACCCCACGCCAATTTTTTTCGAGGGGATCCCCTATTTTTGTTAATCAGCCAAGATATGCAGACTGCTGTGGCCTGGTATTATCAGGCTGGCAAGGTCCATGGATCTTGGCTCCTTAACAGCCTGAAAATCCAGGCCTCAGCGGTCTGCTTCATCTGGCTGGTTAACAAAAATAGGGGGGACCCCACGCCAATTTTTTTCGAGGGGATCCCCTATTTTTGTTAATCAACCAAGATATGCAGACTGCTGTGGCCTGGTATTATCAGGCTGGCAAGGTCCATGGATCTTGACTCCTTAACAGCCTGAAAATCCAGGCCTCAGCGGTCTGCTTCATCTGGCTGGTTAACAAAAATAGGGGGGACCCCACGCCATTTTTTTTTCGAAGGGAACCCCTATTTTTGTTAATCAGTTCCCTCTGACGTCACTGATGGTGTCCCTGGCTGACCTGAAGTGAAAGTGTAAAGCAATCAATTAAGCTTTCCACTTAAGGGCCCGTCTCACATAGCGATATCGCTACCGAGATCGCTGCTGAGTCACTAGTTTTGTGACGCAGCAGCGAGCTCACCAGCGATATCGCTGTGTGTGACATTCAGCGACGATCAGCCCCCCTGCCGGGTATCGCTGATCGTCGCTGAAATGTCAGGACCTTTTTTTGATCGCTGGTTTCCCGCTGACAGGCACACATCGCTGCGTGTGACAGGCGGGAGACCAGCGATCCGCTGGTAACCAAGGTACACAGCGGGTTTCCAGGCGCGGGGCTGTGCCTAGAAACCCGCTGTGTACCTTGGATACCAGCGCCCTGATGCAGGGAGCTGGTATCCAAGGTACACAGCGGGTTTCCAAGCGTTGCGCGGTGCCTGGAAACCCGCTGTGTACCTTGGTTACCAGGGGATCGCTGGTCTCCCGCCTGTCACACGCAGCGATGCGTGCCTGTCAGAGGGAAACCAGCAATCAAAAAAAGGTCCTGACATTTCTGCGACGATCAGCGATACCCGGCAGGGGGGCTGATCGTCGCTGAATGTCACACACAGCGATATCGCTGGTGAGCTCGCTGCTGCGTCACAAAACTAGTGACTCAGCAGCGATCTCGGTAGCGATATCGCTATGTGAGACGGGCCCTTAAGCGATGTTACCCGCAGTGTCGCTGTCCCAGATCGCTGCCTGAGCTGCCTGTTTGGCAGCTCAGCAGCGATCATGTAGCGATACACCAGCGATCCTGACAAGTGCATATCGTTGTCGGGATCGCTGGTGTATCGTTATGTGACACCCAGCCTTTACTCTCCTGTCAGGCAGGAGAGGAACTCATTCATTTGGGGTTTACTGTGAGGCTGCAGCATTAGCTGCGGTCCCTGCAGTAAACATTAACCCTTTCTGAAGGATTACACCGTGGGACCTGACTGTGCATGGGATAGGTAAGAATAATTTTGCTTTTTATTTTATTTTTATTACAGGAAATGGTTTTTGCAGTAAAATAAAAGATGGTCAAAAACATGTGTCTTTATTTCATTAAAATGATTTTTAATTAAAGTGTGTGTGTTTTATTTTTATTTCATGCAATAGGATTAATAATTGATAGTTGTCTAATTGACAGCTCTCAATTATTAACCTGGCTTAAGGTCACCTTTCAATAGCAAGGTGGCTTTAACCCCATATTAACCCATTCGCCACCGCTACAGGGCAATGGGAATAGACGGGCAAAGTGCCAGAAAGGGCGAATCTAATTATAGATTTGTCTTTCCTGGGGTGTCTGGGGGCAGATGTTAGTAGCCGGGGGGGGGCAAAAATAATGGTCCCTCTCTGGGCTATTATTATCTGCCCCCACTCACTGGCTTTGTCTGTCTGGTTGCGAAAATAGGCGGGAGCCCACGCATTTTTTTTCAGCAATTTTACACCTCATATATATATACATGTCATTGAATTTGTGACACATATATATATATATTTATATTTGTAGTTCATACACTTCTACATAGTATAATAGCCGCTAATTCAATTGCCGGCTTTTGTGAAAATGCAGAACCCGACATGAAATGACACTTGGTGTACATAGGGTTAACCATGTCTTTTCATGTCCTTTGATATCTAATTTGCACAAACAATTAAATCAGACTATGTGTGCAAAATTTCATACCTGTAGGGGTTAATTAAAGGTGTAAATTCGTAGCAAAAAAGTCCGTTTTTTTTACAACGAATTTACACCTTTAATTAACCCCTACAGGTGTGAAATTTTGCACACATAGACTGATTTAATTGTTTGTGCAAATCAGATAGCAAACGACATGAAAAGACATGGTTAACCCTATGTACACCAAGTGTCATTTCATGTCGGGTGCTTCTGTCTTTTCACTGAAGCCGGCTTTACCCGGCAATTGAATCAGAGGATATTTTACTATGTAGAAGTGTATAAACTATACATATATGTATATATATATCACAATGACATGTATATATATATATATATATGTATTCTATGTGTGTATATTTAGTGTTTACAAGGAAAGAATGGGTTTTTTTTAGTTGCGATATTTTGTTCCCATAGACTTACATGGGACTTCCGGTATCGGTATCGGGTATCGCCGATATTTTAGTGATATCGGCGATACCATTCCGATTCCGATACTTTAGGATATCGGAAAGTATCGCTCAACTCTAGTCAGGAATAATCTGCAGGGATTTATAATTATCCCACTTCCACTTAGGAACTTGCAGCTCTCTGGCGCCCCCCTTGCACTCAGGTCAGTCAGGGAACTGCACCTAGGATGATTAGTCACCAGACGGGCCGCTTGGATGTGTGCTAGCTATTGGGCACGCTGCAGTGAGGGAATTATAATTACTCTGGGCCGCAGCCAGGCAATTCACTTATAAAACCCGCTCCGTCACTGCCAACGCCACCCCATAGGTCAACTCTTTACACCCCTTCTTTTAAGCTGCCACCAGCTACGGTTTTTCTTACTGAACAATTTATCAAGAGGGTCCGTAGCAACCCCGAATTAGTAGCTTAGTTACTTAGGCACGTGCTAATTCGTTTATAGAGCAGGAGTACCAAACTAATAATTTTATATGTTTATTCCTAAAATGCAGGCAGTGTTTATACAGTATAAAAAGATGTAACAAGCTGAGACAATACAATTATGTACAATGCAGTTAAAACAAAACAGGGTTAAAGGTGAAAAACTTACATGGCACTTAGATCATGGCCGGCTGGGGAGGAGCCACACATCATAGTTCATTTGGAGATTCTTCAGTCAAGTCATCTACAGCTAGATCTGAGAGGAGGAAGCTAGTTGTAAAACTTATACCCCTGGCTTGTGACCTCACAAAAGAGGATGGTTTTCTGGCCACCTCCCAGGGCTAGAAGTTACAGTTTTAAGCTCTGGAAACTTCTACGGACCATAACTCAGCTCGGGGATGAGCAGAATACTGGCAGATCTATCAGTGATCTTATTCTGAAATGACTGTTCTAATGAGTTCAAACTCCGATGAGATAGTCCATGGTGCACCAGAGAATTCCATTTCTCGGGTTCTGTTGGAGTTACGGGTTCACCATTACCACGGGAACGACGCCTGATGGACGCATGATTCAAAACAGTAGCTTTCGTGTCTCTAACATAAGCTCCCTGCGAGTTATGACCAAAAGAATGAATTCCCATGATAGCTATGGGATCATCCCGCAGGGTTTGGAGACAAAGAAATTCCTGAGGTGGGGGGCGAAAGCAAGGAGTGAGCTAGAGGGAGAGAGAAGGAGGGGGGTGGTTTTGCTCTGTGCTGGCAAAAAACGATGGTGGTCGTAGTCCTCTTTGTGGAAAGTTCTAGAACAGCACAAGGAATGGAGCTCCCATTTCAGGGTATCATCACAGGTACCTTCTGTCTTGGGAGTGCCTGCAGCTGACTCTCTGTCCGTGGAGTTCTCCAGGCTCTGGCAGGAGACCAAAAGTGCTCTCGAAAAAGCAGGAGATAGGACGAAACACCATGCAGATAAAAGGCGCCTGGACTCTCCTCCTTTTCTCCCTTGTGACAAGGTGTGGCTTTCCTCCAAATACATTCACCTTAACGTACCATCTTCCAAACTGCATCCTTGATACATTGGTCCTTTTGAGGTATTAATGGTGTGGCATATAAATTGAAGCTACCTGCCTCACTCCGCAATTACTTCCAATGTGTCCCTCCTCAAGCCTGTGGTGCTCAATCAGTTTCATCCTTCTCTGGGCCACACATCTCAGCCTGTTGGTATGGGGAATGAATTTGAGGTAAATAATATTTTAGCCATGAAGAAGGTAAGAGGGAGAACCTCTTTAATCAGGTCCCCAGTCTTGCGCTCTAATGTGCTTCCCAGCATGCGTTCTGCTTTGCCTTGTACCCAGGCGTGCTTCCCAGCGTGCGCTCTGCTTTGCCTTGTACCCAGGCATGCTTCCCAGCGCACACTCTGCCTTGCTTTGTACCCAGGCGTGCTTCCCTATATGCACCCTGTTTTGCCTCTTACCCAAGCGAGCTTCTCGGCACATGCTCTGCACGATCATGTATCCTTCGTGCCCCCCGTGTACACGCCTTGCACTATCCTGTACTCTGCGTGTTCCCGTGTCCTCGCTTTGCATACGTCCGAATCCTGCGTACTCCCTTCTTCTGTGAGCTGGTCCTGTGGTTCTCACTAGGTCAGCTCTATTCAGTAGGACTATCAGCTGTGTATCCACCAGACTTCTGCACAACACAACTGATGGTACCAACCCCATTTATAAGACCAGAAATCTCACTTATTAAACCTGACAGGGCACACCTGTGAAGTGAAAACCATTTCCTACCTCTTGAAGCTCATCAAGAGAATGCCAAGAGTGTGCAAAGCAGTCATCAAAGCAAAAGGTGGCTACTTTGAAGAACCTAGAATATAAGACATACAGTGGTGGCCAAAAGTATTGGCACCCCTGCAATTCTGTCAGATATTACTCAGTTTCTTCCTGAAAATGATTGCAATCACAAATTATTTGCTATTATTATCTTCATTTAATTTGCTTGCAAGGAAAAAACACAAAAGAGAATGAAGCAAAAATCAAATCCTTGATCATTTCACACAAAACTCCAAAAATGGGCCAGACAAAAGTATTGGCACCCTCAGCCTAATACTTGGCTGCACAACCTTTAGCCAAAATAACTGCAAACAACCGCTTCCGGTAACCATCAATGAGTTTCTTACAATACTCTGCTGGAATTGTAGACCATTCTTCTTTGGCAAACTGCTCCAGGTCCCTGATATTTGAAGGGTGCCTTCTCCAAACTGCCATTTTGAGATCTCTCCACAGATGTTCTATGGGATTCAGGTCTGGACTCATTGCTGGCCACCTTAGAAGTCTCCAGTGCTTTCTCTCAAACCATTTTATAGTGCTTTTGGAAGTGTGTTTTGGGTCATTGTCCTGCTGGAAGACCCATGACCTCTGAGGGAGACCCAGCTTTCTCACATTGGGCCCTACATTATGCTGCAAAATTTGTTGGCAGTCTTCAGACTTCATAATGCCATGCACACGGTCAAGCAGTCCAGTGCCAGAGGCAGCAAAGCAACCCCAAAACATCAGGGAACCTCCGCCATGTTTGACTGTAGGGACCGTGTTCTTTTCTTTGAATGCCTCTTTTTTTTCCTGTACACTCTATGTTGATGGTTTTTCCCAAAAAGCTCGACTTTTGTCTCATCTGACCAGAGAACATTCTTCCAAAATGTTTTAGGCTTTCTCAGGTAAGTTTTGGCAAACTCCAGCCTGGCTTTTTTATGTCTCGGGTAAGAAGTGGGGTCTTCCTGGGTATCCTACCATACAGTCCCTTTTCATTCAGACGCTGACAGATAGTACAGGTTGACACTGTTGTACCCTCGTACTGCAGGGCAGCTTGAACTTGTTTGGATGTTAGTCGAGGTTCTTTATCCACCATCCGCACAATCTAGCGTTGAAATCTCTCGTCAATTTTTCTTTTCCTTCCACATCTAGGGAGGTTAGCCACAGCGCCATGGGCTTTACACTTCTTGATGACACTGCGCACGGAAGACACAGGAACATTCAGGTCTTTGGAGATGGACTTGTAGCCTTGAGATTGCTCATGCTTCCTCACAATTTGGTTTCTCAAGTCCTCAGACAGTTCTTTGTTCTTCTTTCTTTTCTCCATGCTCAATGTGGTACACACAAGGACGCAGGACAGAGGTTGAGTCAACTTTAATCCATGTTAACTGGCTGCAGGTGTGATTTAGTTATTGCCAACACCTGTTAGGTGCCACAGGTAAGTTACAGGTGCTGGTGATTACACGAATTAGAGAAGCATCACATGATTTTTCAAACAGTGCCAATACTTTTGTCCACCCCCTTTTTTAGGTTTGGTGTGGAATTATATCCAATTTGGCTTTAGGTCAATTCTTTTTGTGTTTTTTTCATTGAAGACAAATTAAATGAAGATAATAATACCAAAGAATTTGTGTTTGCAATCATTTTCAGGAAGAAACTGAGTATTATCTGACAGAATTACAGGGGTGCCAATACTTTTGGCCACCACTGTAATTTCAGTTGTTACACACTTTTTTTGTTAAGTATATAATTCCACATGTGTTAATTCGTAGTTTTGATGCCTTTAGTGTGAATGTACAATTTTCATAGCCATGAAAATACAGAAAAATCTTTAAATGAGAAGGTGTGACCAAAATTTTGGTCTGTCCTGTGTATTATAGTTCATACAGTTCTACATAGCATAATAGCTGCTAAATCAATTGCCGGCTTCTGTAAAATTATTACAGAACCCAACATGATATGACACATGGTTCCATATAGTAAACCATGTCATATCAAAATGATTTATATATGTCAGTATTTAATCAATATAGTAGTTTGTGTTAGGAAAAATTTGGAAGTCTAGGAGTTAAATTTAAGGCTATAATCGCGGAAAAAAATTGCATGGGCTCCCGCCCAATTTTCTTTGCCAGAGCGGGAAGGCCAGTGACTGAGGACAGATATTCATAGCCTAGAGAGGGACTATTGTTTTTGGGCCCACCCTGGCTGCAAACATCTGGCCACAGCCACCCCAGAAAAGGCACATCTATTATTAGATGGCCTTTTCTGGCACTTAGCCTCGCTATTCCCATTGCCTTTAGTGGTGGCGCATGGGTTAATAAGGGGTTAATGTCACCTTGCTATTTAAAGGTGACATTAATCCGAGTTAATAATGGAGAGGTGTCAATAAGACAACTATCCATTATTAATCCTATAGTAATAAAGGGTTAAAAAGACACACACATTAATTAAAAATTATTTTAATAAAATAATTACACAAAGTTTTTGACCAAATTTATTATTCTGCCAATCCAAATGAATCCCTTGTTCTCCTGTAAAAAATAATAAAATTTTAAAAAAAACAGTATCCATACCTCTCCGCCATTCAGTCAGGTCCCCCGCTGCAATCCATCACAAGGGGTTAACTAGTTTATAACAGGGACCGATGCTAATGCTACCGGCCCAGCTGTAAACCACTGTAGAATGAATTAAATCATGTCTGTGCAGACTCCCCGCCTGACTGGAGATGAACTCAGGAGCATGGGAAAGTTTCTGAACTTTTTCCCACGCTGTCAGATCACCTCAGGTGAGCCATGGACTCCGCACAGCCTCACTGACTACCACTGACGTCACTGAGGCTGCGCTGACTCCCCACCTGACCTGAAGAGAACTCGATAGTGTGGGAAAAAGTTCAGAAACTTTCCCACGCTATTCAGTACATCTCCGGTCAGGCGGGGAGCCTGCGCAGATATGATTTTATTCATTCTGCTGTGGTTTACAGCCGGGCCGGTAGTAAACTTCTACCTTTTAAGGATTATGGAGGCCACTGTGCCTTTACAAATCAAGTCCTACCAGTTTAATTAAACATAGCTGGACTTCAATAAAGGAGTAGAACCCTCTCAAGGAGGATCACAAGGAAATGGACAGCATGTGACATAAATATGAGTGTCTGAGCAAAGGGTCTGAATACTTATGACCATGTGATATTTCAGTTTTTATTTTTTAATAAATTTGCAAAAATTTCTACATTTCTGTTTTTTTTCAGTCAAGATGGGTGCAGAATGTACATTAACGAGAAAAAAATTAACTTTTTTGAATTTACCAAATGGCTGCAATGAAACAAAGAGTGAAAAATTTAAAGGGGTCTGAATACTTTCCGAACCCACTGAATACCAGGATGGGGGACATTTATACCAGGAAGGAGCCCAAGATGGAGGACATTATTACATAATGAGAGAGAGGGGGCAACTTGTACATCCTCATAGATTTTAGTATGATACCAGGGCCCATACATTTGACTAACATGAAGAGGTGTGAGTTGGAGAGGGGCAGATGCAAATCTTGCATCGGGGCCCATCGAACTCTGGTTATGCCACTGTCAATAATGGTTGGAGAGTAGTCATCCTGTGCTGTGTGGAGGGACTACTGAGAAATGTTATCCAGGATGAGGAAGATTAGTGGAGGAATGCTAGGTCTTGCCTAGCAGGGACACAGGAAGACACTGCTGAGACAAAACTTGTTTGTTTTACAGACAGATGAAGAGAGGTGTCTGCCAAGTTTATCTGTGTAACCAAACTGAATCTGTTAAGGGCCCCGTCTCACATTGTGACACACCAGCGATCCCGACAACTATCAGGATCGCTGGTGTGCCGCTACATGATCGCCACTGAGCTGCCAAACAGGCAGCTCAGGCAGCGATCAGGACAGCGGCACTGCGGGTAACGTCGCCTAGTTACCCGCAGTGTACGTTGGATATCAGCCCGCTGATGCAGGGAGCTGGTAACCAAGGTACACTTCGGGTTTCCAGGCGCTGCACGGTGCCTGGAAACCCGACGTGTACATTGGTTACCAGCTCCCCTGCAGCAGCGTGCTGGTATTGTCACGGGTGTGTCGCTGCGAAGATTGTCGCGATTGCACACCCTGACTTCTCACAGCTGAGTTTCTGGTGCTGGTGTTTTTTCGGCAGAGAGGGAGTTAATTCTCCCTCTCTCTGTGCTGGACAAGAACAGCCTCGCTCAGCTGCAATTAATGTTGTTGTAATTGGATTCCTTCAAATACCTGCTTGTCTGCTAGGGAAGTGTCGGTGAAAGCATTCATGCAGACCAGCAGAGCGGATCGTATTGAGAAGTCTAAAGCTAAGAATACCTGTTGTGGTTTTCTCCTCTCCTCGCTTTATTATTTATCTCCTTACCCGTTGGTGTTCCCTCTGTAGTGGTAGTTTTGTATGCAAGGTGGTCTTTTATTTTACCCCTTGTACTGTCTCGTTCGTCTTATACTGTGTGTGAAGGCAGTTACCTTCCAGTTCCCTGTGGTGGTAATCAGGGTCTTTCTCAGGACTAGATTACAGTGGTTAGGGATTCACAGGAGATAGGGTTACGCTGGCGGCCTGGACCTCTGTACCATCAACAGTACCTTAAGGTAGAGGGATTAGTCAGGACCCCAGCTTAGGGTCAGCATAGACCCCGGTCCTCCTGTATACAGAGACAGCGTGACATTTTCACCGACCTTACTAAAGATTCCCCCCAGCCACCATGGATCCAGTAGCCAGTCTAGCTCAGCAGTTGCAGAGTTTGTCCATGGAGCTGAGGGACGTTAAGTCCAAGGTTTTGTACCCCCCGGAGCAAGCCAGACCTGAACCTAAAGTAGCTCTCCCGGACAGGTTCACTGGAGGGCGGGACAAATTTTTTGCTTTCCGGGAGGCATGTAAATTGTACTTTCAGGTGCGACCTCGGTCATCTGGGAGTGAAGATCAAAGGGTGGGAATTGTCATCTCGCTCCTTCAAGGGGACCCCCAATCCTGGGTGTTCTCTCTTCCCCCGGGCTCCCCGGCTCTCTAGTCAGTGGATAGATTTTTCGCAGCTCTGGGTCTTGTATATGATGACCCGGATCGGGTCTCCCTTGCTGAAACTAAGTTACGTAAGATACAGCAGGGAGATCATCCGGCAGAGGAATTTTCTTCGGAGTTCCGTAGGTGGGCCACGGACACCCAGTGGAATGACCCGGCTCTTAGGAGCCAGTTTTGTCAAGGTTTATCTGACAAATTAAAAGATGTGTTGGCGCAGTATGACCCTCCCACGACACTGGAAGCCGCTATGGCCCTTGCTATTCGTATTGACAGACGTCTTCGGGAGAGGTGCGGGGTAATTTCGCCCCCTGTGATGACTCCACCTTCCTCAAGGGTCCCTTATACGGAGGTTCCCCTGGTCAGTCCAGAGGAGCCTATGCAATTAGGAGGGACATCATTCCGGGGGAGGGGATCGGTGGGGCGCCACAAAACAAGAAGTTGTTTCTTCTGTGGAAAAAAGGGACATTTTATTAGGGGGTGTCCATCCCGTCCTTTGCAGAGTGAGAAGTCGCCGGAAAACTATTGATCCCAGATTGTGTGGTGGACGGCAATCTGGGAGTAAGTATTTCGTCCCTAAGCTCGTCTCAGTTTCTCGTACCGGCGGAGGTGGTGGTGGGTGCGAGAACTGAGAGGATATCTGTTCTTCTGGATAGTGGGGCCGGGGCTAATCTGGTGGATGCTCGCTTTGCCCGGGTTCAAGGTATGCGATTGAGTGTGTTGGCTAAACCCGTCCCCATATTCTCGATCGACGCCAGACCTCTCGGTCAGGGAAGTTTTGTGCAAGCAGTGCATAACATAGATCTTCAAGTGGGGGCGCTACATAAGGAACTGTTGTCTTGTTATGTGTTGGAGGGTCTTCCCACTCCTATAGTGCTGGGCCTGCCTTGGCTAACTAAGCATAACCCGGTTATTAATTGGCAATCCAGAGAGATAAGCCAATGGAGCGATTTCTGTAATAAAAACTGCATGAATACGGTCATTGGTGCGGTCGCTCCTAGGGCCTTACCTCCATTTCTGGTGGACTTTGAGGATGTATTCTCGGAGAAAGGGTGTCAAGAACTACCTCCTCATCGCGAGTATGACTGTTCTGTTAACTTGCTCCCTGGGGCCAAGTTACCGAAATCTAGGTTGTATAACCTTTCTGGTCCTGAGAGACAGGCCATGAAGGATTATATTTCAGAGAGTCTGACTAAGGGGCATATTAGACCTTCATCTTCCCCGGTGGCCGCGGGGTTCTTCTTTGTGAAGAAAAAAGATGGAGGCCTACGCCCTTGCCTGGATTTCCGTGAGCTTAATCGGATTACGGTCCGAGATCCGTATCCGCTCCCACTTATTCCCGATCTCTTCAATCAGATTGTGGGTGCCAAATGGTTATCTAAGTTGGATCTCAGGGGGGCGTACAATCTGATTAGGATGAAGAGGGGGATGAGTGGAAGACGGCGTTTAACACTCCGGAGGGGCATTATGAGAACCTTGTCATGCCATTTGTTCTGAGTATTGCCCCGACGGTGTTTCAACACTTTGTAAATGACATCTTTCGCCACCTAATGGGACAGTTTGTGGTCATATATCTGGATGATATCTTAATTTACTCGCCAGATCTTGTGTCTCATCAGGAGCATGTTAGGCAGGTGTTGCAGATCTTGCGGGATAATAAACTGTACGCCAAATGGGAGAAGTGTGTGTTCGCCGTACAGAAACTTCAGTTTTTAGGATTCCTGGTGTCTGCATCCGGTTTTCGTATGGACCCTGGGAAAGTGCGGGCAGTTCTTGAGTGGGATCTGCCAGAGGATCTTAAGGCATTACAACGTTTCCTGGGGTTTGCTAACTACTACCGGAAATTCATTCGTAATTTTTCGTCCATAGTTAAACCTCTCACAGACATGACTAAAAAAGGGACGGATTTTTCAAAGTGGTCTGACAAGGCTTGTCAAGCGTTTTCCTCTTTGAAAAAATGTTTTGCTTCAGCACCCATACTTATTCAGCCTGATGCGTCACAGCCATTCATTGTTGAGGTGGACGCTTCCGAGGTAGGGGTGGGAGCAGTATTGTCACAAGGTTCGTCCCCTGGTAAATGGCATCCGTGCGCCTTCTTCTCTAAAAAATTGTCATCCGCTGAGAGGAACTATGATGTCGGTAATAGGGAGCTCTTGGCCATTAAGTTGGCTTTTGAGGAGTGGCGTCATTTTTTGGAGGGGGCAGTCCACCCGGTCACCGTCATTACCGATCACAAAAACCTGCTATATTTAGAGTCCGCTAAACGTCTGAATCCCAGACAAGCTAGGTGGTCGTTGTTTTTTACCAGGTTTAATTTTGTTGTCACATATCGTCCTGGGTCAAAAAATGTTAAGGCGGACGCCTTATCTCGCTGTTTCCCAGGGGCTGGGAATACGGAGGACCCGGTTCCGGTCCTTCAGGAGGGGGTGGTGGTGTCGGCAGTATGCTCTGAGCTTGAGGAGGAGGTATTGGAGGCTCAGGGGGACGCCCCTGTAGGACCTCCAGGGAGACTGTTTGTTCCAAATCAGTTGCGACAAAAGGTGATCGAGGCACACCATAATTCAGCTTTGGCGGGACACTCAGGGAGTAAAGCAACTGAGGATCTCCTCTCGCGCCGGTTTTGGTGGCCTAACTTACATAGGGAGGTGGTAACTTTTGTCGCGTCCTGCGAGGTTTGTGCACGCTCTAAGACCCCACATACCCGTCCGTCGGGGACCCTCTTACCTTTGAAGATCCCGGAGCGTCCGTGGACTCATCTGTCTATGGACTTCATTACGGATCTCCCGCCATCTTCAGGTAAAACAGTCATACTCGTTGTAGTGGACAGTTTCAGCAAGATGGCACATTTTATCGCTCTTCCTGCTCTTCCTAATGCTAAAACTCTTGCGCAGGTGTTTATTGGGGAGATTGTAAGGCTTCACGGGGTACCCTCTGATGTGGTGTCGGATCGGGGGTCTCAGTTTGTGTCCAAATTCTGGAGAGCATTTTGTACACGGCGGGGGATGCAGTTGTCATTTTTATCGGCTTTTCACCCGCAGACCAATGGTCAGACAGAGCGTCTAAACCAGAGCTTGGAGACATATCTCCGGTGTTTTGTGTCAGAGAACCAGGAGGACTGGGCTTCTTTCTTGCCTCTGGCGGAGTTTGCTCTAAATAATAGGCGGAGCGAGTCCACTGGTAAGTCCCCGTTTTTTGGGGCATATGGTTTTCACCCCCAGTTTTGTACTTTCAATAGGGGGGGCTCTTCTGGGGTTCCTGAGGAGGAACGATTTTCGTCGTCACTTGCTTCAGTGTGGAGAGGAGTGCTGAATAATCTGAGTACTATGGGGAACCGATACAAACGTATGGCTGATAGGAGGAGAGTGTCTGGTCCGGACCTAAGTGTGAATGATCTGGTATGGTTGTCTACCAAGAATATAAAACTTAAGGTTCCCTCCTGGAAACTGGGTACCAGGTTCATCGGGTCATACAAGATCAGTTCTATAATTAATCCGGTTGCATTCCGTCTTGACCTCCCTCCTACATTTAAAATTCATGTGTTCCACAGATCGTTACTTAAGAAGTATGTGGCGCCGGTGATACCTTCACCTTTACCTCCTCCTCCTGTGGTGGTCAATGGTAACTTGGAGTTCCAGGTGTCGAGAGTCATCGATTCACGTCTGAATCGCCGGTCCCTTCAGTACCTTGTTCATTGGAGGGGGTATGGTCCTGAGGAGAGGACGTGGGTTTCTGCGTCGGATATTAACGCAGACCGATTGGTTCGGGCCTTCCACACTACTCACCCAGATAAACCCGGCCCTGAGGGTCCGGAGGCCCCTCGTAGAAGGGGGGTACTGTCACGCGTGTGTCGCTGCGAAGATCGTCGCGATTGCACACCCTGACTTCTCACAGCTGAGTTTCTGGTGCTGGGTGTTTTTCGGCAGAGAGGGAGTTAATTCTCCCTCTCTCTGTGCTGGACAAGACCAGCCTCGCTCAGCTGCAATTAATGTTGTTGTAATTGGATTCCTTCAAATACCTGCTTGTCTGCTAGGGAAGTGTCGGTGAAAGCATTCATGCAGACCAGCAGAGCGGATCGTATTGAGAAGTCTAAAGCTAAGAATACCTGTTGTGGTTTTCTCCTCTCCTCGCTTTATTATTTATCTCCTTACCCGTTGGTGTTCCCTCTGTAGTGGTAGTTTTGTATGCAAGGTGGTCTTTTATTTTACCCCTTGTACTGTCTCGTTCGTCTTATACTGTGTGTGAAGGCAGTTACCTTCCTGTTCCCTGTGGTGGTAATCAGGGTCCTTCTCAGGACTAGATTACAGTGGTTAGGGATTCACAGGAGATAGGGTTACGCTGGCGGCCTGGACCTCTGTACCATCAACAGTACCTCCAGGTAGAGGGATTAGTCAGGACCCCAGCTTAGGGTCAGCATAGACCCCGGTCCTCCTGTATACAGAGACAGCGTGACAGGTATCCAACGCACACATTGGGTTTCCAGGCACAGCCCCGGCGCCTGGAAATCCGATGTGTACCTTGGTTACCAGCTGATCGCTGGTCTCCTGCCTGTCACACGCAGCGATGCGTGCTGGCCAGCGGGAGACCAGCGATCAAAAAAAGTCCAGGCATTTCTGACACGACCAGCGATTCACAGCAGGGGGGCTGATCACTGGTACTTGTCAGACATAGCGAGATCGCTGCTGAGATCGCTGTTTAGCAGCGATCTCGCTATGTGAGACGGGGCCCTAAGTCGTGTGCCACCACCTGAGGTCAATATGCTATTCCTCTGTGACAGACATTGGGCATATAAAGATCTCCGCCTGCTATCAGCTATGTCTGTGACTCTTCAAGTTCTTCAGTAAAGAATAGTCAGTTTACAGCAATTATTGCCTGTCCTGTTCCTGTGAGAGTTACATCCACCAGAGGGTGGACCATGCCTCAACATCTGGCCACCAAGGAAGCACAAATAACATGGTGAAGCCCTTCACACATCTACATGCATATGGGCAGCACGGTGGCTCAGCGCTGGAGTCCTGGGTTCGAATCCCACCAAGGATAACATCTGCAAGGAGTTTGTATGTTCTCACCGTGTTTGCGTGGGGTTTCTTCCGGTTCTCCGGTTTCCTCCCACACTCCAAAAAACATACTGATAGGGAATCTAGAATGTGAGCCCCATCGGGGACAGCAACGATAATGTGTGCAAACTGTAAAGCGCTGCGGAATATGTTAGCGCTATATAAAAATAAAGATTATTATTATTACATGCAACTTTATCACTGGCACTTAGGTCTAGACATGTCTCGGCTTGTTCGCGACTTGCATGGTTGTTCCTTTCTATCTGGAAATTCAATTGTATACCTCTCTTTAGTGAGATTATGTGATCTCATGATTAATATATGGATCCCAGTCATTTAGGAGGGATCCGAACAGCATTATAAAACTTCACATCCATTAGGGAAGCATGTTATGAATGTGCTAGAGATGGTTTCTGAGCAGAGGCTCCCTCTGGTGGTTACAGACAGTACTGAATCTTTCAGCGAGGAATGGCAATCTGGGATCACGGACTGGTCTGATATAAGGGAGGTTCCCTCCCATGATGGTTGCCGGTGATCAATTGTTCTTGTCTCAATTGTGGTTCCTGGTTCATTTGGAAGCTTGCTGAGTCTTGCCTGCATATTCTGCTATCAGATAAGATATTTTCTGCTTTTATTTTTGGGCTTGCTTTTTGCATTGTTCCCTACACTTCTGTGGTCAGCCAGGTCCCCTCCGGGGGCTTGTGCTCCTCTCAGTTTATCTGGAGCCACTGTTGTTTGTTCATTTGCTTTTTCCTGTTTTTTCAGTGACTGCGGCTTAGTTTTGTTACACCAGAGAACTGGTTTAGGTGGTAGAGGTCGTGTGATCTCAGGTGTTTTTGCAATCAGACGAGTTGGTATTTTTTAGGTTTTTTTTTATTGCAGTGAGTATCCTTTCCTGTACTTTTCTGTCTAGACAGATTGGGCCCCAGCGTTTGCTCATACTATTTTCTGTCTGTGTCCGTGCTTCTTCTTGTCTAACCGTCATTACATGTTTGGGGGCTTCCTATTTTCTTTGGGGATCTGCTTCGGGGCAGATAGCTTTCATCTTTCTGCCTTTAGGTGTAGTTATCTCTCAGGCTGTGACGAGGCGTCTAGGATCAATGTAGGAACGCTCCACGGCTACCTCTAGTTGTGTGGTTAGTTCAGGTTACTGCAATCCAATAGGTTCCAGCCTCTGGTGTATTGCCGTTTTTGCTTATTCTCCTCAGCTACCGAAACATAACAGAAGCAGCCTTTGGAAATCTTTGGTGAGTTTTTTTTCTTCTGGTTTCCTGTATAAAGTGAGGCCTGAATAGCAACTGGCATTGATTGTGTCATTACCTTAACCTATGCCAATGTTGTTGTTGGGTGGTAAGTTACTTTCTTTGATGATATTTCATAGGGCCCTACGTGACCAATGGAAAACATATAAATTTATGGAATAGAAGACTGAGGGTTGTAGCTTCAAGAAAGCACTGCTGTTGGCTTCCTTTTTCCCACCCTCCCGCCTTCTTTATCATTTACATAATTACGGCATCTTTATTAGAAGCAAGGGATACGTTGCTGGTGGTGAGCCGACTTTCCAAATTACTTGTTGGACCAATTTTTATCTTATGGTGGTTCTTAAAGGTTTAATAGCATATTGGTTATGGCTTACGTTTTCCATTAAATTTGATGTTAATAAAGATGTCCGTGGCTTAAATCCTCCTCCAACTGCATGTATGCATTTCTTTATTAGAATTAATAATCTGGGTATTTTTGTTTTGATTGCTATGCTTTACTTGCCAAATTGTATAATCCCGTGCATTAGGTGATTGATAGCAGAGCAGAGAGGAGAAAGAAGCAGAGTGAAATCTAAAATTCACAATAGAATCTGAAAAGAAGAAAACAGGAACCTGAACAACAGGGAAGCCAATGCTCTGTGTATAAAACAAGTGCAGCATTTGATAGGCAATGAGGTGGTGGTGGGGGAGGAAGAGGGGCAGAGATTTAAAAAATACAAACAGAAAAAGGGGTTTGATAAAGTTCACCACTTCCATGGGTAGTTCTGACATATGAGTCAGTGTACGGTGATGATGAAGAACTTGTCACAATCCATTTTTGGATTTGTGGTAGCTCTGGTTCCATTCATTTAAAACTTTTTTCCTTTTGAACCATTGGGGGCTAATATCAGTTTTTCCCCTGCTGGCAATCTGATGTAATTGCACTGCTGCTGGGTCAGCTGATGTGGGTGGTGACCACTCCCACCAGCCTTTAAAAAGTCACCTTATGCATCAGCTGACTGTTGGTGATACAGGTCCTTTCTGAAAACCAGCCTCACAGAAGCAGCTCTCTGGTGTCAACCACATTTGGTGTTTGGAGTCCAGTTGTGTTTTCTGCTGAGTGGAGCTTAGCAGCGGTGTTCACAAGCGAAGTGTTGTGTTTTTGTTACCTTGTCCCTTTGGTGTTTAACTTCCCCCTGTGTTTATTATCTGCAGAGGTGAGGCTAGTGCTCCTTGCTGGCCAGTAAACTAGCCAGGGCAGTTATAGGTGACAACTAGGGACGAGGTATCTTAACGGCAGCGGGGGGAAGGACCCGCATAGGGCGTTAGGAGAGTGCAGGAACAAGTTCAGGTTTGAGCTCAGGTGGTGACCATCCCTTATTCCCTATTGTTAGGGCACTCCTCACGCCTTTCCCATCCCGCTGTGTGCGAGTTGTGCCGTCCACTGACCGACCACCCATTGGGTCATATCACACATTGAGACATGACTCCTAGCAGGTTCGAAACTCATGGACTTAGTGTTTGGAACTTACTTTGATTTTATTGTTCTTTTAAGTACAGTGGGTACGGAAAGTATTCAAACCCCTTTAAATTTTTCACTCTTTGTTTGATTGTAGCCATTTGGTAAATTCAAAAAAGTTCATTTTTTTTCTCATTAATGTACACTCTGCACCACATCTTGACTGAAAAAAAAACAAAAATGTAGAATTTTTTGCAAATTTATTAAAAAAGAAAAACTGAAATATCACATGGTCATAAGTATTCAGACCCTTTTAGTCAGACACTCATATTTAAGTCACATGCTGTCCATTTCCTTGTGATCCTCCTCGAGATGGTTCTACTCCTTCATTGGTGTCCAGCTATGTTTAATTAAACTGATAGGACTTGATTTGTAAAGGCACACACCTGTCTATATAAGACCTCACAGCTCACAGTGCATGTCAGACCAAATGAGAATCATGAGGTCAAAGGAACTGGACAAGGAGCTCAGAGACGGAATTGTGGCAAGACACAGATCAAGGCCAAGGTTATAAAAGAATTTCTGCAGTACTCAAGGTTTCTAAGAGCATAGTAGCCTCCAAAATCCTTAAATTGAAGAAGTTTGGGACCACCAGAAGACTTCCTAGACCTGGCCGTCCTGCCAAACTGAGCAATCATGGGAGAAGAGTCTTGGTGAGAGAGGTAAAGAAGAACCCAAAGATCACTGTGGCTGAGCTCCACAGATGCAGTAGGGAGATGGGAGAAAGTTCCTCAAAGTCAACTATCACTGCAGCCAGTCTGCCTTTATGGCAGAGTGGCCCTATGGAAGCCTCTCCTCAGTGCCAGACATATGAAAGCCCGCATAGAATTTCCACATGAAGGACTCCCAGACTACGAGAAATAAGATTCTCTGGTCTGATGAAACGAAGATAGAACTTTTTGGTGATAATTCTAAGTGGTATGTGTGGAGAAAACCAGGCACTGCTCATCACCTGCTCAATACAATCCCAACAGTGAAACATGGTGGTGGCATCATTATGCTATGGGGGTATTTTTCAGCTGCAGGGACAGGACGAATGGTTGCAATTGAAGGAAACATGAATGTGGCCAAGTACAGAGATATCCTGGATGAAAACCTCTTCCTGAGTGCTCTGGACCTCAGACTTGGCCGAAGGTTCACCTTCCAATATGACAATGACCCTAAACACACAGCTAAAATAACAAAGGAGTGGCTTCACAACAACTCTGTGACCATTCTTGACTGGTCCAGCCAGAGCCCTGACTTAAACCCAATTGAGCATCTCTGGAGAGACCTGAAAATGGCTGTCCACCAACGATCACCCTCCAACCTGACGGAACTGGAGAGGATCTGCAAGGAAGAATGGCAGAGGATCCCCAAATCCAGATGTGCAAAACTTGTTGCATCATTCCAAGAAGACTCATGGCTGTACTAGCTCAAAAAGGTGCTTCTACTCAATACTGAGCAAAGGGTCTGAATACTTATGACCATGTGATATTTCAGTTTTTCTTTTTTAATAAATTTGCAAAAAATTCTACATTTCTGTTTTTTTTTCAGTCAAGATGTGGTGCAGAGTGTACATTAATGAGAAAAAAATGAACTTTTTTGAATTTACCAAATGGCTGCAATGAAACAAAGAGTGAAAAATTTAAAGGGGTCTGAATACTTTCTGTACCCGCTGTATCTCAATAAATGAGAAGTTGTAGTGCTACTTACCCTGCTGGATTATACTACAATATCCTACAAAAAAACAGTTCTTATTATACTAAAACGCCAATGAAGTAATTAAGCCCCTTTGTTGCCAAATCACAATAAAAAATATCTCCTAAGTGTCCACAGGCAGCAGTGTCCTGTTACCTATCTGTGCACAGTATGTTTCCTTTGTTTCCTACACAGTATGATGTCTTCTTAGTGACTCCACACAATGCAACACCACACAGTACAATGCTTTCAAGCTCAGAACTCCTCCTACTTGCCTGCAGTCTCCTGGATGTCTCCCACCTGCCTGTGGTTTCCTACACTCAGCTTACCTGCCTGTGATCTTCTGGACATCTCCCGCCTGCCTGCAGTTTCATATACTCTGCCTATCTGACTGTGGTCTTCTGGATGTCTCCCTACTGCCTGCGGTTTCCTGCACTCTGCCTACCTGTCTGTGGTCTTCAGGACGTCTCCCGCCTGCCTGCACCCGGCCTATCTGACAGCAGTTTCCTGCATCCTTCCTGCCTGCAGTTACTTTCAGCCTACCTGCCTGCTGTCTCCTGTCCATCGACTGTCTGTATCCCACTCTATACACACACCCGTGGTCCGTGTACCCACTCGGATCTTGGTCTTGAAGGATCCGCCACACATGGAGAGTAGAGTCTAAGGCCACATTCACACGTTCAATATTTGTAGCCAAAACCAGGAGTGGGAGATAAATACAGAAGTGGTGACATGTTTCTATTATACTTTTCCTCTGAGTTCCACTACTGATTTTGGCTACAAATACTGATGTAAAATACTGACCAAATACTGAACATGTGAACATGGCCTAACAGCCAAGAAGTGTTCTCTGCCATACGATGGAGAATAAATGGGATTTTGCAGAGCCTCTTTATTATTATTTTATTATTATACATTTTTATAGCGCCATTTATTCCATGGCGCTTTACATGAGAAAAGGGGCAAATATAGACAAGTACAATAAACGTGAGCAATACAAGGCACACACAAGTACAGAAGGAGAGAGGACCCTGCCCGCAAGGGCTCACAGTCTACAGGGATGGGTGAGGATACACTAGGAGAGGGTAGAGCTGGTCATGCGGTGGTTCAGTAGACTGAGGATCACTGCAGGTTGTAGACTTGTCGGAAGAGGTGGGTCTTCAGGTTCTTTTTGAAGGTTTCCATGGTAGGCACGAGTCTGATGTGTTGGGGTAGAGAGTTCCAGAGTATGGGAGAGGCACAGGAGAAGTTTTGTATGCGGTTGTGGGAAGAAGAGATAAGAGAGGAGTAGAGGAGGAGATCTTGAGAGGATCGAAGGTTGCTTGTGGGTATGTACCGGTGTCAAGGTAAAATATAATTTTCTACTTCTATATTTTTATATTTATATGTTTATATTTTGATATGTCAAGATAACCACGAAGTTTCCCTTAAATGATATTATTCAGATTGAAACTTATTTTAAGATAATGTCAGTATCTGCTGGTGTCTGTCTCCACCTTGTGTCCTATCACTGTATTACACTAACTATCTAATAACTTGAACTGAATTCACTAAAATGCCCCCACCTTTTGGGAATTGAGGAACCACATGATACACAAGAAGAACAGAATCGTTTCTCAAGAAATGAAACTAAGGATGACAACACGATAAAGGAGGACTTAGAAGAAGATCTAAGGACCAATTAGGATGACCAGATGCTGGACGTGTACATATATGGACATGTTCAGTATACCTCCCTCCCCCAATCTTTCCTTTACTCCACCCTAATGTTCTGTGTATGTAATCTTATGTATGTGAATAAAAAGTTCAGTGCTTGCTGAAGATGGTCGCCTAATAGCACCGTTTTTTTTAGAGCACGTTCTGAAGTCTGAACCAGCTTATTGCCTGATTCATTCTTGGTCGACCCGTGCTCGTAGTCTAATTTGGAGTGACTGAGGACGAGTAGTATGTCGTTACGACCCCGACATTTGGCGCCTAGCAACGTGGGGCAGTGGATTGCCGCCCGTCCGGACCCATCCTGAGGACTTTGCGGTGGTGCCCGCGGTGACTGAGTTCGAGGACTGATCACCCTCCGTTGAACACGGTAAGTTGGGATCATATATTTTATATGCGTCCCACTTGCCTGTGTGTCAGTCATTGTTGGCTTAAGCTGTATTGTCTTTTTGGGTCTGGGTGGGTGACCGGTTGAGTGGTGAGACCAAGGGCAATCCCACGCCACGAACCAGCAAGTGAGACCGAGTGACGTTGCATGTCTGCACGTGCTTGAGTCAAAATTACCACGTTCCTCCTCCTCCAGTCACTGTACTTTTATATAGAAAGTCGTCTCCCGTGATTATCTGGCAGTGTCTAAATTTCTAGTATTTTATAGAGAATTGTGGGAGGGGTGCGCATACCTAAATTTTGCTAGGAGACAAGTTGAGGGGGTTCTCTTTGTCTCAGACAAATGGAGGGGGTCCTCTTTGTCTAAACACTGGAAGTCTCATTAGGAGAAGTCCAGGTGTCAGCATATAGAGGGGGACTCTGTGCTGTGTAGAGTGTCACGGTGTGCTGCGCTATTACGTCACCATCCACAGTTAGGTAAGGGACAGAATTGAGGGGGACTCTCTGTCTTGTCACAGTATTGAGGGGGACTCTGCAGTGACGGGTGGTGACCTGCGAGTGACGCCGGTGGTCTGAGTCGCGACAGATCATTACACTCTGTTAATATTATGATGCGCATGTTTAAATCAAACAAAACCCACAAGTTAGAGGGTGGTGCTTTGGGAGTGGTTGAATTGATGGAATCACGTGGAGGCAAGAAGACTGTTAAGAAAGTGAGGAGTTTGTATAAGATAATGAGCTTACCGAGTATGAGCAGATTTCAGCCTTCAGTGTAGAAGGATTATGTAGCATAGAAGAAAGGAAAGTTGGGTGATGAGGGACTTCTGCATCAGGCTCAGGCACATTTGAGAGTAGCAAATAATTTAAAAATTTAAGACTGGAAGGAAGTAAATGGAGCAGGAGATTTAGAAGGTGCTGAGCCTTTGTTTGGATATGTAAAATGCTCTGCATGTGAATTTGTTGATGTAACTAAAATGGCCGCTGTGCCTCAGATACCCATCATAGTGCCAAATAGTTCCTAACCACAGCCCTATAATGGTGCCGATCTCAGAACAAAGGGAGGTTGGACTTGTCATGTGTGTGGTGAACAGAATCCGCCCTGGGCGGAGACCTGCCGTGTTTGTGGGGCGGGTCGCCCCTGGTGTAATGCCCAGCCCATCGCCCCTCCCACACCCAGCGGCCATTTTGGTAAAACCAGTGGCCATCTTAATACACCTGGAAATGACCAACACCCCATCTCCTCTGGCGGCCATCTTGAGACACCCAAGCACACCCAGTCAGGCCTATATCCCTTGCTGACACCAACCAGGGCCTACTACCAGCCCCCGCCCGCACCTGTGCAGGCCACAGCTCCCAATATGGCACCAGATGCAACACCATTGTTCCCTTTCACACACCCCAACCCGGCTGCAATGCATGAATCTTCAGTTTTTCAGACAATGATCAGAAGCCGCCGCCGTGATATTATGGGATCTAACGAAGGGAGGAGGATCAGGAGAGGGAAGAGGGGTGGGCCCCTCAACAGCCACCACTATCCCCAGCAGCACCAGTATCTTTTCTTCCCTCCTCCATTCCCCCACCAGAGATGAGGCACCTTCCTCTCCTTCACAAATCCTCAGAGAGGACAGTCGCTCTGTAAGGTTCACGGAAAATCCGGTCAGACCCCCAGCTCCCGGTGTACTTGAAAACTGGTATCCCTGCCATTCACAGCATTACACAGACCGCAACGGAAATCCAGTGACATTATCCATAGGGTACGGTGATATCCTGACACATCGGGTTGGTGCTATAGTTAGTCCTGTCAACTCCAACTGCTCCAATAAAGGGGTCTGGCTCTATTAATAGCCCAAGCTGGAGGTCCCATCGTCACTGCAGAATGCGTGGCTCATATACACACTCATGACCCTTTGCCACCTGGACAGACTCTGACAACCCATGCAGGGGACCTTCCCGCTGATATCATCATCCATGCAGTAGGTCCAGTCCATGATCCTCTAAACTCAAATGAGTCACGGGCCACCCTTCGGGCCACTATACATTCAATACTCCATCATGCTGGTATGTTAAAAACAGAAGACATTAGGCACCAGGAATTATTTGAAACCAATGATAAAATAGCAAATTTGTGATTGCTTTGTCTAAAGAGTTAACTAACACCCACTCTATAGTGTCTGCTTCTCTCCCAGAATTTACAGGTGACACGGTGCACGATTTCTCGCCTGGTGACCTTGTATACATAAAAAAATTTATGAGAAGAGACTGTCTCCAGCCCAGATTTGAGGGTCCCTACACTGTGGTCCTGTCCACCCCTACTGCCCGAAGCTCGAGGGCAAGAGCACCTGGATTCACGCCTCCCACTACAAGAAGGACAAGATTAGCCAGCAGTCATGAACCTTCCGTTACATATCCTTTTGAGCTATATCCTGATCTCCAGTAGTGCCAGCATGCCCACCTTCTGGGTGAATACTACAACCCCTGTGGTTATCTTTAAGTTCGATTTCTATCAAATATTTAACTGTGATAGGAATGATTTCAAGGGATCAACGCACCAGACTCAGGGGAAAAGGGATATTTTATCTCAGTGTCACCCGCTCAAGGAATAAAAACTGTTATGATTGGTCAAATATGGGATAGAAAACAGAAAAAGGGAAAATTGGCAGATGAAGCTAGATACAATAGATTGATAGATGAGACATACAAGTGTTATATTTGTAGGAACGGATCTGGTAATGCAGAAGTCAGTGACAGCAAGCAGAGATAAGTGCTGGCAGCAGCGAGATGGCATTTTGCTTTAGACCAAGGTCACTCTACAGATAAGCAACCTGCAGGCTGAGGGAGAGAGGACACACAAACTACGCAGTGGTTTGACCAGCCCCTCCCGTCGGGTATTCGTGAGGATGCACAGGGTTTTAGTCAAATTTGTTGAATAGGTTTTATGAATAGACACAGTACGTAAGAATAGAAGGGCTAGGCATGTGAATAGAAGGTACAGTAAGTTAATTTGAACGGACCAGGAAAGTGATGTGTTGTCACAATTGCAAGCACATATTGAGTATCATCCGGATGGAACTGTCACTATGACACCAGGACTGAAGCAGAGCACTCTTTGTAAAATCATGTCGCTAGACGTTGCTAATACAGAGGACATAAATGAATTTCCTTCAATGTTAGAAGGTGTGATACCGCATGATTTCTGGGCTTTAGATAAAACGGATGTGGGCAGATTAAGGGTGCAGCCAGTCATGGTCAAATTAAAGCCAGGTGCAATCCTGCCCCAATAGAGACAGTATCCTCTTAAGTTTAGCTCAAGAAACGGCTATTGCTCAGCAGATGCAGAAACTGGTAACAAGGGATGTTTTAGTTAAAACCTAGCCCCCACCTTCGGCATCTCTGCAGCTAAGAGTAAGGTTCCTTATCAATGGCCTTGACAGTACAAATTCCAATCTTCAGCTTCCCCCTTCGGCTACGAGATTTAACCCTCTATGTATTGGCTGGTACAATATATATATGTATACACTTTTGTTCCAGATATCTCAGGATGCTGCTTAGTTTACAGTTATTGATTTTGCCAATGTTATTTATTTATAATATGTTGATGATTTACTGATTTGTGCCCCCTCCAGGAAACAATGTAGTATTGCAACAATATTACTTATGTTGTTTTTGTACCAAGCAGGTTGTAAAGCGTTAAAGGATAAACTGCAATTTTGTAAATCTTCAGTTATCTTTTTGGAATATTGTATTATACCGGGGGGAACGACATCTGACCAGCGCTCGCAAAGAAGCTGTACAGAATTTTCCTATTCCTGTTAATGTTGCCGCTCTTAGGATATTTCTTAGACTGATTTTCTACTGCAGGCAGTGGATTCGTGCTGTGTCAATCCTCATGCAGCCTCTCTATGACTGTATCACCATTGTGTTTTTTTAAACTAACTCCTGAAGGTATAGACTGTTTTTATTCCCTCAAAAACAGGATTGTGGCAGCTCCAGCGCTAGGAACCCTCAACTATGAACTACCATTCACCTTGTATCTCCATGAACAGCAGGGACGCGCGGCAGGAGTATTGACTCAGTTACATGGTAACAATCAAAGGCCAGTGGCCTGTTTCAGTGGAAAACTAGATGCAGTGGCTAGAGTGCTCCGTCCTGTGTACGGGCGGTACATGCTGTAGGACAATTGCTCCACAAATTATCAGATATTGTTCTTGATCATCCACTGACAACACTTACACCTTATGATGTATACACCATACTGAACCAGGTGCAGCCGGCACATCTTTCAGCTGCACGTCATCTTCGATTGCAATGTGCACTTTTAATGCCTCCAAATGTTTCTTTGCAGAGATGTACCACACTTAATCCTGCCACATTGTTGCCTCTCTCGGATCTAGGGGGGAGGCCAGGTACGGTATTGTACAAAGAAGATCCAAGAGAGGAGATTCCTCATGATTGTGTTCAGCTTATGGCACAGGGAACAGCAGGCCTACCCACAGTGTTTAAAACTGAAAGACGTAATGTTGATTTTAAATCTTTTGTAGATGGATCTCGCCACCAAGATGACTCAGGTACCTTCCACACCGGGTATGCCATCGTCTCCCTGAATGCAGTGATCAAAGCAGAACCAATGCTCCCACATCAGTCGGCCCAGGAGGCTGAACTTAAGGCTCTGACCGAGGCCTGTAAGATAGCTGAAGGTAGAATTGTTAACATCTACACAGATTCTAGATACGCATTCGGTATAGTTCATGATTTGGGTCCAATTTGGAAGTCTAGAGGATTCCTGATGGCAGCAGGACATCCCATTAAAAATGCTGACGCAGTCCAGCAGTTAATTGATGCATTACAATTACCAAAAGAGGTAGCTGTCATAAAAGTTAAAGCACATACCAGATGCACTGATCAGATGAGTAAAGGAAACGCAATGGCCGATGCAGCAGCAAAAACAGCAGCCAGTAGACCACTCCAAGGGGTAACGATGCACCAGGTAAGCGCTCCCAAAAATCCCTTCGTGTCGGAGGATGCCTTAGCCCAGATGCAGGCTCAGGTGCGCCAGGAGGAAGTAGAAAAGTGGGAAAAGAAGGTGCATGTCTGAATGCAGCAACTGGGGTATGGGGAAGAGGGATGCGTCGATGCCTTCCAAGGGCGTTGTACCCTGCGGTTGCCCAGATGTTACATGGGCCAACCCACCAGTCCAAAACTGCTGTAATGAGCGTGATGCAGAAGCATTGGGTGGCACCAGGCTTTCCCACCTGCATAGAGGTTTGATCCAGGGATGCATGGTATGTGCTACACATAATCAGGGAAGGGTAGTCAAGACACCACCCAAACATGCCCCTCGGCCCTTCTATTCTTTCCAGAGACTGCAGATTGATTATATTCGGCTGCCAAAATCAGGGTCATGGGAGAACGTGTTGGTGTGTTTTTGATTTATTCTCAGGTTGGACGAAGGCTTTCCCGATTGCCAAGGCTACGGCTGCGGCAATCGTAAAGAAGCTGCTTGCGGAGGTGGTGTGCAGGTATGGAGTACCAAAGGTAATCGAAAGTGACAGAGGTACACATTTCATATGTGAGATAATAAATGAAGTCTTGACAGCTCTGGGAATTCAACAAGTTTTCCACACCCCATATTATCCACAAAGTAGTGGAAAAGTAGAAGGACTAAATAGGACATTGAAGTTAAAAATCTAAAAAGGCCATGGCTGAAACAGGGAAATCTTGGCCTGAATGTTTATCATTAGCCCTATACTCAGTAAAGTACACTCCAAATAGAAAAACTGGACTTTCTCCTTATGAAGTACTATTTGGCAAAGTGCCTAGTTTAGGATGTTTCTTTTCCCAAGCACTGGAAATGAGTAACCATGTATTAAGCTCATATGTAAGGGATTTGCATAAAAGACTCAAGAAAGTACATGATAATGTTTTCAGTTCTCTTCCAGATCCGAACCTGGATCCTGGGAGTCTGCAGTCTGGAGACTGGGTAGTCATTAAAAGACACGTGAGAAAGAGTCTGGATCCGAAAATATAGCTCCACTGATATCCAGAAAGAGAAGGAGTCTGGGTCAGCAGCACATCGGTTATGCTGAGGATCCCAAAGTTTATATGGATCCCATAGGTGTTCCTAGGGGGGTCCCAGACGAATACAAAGCTCAGAATCAGATCCTGGCGGGTTTCCGTTCTCTCATCCCAACTGTGCAGATCAATTACAATGTAGATTGGATAAATTATATATACTACACTGAGCAAAGATTTATCAATTTTAGTCAAGATGCTTTCCAGGGTATAGTTAAGAAACTGGGCCCAAAACAAAAGAATGACTCTTCAAAATAGACTGGCCATTGACATGATTCTAGCTGAAAAAGGTGAAGTCTGTGGGATGATAGGGGAAGAATGTTGTACTTATATTCCTCAGAATTCTGGAGTCAACGGTAAAACTATAGTGGCCCTTACAAAGATTAAAAATCTGGCTCAGGAAATAAAGGCCAATGCAGAAGTAGATACCTCTTTCTTCTCAAGATGGCTTGGAGGACTTAAAGAATTTCTCCAACAAGCCTGCTTAGTGGTAACAGGGCTTTTGGTGCTAGGATTGATAATTCTATGTTGTTTGATATCTATGTATAGGAAAGCTGTGACCAATGCAGCCGCCTCCTCAGGTACTTTCCTTCATCAGGAAGTTGTGTCGCTACTATATCAAGACACTGATAAGGGTGATATGGAGAAATATACTCCGCAGGATAAACCTGATAAAACCCCCTATAACAAAATACAAAAGGAAATAAGAGATTTAGTTTAGGGACAGTTGGAGAACTCCATGTGCAAGTTTGTTAGGGACTTGGTTGTTTGGGGGCGGTCCATAAGGGGCCAGTTTCTAAAATGACCAAGCGAAGAAATCCATTACCCTTGTCCCCACACATGGACAGTCTCGAAGGCCGCATATATTAAGGGAAAACTTAGTGTTTAGGGGGGATTGTCAAGGTAAAATATAATTTTCTACTTCTATATTTTTATATTTATATGTTTATATTTTGATATGTCAAGATAACCACGAAGTTTCCCTTAAATGATATTATTCAGATTGAAACTTATTTTAAGATAATGTCAGTATCTGCTGGTGTCTGTCTCCACCTTGTGTCCTATCACTGTATTACACTAACTATCTAATAACTTGAACTGAATTCACTAAAATGCCCCCACCTTTGGGGAATTGAGGAACCACATGATACACAAGAAGAACAGAATCGTTTCTCAAGAAATGAAACTAAGGATGACAACACGATAAAGGAGGACTTAGAAGAAGATCTAAGGACCAATTAGGATGACCAGATGCTGGACGTGTACATATATGGACATGTTCAGTATACCTCCCTCCCCCAATCTTTCCTTTACTCCACCCTAATGTTCTGTGTATGTAATCTTATGTATGTGAATAAAAAGTTCAGTGCTTGCTGAAGATGGTCGCCTAATAGCACCGTTTTTTTTAGAGCACGTTCTGAAGTCTGAACCAGCTTATTGCCTGATTCATTCTTGGTCGACCCGTGCTCGTAGTCTAATTTGGAGTGACTGAGGACGAGTAGTATGTCGTTACAACCCCGACACCGGGAGACCATGTCACAGATGTATGGAGGAGAAAGGTTGTGGATGGCTTTGTATGTCATAGTTAGAGTTTTGAACTGGAGCCTCTGGACGATAGGAAGCCAATGAAGGGCTTGGCAGAGAGGAGAGGCTGGAGAATAACGGGGAACAGGTGTATTAGTAGGACAGCAGAGTTCAGGATGGATTGGAGTGGTGCCAGAGTGCTAGAAAGGAGGCCAGAGAGTAGGAGGTTGCAGTAGTCGAGGCTGGAGATGATGAGGGCATGCACTAGTGTTTTTGTAGTTTCATGGTCAAGGAATGCATGGATCCGGGAAATATTCTTTAGTTTGAGACGGCAGGAGGAGGCAAGGGTTTGGACATGTGGCTTGAAAGAGAGGGCAGAGTCAAGGATCACCCCGAGGCACCGAACATGCATGACTGGGGAAAGTGAGCAGCCACTGACATTGATGGACAGGTCTTGTGGGGGGGTAGAGTGAGATGGGGGAAAGATAATGAATTATGTTTTGTCCATGTTCAGTTTTAGAAAGCGAGCAGAGAAGCGGAAATAGCAGACAGACATTGTGGGATTTTGGTCAGTAAGGAGGTGAGGTCAGGTCCAGATAGGTAGATCTGCGTGTCATTGACGTAGAGATGATACTGCAAACCATGGGATCCTATGAGCTGTCCCAGGCTGAGGGTGTAGATGGAGAAGAGTAGGGGTCCTAGAACTGAGCCTTGAGTAACACCGACAGAAGGGAGCGAGGTGAGGAGGTAGTGTGGGAGGGGGAGACACTGAATGTTCGGTTTGTTAGATATGATGAGATCCAGGATAGGGCCAAGCCTGTGATGCCAAGACATGAGAGAATCTGTAGCAGGAGGGAAAGGTCCACAGTGTCGAAGGCAGATGACAGGTCCAGGAGAAGGAGGACAGTGTAGTGTCGCTTGCTCTTGGCGGTTAGTAGGTCGTTGGTGACTTTAGTTAGGGCAGTTTCAGTTAAGTGATGCAGTCGGAAGCCTGATTGTAAGCGGTCAAAGAGGGAGCAGGAGGAGAGGTGGGAGGACAGTTCAAGATGAACATGCTGTTCCAGTAGATTTGAGGCATAAGGGAGAAGAGATATCGGACAATAGCTAGAAACAGAGGATGGGTCAAGGGAGGTCTTTTTGAGAATGGGTGTGATCGAGGCATGTTTGAAGGATGAGGGGAAGACACCGTTTGTAAGTGAGAGGTTGAAGAGGTGTGTTAGAGTAGGGGTGAAGACTGTGGCGAGGTTAGGGATGAGGTGGGATGGGAGTGGGTCAAGCATGCAAGTGGTGAGGTGTGATCTTGATAGGAGGGTGGAAAGCTGATCTGTCATGGTGGAGAAGTTGGTTTTGGAGGAAGAGGGCTGAGCGGCTAAGAGGGGCAATGGGGCCTGTGGGCAAAAGCTTTCTCTGATCGTATCAATCTTCTGCTTAAAAAAAGAGGCAAAGTCTTCAGCAGAAATGAGAGGAGGAGGTGCTGGGGGATGGAGTAGAGAATTGAAAGTGTTGAAGAGCTGTTTAGGGTTGTGAGACAGGGAGGATATGAGAGATGAGAAGTAAGTTTGTTTTGCGGCAGTGAGCGTGGACTTGAAGCTGGTGAGGGACTGCTTGTATGCGGTTAAGTGCTCAGTAGAGCAGGATTTTTTCCATCTTCGCTCAGCAACCCTGGATGTTATGAATGTGCTAGAGATGGTTTCTGAGCAGAGGCTCCCTCTGGTGGTTACAGACAGTACTGAACCTTTCAGCGAGGAGTGGCAATCAGGGATCACGGACTGGTCTGATATAAGGGAGGTTCCCTCCCATGATGGTTGCCGGTGATCAATTGTTCTTGTCTCAATTGTGGTTCCTGGTTCATTTGGAAGTTTGCTGGAGTCTTGCCTGCATCTCCTGCTTTCAGATAAGATATTTTTTGCTTTTCTTTTTGTGCTTGCTTTTGCATTGTTTTCTGCACTTTTGTGGAGGTCAGCCAGGTCCCCTCCTGGGGCCTGAGCTCCTCACAGTTTATCTGCAGCCACTGTTATTTGCTCATTTGCTTTTTCCTGTTTTTTCAGCGGCTGTGGCTTGGTTTTTGTTCACACTGAGATCTGATTTAGTGGGTGCCGAGATCGTGTGATCTCAGTATTCTTGTAATCAGAATTGTTGGATTTTTGTAGGGTTTTCTGGGTTGCAGAAAGTAATTTCTCCTGTCCTATCCTATTTAGTCAGCTTTTGGCCCCAGCGTTTGCTCAGTCTATTTTCTGCCTATGTTTGTATTTTCATCTTGTCTAACCGCCATTATATGTTTGGGGGCTTCCTATTTTCTTTGGGGATCTGCTCCGGGGCAGATAGCCTTCATCTTTCTGCCTTTAGGTGTAGTTATCTCTCAGGCTGTGACGAGGCGTCTAGGATCAACGTAGGAACGCTCCACGGCGACCTCTAGTTGTGTCGTTAGTTTAGGAATCTGCAACCCATCAGTTACCAACATCTCAGGTGTTCAATTATCTTTCTCCTCTGCTTTTCATCCTCAGACCAATGGAGAAACCGAGAGAACAAACCAGACCTTGGAGACTTATTTGAGATGTTTTGTGTCTGCTGATCAAGATGACTGGGTCTCTTTTTTGCCTTTGGCTGAGTTTGCTCTTAATAATAGGGCTAGCTCTGCCACCTTGATGTCTCCATTTTTCTGCAATTTTGGGTTTCACCCTCGATTTTCTTCGGGACAGTTGGAGGCTTCTGTCTGTCCGGGTGTTGACTCTGTTGTGGAGCGAATGCAGCAGATTTGGGACCAGGTAGTGGAGAGGTTGTCTCTCTCTCAGGAGAAGGCCCAACGGTTTGCCAACCGGCATAGGACTGATGGTCCTCGGTTTAAAGTGGGGGACTTCGTTTGGTTGTCCTCAAGAAATATCCCTATGAGGGTTGCATCTCCAAAGTTTAATCCTAGGTTCATTGGACCTTATAAGATCATGGAGATTCTTAATCCTGTTTCCTTCCGTTTGCTTCTTCCAGGGACATTTAAGATCCATAACGTGTTCCACAAGTCCTTATTGAAGAGGTTTGTCGAGCCAGTGGTTCCTATGGCTGCGCCTCCTGACCCTGTTTTGGTTGAGGGCAATCTGGAGTATGTGGTTGAGAAAATATTGGATTCTCGTTTTTCTAGACAGAAACTCCAGTATTTGGTTAAGTGGAGAGGTTATGGTCAGGAGGACAATTTTTCGTTGTTTTCTTCGGACATCCATGCTAGGAAACTGATCCGTGCCTATCACCGAGCTCATCCTGATCGGCCTGGTTGCACAAGTGAGGGTTCGGTGACCCCTCCTCAAGGGGGGTACTGTTATGAATGTGCTAGAGATGGTTTCTGAGCAGAGGCTCCCTCTGGTGGTTACAGACAGTACTGAACCTTTCAGCGAGGAGTGGCAATCAGGGATCACGGACTGGTCTGATATAAGGGAGGTTCCCTCCCATGATGGTTGCCGGTAATCAATTGTTCTTGTCTCAATTGTGGTTCCTGGTTCATTTGGAAGTTTGCTGGAGTCTTGCCTGCATCTCCTGCTTTCAGATAAGATATTTTTTGCTTTTCTTTTTGTGCTTGCGTTTTGCATTGTTTTCTGCACTTTTGTGGAGGTCAGCCAGGTCCCCTCCTGGGGCCTGAGCTCCTCACAGTTTATCTGCAGCCACTGTTATTTGCTCATTTGCTTTTTCCTGTTTTTTCAGCGGCTGCGGCTTGGTTTTTGTTCACACTGAGATCTGATTTAGTGGGTGGCGAGATCGTGTGATCTCAGTATTTTTGTAATCAGAATTGTTGGATTTTTGTAGGGTTTTCTGGGTTGCAGAAAGTAATCTCTCCTGTCCTATCCTATTTAGTCAGCTTTTGGCCCCAGCGTTTGCTCAGTCTATTTTCTGCCTATGTTTGTATTTTCATCTTGTCTAACCGCCATTATATGTTTGGGGGCTTCTTATTTTCTTTGGGGATTTGCTCCGGGGCAGATAGCCTTCATCTTTCTGCCTTTAGGTGTAGTTATCTCTCAGGCTGTGACGAGGCGTCTAGGATCAACGTAGGAACGCTCCACGGCTACCTCTAGTTGTGTCGTTAGTTTAGGAATCTGCAACCCATTAGTTACCAACATCTCACATGTTATTTGTGGAGAAATTCGAAACCCTATAGTGAATCATACCAATGAGCTGAATCTTTCTCATCCCTGTCGTCCATCGGTGACACCTCTGAAGCATCCAGCCCAGCTATGAGCACTAGATCAGGTGCAATTCTAAAGAGATCCAGAGACTATCATCCCTATAGACGTGATGCGGAATCATCTAGATTTAGCAATAAGGTAATAAACCTTAGTAAATATACATTTTCTTCAATAGATCTGTGTCTACTGGAAAAAGGATTATCATTCTCACCAGCTGCTGGCCCTGATTGTTTCACTATGATTAAGGACCTACATTTATTTGCACGTTCACTAATATATAAAAAATATTTTCATGACCCTAATTTGTTCCATCTCTTTCCAACAGAGGAAGAACAAGCCGCCATAACGCACGCTAGAGGAACTCTCCATGGAGAGTAATCAAACTGAAGGAGGTAAGATTCCCTCAGCAATAAGAATTCGTTCCAAGAAGTTTCCCCCGATATCATCATGTCTGTTATGTTTTGGTAGCTGAGGAGAGCAGGCAAAAACGGCAATACACCAGAGAGGTTGGAATCTACTGGATTGCAGTACCCTGACTAACCACCACAACTAAAGGCAGCCGTGGAGCGTACCTACGTTGGTCCTAGACGCCTCGTCACAGCCTGAGAAGCTAACTACACCTAAAGATAGAAAGAGGAAAACTATCTGCCCCGGAGCAGATCCCCAAAGAACATAGGAAGCCCCCAAACATGTAATGGCGGTTAGACAAGAGGAAATACAGACACAGACAGAAAATAGTATGAGCAAACGTTGGGGCCCAATCTTCCTAGAAAGAAAAGGATAGGAAGGGCACTTACTGCAATCCCAAAAAACCCTAAAAAGTACCAACCCGACTAATTACAAAAACACCTGAGATCACATGACCTCTACCACCTAAATTAGTTCTCTGGTGTAACAAAACTAAGCCACAGCCACTGAAAAACTGGAAAAGGCAAATGAACAAATAACAGAGGCTCAGATAAACTGAGAGGAGCACAAGCCCCCGGAGGGGACCTGGCTGACCTCCACAAGAGTGCAGGAAACAATGCAAAAAGCAAGCACAAAAATACAAGCAGGAAAAATCTTATCTGTTAGCAGAAGATGCAGGCAAAACACAGCAAGCCTCCAAGTGAACCAGGAACCAAAGTTGAGACAAGAACAATTGATCACCGGCAACCCTGATGGGAGGAAACCTCCCTTATATAAGACCAGTCTGTAACTCCTGATTGCCAATCTTCACAATCTTCATTGAATGGTTCAGTACTGTTTGTAACCACCAGAGGGAGCTCCCGCTCAGAATTCATTTCTAACACATTCACAACAGTACCCCCCCCTGAGGAGGGGTCACCGAACCCTCACTTGGGCAACCAGGTCGGTCAGGATGAGCTCTGTGATACGCACGGATCAGTTTCCTAGCATGGATGTCCGAAGCAAACACCCAAGAATTGTCCTCCTGACCATAACCTCTCCACTTAACCAAATACTGGAGTTTCCGTCTAGAAAAATGAGAATCCAATATTTTCTCAACCACATACTCCAGATTGCCCTCAACCAAAACAGGGTCAGGAGGCGCAGCCATAGGAACCACTGGCTCGACAAACCTCTTCAATAAGGACTTGTGGAACACGTTATGGATCTTAAATGTCCCAGGAAGAAGTAAACGAAAGGAAACAGGATTAAGAATCTCCATGATCTTATAAGGTCCAATGAATCTAGGCTTAAACTTAGGAGATGCAACTCTCATAGGGATATTTCTTGAGGACAACCAGACCAAGTCCCCCACTTCAAACCGAGGACCATCAGTCCTATGCCGGTTGGCAAACCGCTGGGCCTTCTCCTGAGAGAGGGACAACCTCTCCACTACCTGGTCCCAAATCTGCTGCATACGCTCCACAACAGAGTCAACACCTGGACAGACAGAAGCCTTCGTCTGTCCCGAAGAAAATCGAGGGTGAAACCCAAAATTGCAGAAAAACTGAGACATCAAAGTGGCAGAGCTAGCCCTATTATTAAGAGCAAACTCAGCCAAAGGCAAAAAAGAGACCCAGTCATCCTGATCAGCAGACACAAAGCATCTCAGATAAGTCGCCAATGTCTGGTTTGTTCTCTCAGTTTGTCCATTGGTCTGAGGATGAAAAGCCGAGGAGATAGACAATTGAACACCAAGTTTAGAACAAAAAGTCCTCCAAAATCTGGAAACAAACTGGACTCCTCTGTCAGACACAATGTTCTCAGGAATGCCGTGTAACCGAACCACGTGCTGAAGGAACAAAGGCACCAATTCAGAGGAGGAAGGCAACTTAGGTAATGGCACAAGATGTATCATCTTGGAAAACCTATCACAAATCACCCAAATAACGGTCATTCTCTGAGAAACAGGGAGGTCGGAAATGAAATCCATAGAGATATGGGTCCATGGTCTCTTGGGCACAGGCAATGGCATCAACAAACCACTAGAGCGAGAGCAAGGCTTGGAGCGAGAGCAAGTCCCGCAGGACTGCAACAATTCCCTGACGTCACGAGACAAAATAGGCCACCAAAAGGACCGACTAACCAAGTCTCTGGTACCAAAAATTCCGGGATGACCGGCCAACGCGGAACAATGAATCTCAGACATCACACTCTTTGTCCACCGGTCTGGGACAAACAATTTCCCAATAGGGCAGCGCTCGGGTTTATCCTCCTGACACCCTTCCAGAGCCAGTCTCAAATTGGGCGAGATGGCGGAAAGAACTACACCCTCTTTCAAAATAACAGCAGGATCAGATAACTCAGGAGAGTCCGCAAGGAAACTCCTCGATAGGGCATCCGCCTTAACATTCTTAGTGCCAGAAGAAAGGAAACCACAAAACTAAAACGTGTGAAAAACAAGGCCCACCTGGCCTGTCTAGGATTAAGTCGCTTGGCTGATTCCAGATAAACCAGATTCTTATGGTCCGTGAGGACCACCACCTGATGTTTGGCTCCCTCCAGCCAATGTCTCCACTCTTCAAAAGCCCACTTCATGGCCAATAACTCCCGATTACCCACGTCATAATTACGTTCAGTTGGAGAAAATTTTCGAGAGAAAAAGGCACAAGGGTTACTTTTAGAGGTCTCTGGATCTCTTTGGGACAAAACGGCACCTGCCCCAATTTCAGAGGCATCAACCTCCACCTGAAATGGCAGAGAAACATCAGGCTGCCGTAGAACAGGAGCAGAAGTGAATCTCTGCTTAAGTTCCTGAAACACAGAGACTGCCTCAGGAGGCCAATTCACCACATCAGAACCCTTTTTGGTCAAATCAGTCAATGGTTTAACAATAACAGAGAAATTACCAATAAATTTACGATAAAAATTGGCAAAACCCAAGAATCTCTGAAGAGCCTTTAATGAAGTAGGTTGGACCCAATCACAGATGGCCTGAACCTTGACCGGGTCCATTTCAATAACAGATGGGGACAAAATGAATCCCAGAAATGAGATCCTCTGTACGCCAAAAAGACACTTTGATCCCTTCACATACAGAGCATTCTCTCTCAAAATCTGGAACACAGTCCGAACATGTTTCACATGAGAGTCTCAGTCATTGGAAAAAATCAAGATATCATCCAAATAAACAATCAGAAATTTATCCACAAAATCCCTGAAAATGTCATTCATGAAGGACTGGAAGACAGAAGGAGCATTAGTGAGCCCAAAGGGCATCACTAGGTACTCAAAATGCCCCTCTGGGGTATTGAATGCCGTCTTCCATTCATCCCCGTGCTTAATGCGAATAAGGTTATACGCCCCCCTGAGGTCAAGCTTGGTAAACCAAGTAGTACTTTTCACCCTGGAAAACAGGTCAGAAATCAAGGGTAACGGATATTGATATTTCACAGTGATATTGTTCAAGAGACGATAATCAATACACGGCCTTAATGAACCATCCTTTTTGGCCACAAAGAAAAAACCAGCACCCAAGGGTGAAGAGGATGGTCTGATATGATCCTTCTCCAATGACTCCTTGATATAAGACCGCATAGCGTCATGTTCAGGTACAGACAAGTTAAAAAGGCGACCTTTAGGGAATTTACTACCAGGCACTAATTCAATAGCGCAGTCATAGCTCCTATGGGGAGGCAAGGATGCAGATTTACTTTCGCTAAACACATCAGAAAAATCAGTCAAAAAGTCAGGAACATCCTGAGCCTGGGGAGAGGCAGAAAAAACAGGAGTGTTGGCATTAACACATTGGCAGCCCCAACTGGTTACAGACACAGATTTCCAATCCAAAACAGGATTATGAGACTGTAACCAAGGGAAACCCAGTACAATAATGTCATGCAGATTATACAGCACCAAAAATTTGCAACTCTCCTGATGATCAGGTTCAACCCTCATTATCACCTGAGTAGAGAACTGGGATTTATTCTCAGCCAAAGGGTAGAATCAATCCCCAGTAGGGGAATAGACTTCCGTAGGGGTATCAAGGGAAACCCACAACGTTTAGCAAAATCAAAATTCATCAGGTTAATAGCTGCTCCAGAATCAACAAAAGCCTGAGCAGAAAATGTGGACAGGGAGCAAATCAGGGTAACAGTCAACATAAATTTAGTCTGAACACTACCCAAGACAACTGAGCGTGCAAAACGTCTTCCCCGCTTAGGGCAGACTGAAATAGCATGAGAGGCGTCACCACAGTAAAAACATAACCCATTGCGTTTTCGAAACTCATGACGCTGTGCCCCAGAAGCCACTCTATCACACTGCATGGGTTCAGAAGCTGGTTCACAAGGCAACACTATTCCACGCATACCTCTACGCTCACGCAAACGTCTGTCAATTTGAATCGCTAATGACATAGAATCATTGAGACCAGAGGGAGCAGGGAAACCCACCATAACATCTTTTACATTCTCTGACAGACCCTTCCGAAAAAGGGCTGCCAAAGCATCATCATTCCATTTGGTCAGGACTGCCCACTTACGAAATTTCTGACAGTATAACTCAGCGTCCTCAAGCCCCTGATTTAATGCCAACAAGGTTTTTTCAGCTTGATCAGTGACATTAGGTTCATCGTACAATAACCCCAGAGCCAGAAAAAATGCATCAACATTACTCAAAACAGGGTCCCCAGGTGTCAGGGAAAAAGCCCAATCCTGAGGATCGCCGCGCAGGAGAGAGATGACAATTTGAACCTGCTGCGCTGCGTTCCCTGAGGACTTAGGTTTTAAGGCAAAAAACAACTTACAGTTATTTTTGAAATTCAGAAATTTAGCTCGATCCCCTAAAAACAAATCTGGCATGGGATCCTAGGTTCCACAACTGGCAACCCTGCAAGATAGGTAGCAATACTCCGAACTTCAGTGGCAAGCTGATCCACACGGCCAGACAACTGTGCAAGCTCCATTGAGAGAAAAAAAAATCCTCCTCAGCACTCAGAGAAACAGAGGGAAAAAAACAAAAATCTCTGACAACTCTGACAATCCCTTTTTTTTTTTTTACACTATTTTTCCCTTCTGTGAGTACCATATAATTTTCAGTTAGGCCGGTGATACTGTTATGTTTTGGTAGCTGAGGAGAGCAGGCAAAAACGGCAATACACCAGAGAGGTTGGAATCTACTGGATTGCAGTATCCTGACTAACCACCACAACTAAAGGCAGCCGTGGAGCGTACCTACGTTGGTCCTAGACGCCTCGTCACAGCCTGAGAAGCTAACTACACCTAAAGATAGAAAGAGGAAAACTATCTGCCCCGGAGCAGATCCCCAAAGAACATAGGAAGCCCCCAAACATGTAATGGCGGTTAGACAAGAGGAAATACAGACACAGACAGAAAATAGTATGAGCAAACGTTGGGGCCCAATCTTCCTAGAAAGAAAAGGATAGGAAGGGCACTTACTGCAATCCCAAAAAACCCTAAAAAGTACCAACCCGACTAATTACAAAAACACCTGAGATCACACGACCTTTACCACCTAAATTAGTTCTCTGGTGTAACAAAACTAAGCCGCAGCCACTGAAAAAACTGGAAAAGGCAAATGAACAAATAACAGAGGCTCAGATAAACTGAGAGGAGCACAAGCCCCCGGAGGGGACCTGGCTGACCTCCACAAGAGTGCAGGAAACAATGCAAAAAGCAAGCACAAAAATACAAGCAGGAAAAATCTTATCTGTTAGCAGAAGATGCAGGCAAAACACAGCAAGCCTCCAAGTGAACCAGGAACCAAAGTTGAGACAAGAACAATTGATCACCGGCAACCCTGATGGGAGGGAACCTCCCTTATATAAGACCAGTCTGTAACTCCTGATCGCCAATCTTCACAATCTTCATTGAATGGTTCAGTACTGTTTGTAACCACCAGAGGGAGCTCCCGCTCAGCATTTATTTCTAACACATTCACAACACATGCCCCAATGTTGATCTCTTTGTACAGATTGTCACAAATGATACATTAAAAATGCCACACCATATATATAATGACAATCTTACTGTGGAAGAGAGACGGCGGCTGCAGCATCTTGTTAATCTTCCTGAAGTGGTGTACAAACAGGCGGACAAGGGAGGGAACGTGGTCATCTGGCCTATTGTTGATTATGAGAAGGAGGCTTTAAGACAATTAGGTGACAAACAATGTTATAAAAAATTAACGTTCAATCCCTTGTCCGCTTTTCTGTTAGAACTACACAATATCATAAATAGGGCAGTACATGGTGGAGTAATTACTAAAGAATTGGCAACAGCGTTGATTGTGGTGGAACCCACTATCTCCACTTTTTACCTTTTGCCCAAGGTTCACAAGTGTATACAGTCTCCGCCAGGACGTCCCATTATATCAGGGAGGGGAAACTTCTTGGAAAATATCAATCAATGGATTGATTCCAAACTTCAGCCATTGGTTGAAGATTTGCCGTCTTTTCTAAAAGACACGGGGGCGCTCCTTCGTAAAGTTGATGGTCTCAATCTAGATAAAAACAGTATGCTGGTGACGGCGGATGTCGAATCATTATACACCAGCATACGACATCATGATGGGCTTAAGGCCGTTGAGTTCTTCTTGCGTGCATCGGCTCTTCCAATAAACATTCAGAAATTGATAATTGAATTGTTACAATTTTCTTTAACCCACAACTTTTTTGTATTTAAGGGGTCCTTCTTCCTGCAGCTCCAGGGGACTGCAATGGGGGCGCATTTTGCGCCCGCTTATGCAAATCTATTCCTGGGGCTGTGGGAGAGGGACCTCCCCCTGCCAGATGGTCTGTCATCTATGTGCTGCGTCCTATCATGGACGCGGTACATAGATGACATACTTATTATCTGGCAGGGGCCTATTGAGAATTTGGAACATTTTTTTGAGGAACTTAATCACAAATTCACAATGAGTACAATATACGTCTCACCTATAAGACCAGCATGCATGAGATTGACTTTCTGGATGTTCTTTTGAAGAGGGATGACAGGGATGATATTCAGACAACAATTTTCCGTAAAGCGACATCTACTAATGCGTTATTGCACGCATCTTCTTCACACCCGAACCATATAATTAGAGCAGTCCCTACAGGACAATTTCTAAGATTAAGAAGATTGTGCTCTGAAGAACATGAATTTTTGAAACAGGCTGAGGACTTGAAACTCCGTTTGAGGGAAAGAGGATACAGTGGGAGAATTATTAAGAAAGCCTTTAATAGGGCAAAACACTCGCCTAGGAATGAATTGTTATATAAATCACGACAACAATCTGGAAGCGATACGGTGAGGTTTATTACTGGATATCACTCCCAATTCGATGACCTAAAGCGGATTCTTGAAAAATCCTGGCCTATCCTGAGGATAGATCCGATAATCTCCAAATACTTACCGGAAAAAGCCTCTATTACTGCGAGACGTTCGCGCAATTTGCGCGACATGTTGGTCCGTAGCCATTATGTAGCTCCATCTCCTAATCATTTTTTGCACGAATTATCGTCAAGAGGCGGTTGTGCCCCTTGCGGCCATTGTGTCGCATGTGAAAATATGGAAAGAGGAGAATCCTTCCTTAATTCTTGTTTTCTTCCCTATGTGTTTCTGAGACATTTCATAGCCAATTATCAGCTTCTGCACCGGGGCCATAATCTCCGTATACATTCAGCTCGTCACATTCTGTTCCTATTTCACAATTTTATGGGTATTACTGATTTATGAAATATCTGTTAGTCAGAAACGTCTGGCATTATGACTAAAGCAAAACAAAATGTCCTAAATAAAAATCTCAGTCAGTTCCTTTGGTGAGCGCAATGTGCTCCAGTCTACGGCTACATTCACACATCTATGTGACACGCGCAGTCCGTCTTTTTCTTGGAAAGCACAAAGCCCCATAAAGTTTCATTGATCGTACACACATCAGTTTTAAAAACAGATCCGTGTCTCCGGAGACTCAGATCATGTCCTATTCTCATCTGATTTGTGGCTCAGACTTGGACGTTAAGATCTATGGGGATCACTGAGACACGGAACAAACATGGAAGGCAGATTTTGTACTTGGGAGGTCTATGTGACTTTCATCTGTTTTTCATTGATCCCTTGTAAAACATAATCTCAGCTCGCACTACATTGGTCCAACTTATGGACTAGGCTAGAGTATGTACGTGGCACACAGCTCCGGCACTCGTCCAATATGCCGTACAAGGGGGCTGTACAAGGGGCAATTTATGGACATGGCTGGCCCGAGTTCTTGTATGGCTGTCTGAATCCAGCCTTGATCATAGTCATTTTGAAGATTCTCTGCCTTAGGCCGGGATCACACATGCGAGGAATACGGCCGAGTCTCACATGTTAATACCCAGCACTGCCGACGGCACTTGGGAGCGGAGCGAGCGGCTGCATAGAAATAGATGCAGCTGAATGCTCCGCTCCCCAGTGCAGGCAGCAGTGCCGGATAGTAACATGTGAGACTCGTCCGTGTTTCTCGCATGTGTGATCCCGGCCTTAGGCTTCATTTACATGTCATTTTTTTTCATGTATGAGAAAACCTGACCAAGTCTCAACTGGTATTGTTAGATCAGAGACTCATCCAAGTTTGATCCGAGTGTCATCAATTTTTCTCATTTGTGGTATTTTTTTCTCTTTTCCATTACTATGAAACAGTCCATAAAAATCAGACTGCACTCGGATGCCAGCTGAGTACTGTCCAACATTTTTCCCAGACCCATAGAACTCCATTGACTATTTTGATCCAACACTCAGATCAAAATCGGACATGTCGCCTTCATTTTGCACGGACCATTTGGTCCATGGGGGTCTCCAAAGTCAGATCTGTGCATATAGTAATGGTGCCCGTATGTGATCACAGATCTATTAACTTCTATGACACTGATAATGTAAGCAGTGTAGGACTGGAGTAGTTTGGGCCCTCAAGAGAAAATCACTCTTGGGGCCCACCATGCATAAGTGGGGCTAACAGCAGAGTCTGCCCTCATGTTTAGCTCCCATGAAGAGCATTCATAGGAATGATTGTTCCTAGCTATCGACCCTTCCAAAAAATCCAGTAATCACCTGACAAATCAGCACAATGCTCATTTATCAGGTGCAATGATTTTTAATCTTGCTCTAAAATCATAATTCTCAGCAGCATATGATTTTTTGTAAAAAGGAAGTGAAGTGCTATAATTCAGTGCCTGCTGGGCCCACCGGAGGATCCTTCGGTTTTCTGGTGGGCCAGTCCAATGCTGAATGTAAGCCATTCCATCAAGAAGTGAATGTTGATGTAGTGGTGACTGAGCATGGACCCCACACCCAGGGACTCGGGGACCTCTTTTGCCATTAGAAAATATAATTTTGCTGTATTAGTGGAGTCTGATACACGAATATGGAATAGGAGGAAACGGATATATCTCATTGAAACAATTATGGTCAGTCATATCTATTTACAATTTATTTGAAGCCGACAAAAATCTACAATAATTAAGGATTTTTTACACGTGAGGATGAATAAATAATACAATATAATAATGAGCACAAAGGCTGGTGATCGGCATGATCAGAGCAATGTCGGGAACTGGAGAAATAAGTGGAAAAAGGACAAAATAATTTACATTGTTCCTCGCATTCATAGGCCGATAGTTTATCACATATACAGACATACGGGGATATCAGTCCTGGCACCGCTGTGCCCATCATGTGTCCGGCTCTGATGTTTAGCCACTAAAAAAATATTTTTGTACCACCTTATCCCCAGGTCCTATTTAAGTGCACCTGGAAAAAGAAGCTTGAATGCCTCAACACTCCCCAGTGCACTTCCAGGCTGATTTGGATATGACTTCAGCATTATACTTCTCGTGTCTAGTATATCTGGCCTCTACAAAGAAAAAACATAATTTTTACAAGTATCTATACAGCCAAACCACAACTTTCATATGAAAAAAAAATTGCTGGCAGGTTCCCATTAGGTGTATATAATGTAAACAGTGTAGATCTTAAAGATGGTGATCACTAAGTATACTAATTCTGGATTGCCCACAGACTATAAACACCTGGGTGGTCCACACTTTACTCTGCGCTGACTTTTTAAAATGTCAGTGCAGAGTAAGCAGATTGGAGGAGATTGTGTAGCTGTCAGACTGTCAGACACAGCCAGACACCCTACAAAGAAGATAAACATGCTTTATTGACATGTGAAATCAGCAAGAAAAAGAATGTAAACTAAAAATAAGAGACACTGCCGGTCTGAATCACTCTTTTGATCATTGAAAAAAAATATGTCCAATATATAAAAATAATTTCTACGAAAAGGGAAACATTTTTACAGTTGCATGATAAAACCCCTAAAATGTGACAGTCCTGAACTGGTTAATGTTATCCCTAGTTAATGTGTGGCCTGTGTGGAGCAGTCCTTCTATCAATGTAAGCCCATGAGACTCTAATCACAGGTCTTATAGGATTGCATCATAGAAGGAGAAGGGAAGCTATGTGCCATAAAATTACAAAAAAAATTTTCAGACAGAAATGATTGAAAACATGGTTAAAAAACAGTATAGTAGGGAGAACATATGTAAAATGAGCCACTCACTGGTGATTAAGCGCCATAAGTAAAACATCGAAATGCCAAATTTAAGGGGGTAATTTAAAGGCCTTAAAGAAAATAAAGGAGTTAGAAATAAACTTCCTATAGAAAATTAAAGTGGCCTAAAAAAAATACACATGGAATAAAATCCACTGAAAAGGATTAGTTAACATGGCATCTGCAAAATGTGTATGTGGAGCTGGTGATACAATACATGTCCTAATATCCTGGCAAAAAGTAACACTTTTTAGGGATAATAAATAGGCAGGGTTGTACTGATTAAAGTGCAGGAGTGTAAAAAAAGAAAAGAGTCTATGTGTATATAATATGCAACAGTATTAGCAATAAAGATGCCTATATGTTCTCAAAGTGCAAGAGTGTCAGCAGAAGAGAGGACTCAAACAGACAGTTTTAGGAAGGATACATGAAGGAAATGTATTGGCACATTAACGTTAAGTGGTGGCGGTACCCCGACGCGTTTCACGTATAGCTTTATCCAGGGGAGTGTATGTGAAACTGGCCATGTGGAATGCTCATATATCATGTTCCTGTCATTGGTGGCAGCGACTGGATTGCGGTGAGCCCGCATAATGCTAATCCCAGCTCTTATAGGACTGCATTACATAAATGACTTCTAGAGTTAAATATACACCAATAGGAAAGCGCACTGAGACCTGCAGGACCTTCCCTGAACTAAGAGTTAACATTTATGAGAGTGCTACATTATTCTGTTGGACGCATCCGGATTTTCAAGGTGACTGATGGATCCACTATTTGAAACCCTGAATAATCTCATAACCCTATGCCTAAACATGCATATTTTGTAGGAAAAGGTTGCCGATTTGTCCAAAAACTATTTTAGTTTACGCTTCTATAAGAAACAATGTTTATCAGTCCAGATTCCGATCATCAGATGTTGTAACAGGAAACCCTTCCCGTCATAAACGTAGTTATAACGATGGCACTAATGAATGCTATTACATGAGCATAATCTCAGTTCGCCAGCATCTTTACAGCCTGTATGTAGATTCACCAATGATAAAATGCAATGTTTTCCTTGTGACGGGCGAAACCTTTCATTGTCCTGATCAGTATCGCTGCACCTCAAAAATTCTCCTTATTAAAGTAGAACTGCACTTTCCGGGGGTCCATGCTGGAGTGCTGATGGCAGCATTGTTGCAGGGTCTTACCAAGAGCTTGAGGACCACAAAGAAAAACCCCCACAGTAGACCTGAAAAATACAAAAAAAAATTACTTTATTGGTAAAATTCCCAGGAATGGTCATAAACGTAAAACAATTCAGACCGCCTATGATATTATTTCTTATAACACAATATGAGGACAAAAGCGCAGATCCCAGATTCTGGGGAGAGGAGCAGCCAACGTGTGCGCTTGTCTTATTCTAATAGATTATATGTCAACCCCTGCATCTCTGGGAGATTTTACCTTTTCTTTTTTCATTTTCGCTGTTTCTTCCCCTTTTTCTAAGAGAAATTACTTTTTTATTTTTCCATCCCCGTAGCCGTATGAGGGTTTGTTTTTTTTTTGCGTGACGACTAGTTGTACTTTTGAATGACACCATTCATTTTACCATATAGTGCACTGGAAATCGGGAATAAATACTACAAATGTGTTGAAATTGCATAAAAATTGCAATTCCACAATTGTTTTTTTTTTGTTTTGCTTTTTACCATGTTCACTAAATGCTAAAACTAACCCAGCAATATGATTCTCCAGGTCATTACGATTACACGGATACATTTTTATTTAAGTGGTGAAAAAAAGTGAAAATTTCTAAGAAATTTTTTCTTCACTTGTGTCACCATTTTCCCAGACCCGTAATATTTTCATTTTTCCAGATAAAGTGCTGTGTGGCTTATTTTTTGTGCTATGAGTTGACATTTTTATTGATACCATTTTGGGGTAGATACGATGTTTTGATCGCCTCTTATTGCATCTAATTACAATGTTGCAGTGACAAAAAAAATGATTCTGGCGTTTTGACTATTTTTCTCAAAATTTTATTTAATAGTCCCCTTTGAAGCTGCGATAGTCCGATCGCCTGTGCTTCACATAGTGCATCAGCCATCATGTGAGGGGAAACATGCAGGTTCGGCATGCGAGCCCGCATCAAACTCAGGGACACGCTGTGTCGCAAAGGGCTTAAAACACCCTGAATCAAGTGATGCTACGCAGGAACCACTCAGAACCTTTAGTAGCGTGAGTTGCCCCCTCCTGTAGAGCAATATGCCGTATGCTATTGGTGGTGCGCACATTAGAAAATGCAATAAACCATCGGAGAAAAAATGAAAAGTGGCACTCACCATATTCTGCTGTTTCATGCTGCAACAGTGCAACACGGGTTCAGCTATCGCAATAGCTAGACCTATAGAAGCGCTGCAGCGCGAAACGGCCATCGTCCTCTTTCCCCTCTCCCGCATACCTCCAGCCTACCGCTCTACTTGTGTTGTTTCCTGGATTAAAGGACTTCTAACTGCAGAATATGGTGAGTGCCACTTTGCATTTCTTCTCCGATGTAGTAACACATGGTAGTCCATCAGCCCTGCCATGTATAGCAAAAATCACGACCAAGGGCCTGCGTTCACAGAAAGATCGTGATGACCTGTACAGGGGGTCTTCAGCTGTCATGACACTCAATTTCAAGGGTGCCAACACTTTCAGCTTTGACTGCATATGATCCCACTGCACGTGGCTTACGTTACACCAATGTGTTGGTGCACGGTGGCACATTTCCGACTGCACCTGTTTTCATTGATCTCTCCTCTTTCCATTCCGTACGCCACAACCACTTTATTTTTGGATGAGGTTGTCTGAAACACCAAAACTGTGGTGTTAAATCTTAATCTATGGTGTATTTTAGGTTTATGTCTAAACAGTGGCTTTTGGAATGAAGTTCTTCTCCATTGTCCATCCTTGGCACTTACTGTGGCTGTCAAATAACATCATCACAGTCCATACAGGGCGATGTGCTGCCGAGAACGATGATTTTTAGAAGGCAGCCAGTTTCCAGCTTATTTTAGACTGATCATTGGGAAACGCCCATTCCCATGTTCGTGAATTGTCCATTTTCCCATTAGTAGTGTATATACTGGATGTCTCGTCAAACTGAATTTGACAGGTGCCCTGCCCCCTATTAATTTGATGTCCTCTTGATTGTGATTTGATCTCCTAGGGATATCAAAGCTGTTATGTGACCAAGCCCTTCGTAGAAGTGTATCTGATTCTCATTTTGATATGATTTTATATTCCTAGCAATGTATTTATTTGCTACAACGATTTTATATCCTATCAGTAGTTTGTTGGTGTGTGTTCAGCAAAATGTAGTGGCAATAAATGGAATTTTCATCCTAAGATAGTGTGTTTTTTCTAGCAGACCCCAGGCAGAAGGTGTTGTTTTCTTGAAATGGGATAAAGGACGCGTGTTTTCATAGCAAAAGGGGAGACAAATGGTGTTATTTATGGGGCATAGTAATAAAACAAATATCTGTTTTTCTAGCAGAGATAGACAGAAGGTGATATCTCTGAATGAAATTCCCATACTAGCAGACTGTTTTTTTTGTAGCAACATGGGAGACAGATTCTGATGCTGAAGCCAGTGATCATGTTAAAAAGCATGTATTGTCAGAACTAATTGTGGAGACAAAATGGACATTTAGCTAATTGGTTACCAGACATGAGCTATTTTCTACACAAAGCTGCGCAAACATTCTGGTCAACGAAGTAGACAGAGACAGGCACATTTCTGCTGAACAAGATAACACATGTGCCAGTCTATCTTTAAAGCCGATAATTTTGCGGTCGTAAAATCTGACACAATTTTATAATTTCTTTGCATATCATGTCTAAAGCGCTGTAAAATCTTATTGAACAATAAGCCTCGGGCTAAATGATGCATCACATATACGCAATAATGTCCACATACAGTACTATATGTATCCTGGATTTGCCTGTTTTGATAATAAAAGACTCACAATTCTTGTTCAGGAATGTCACAAAATCGCGTGGAAAGATAACACTATCTGCACAAAAGCCATAGCTATCAAAAAATATGGCCTTCTTATCATCGCAGAGAACAATCAATATCCAGTAGCGTCCAGCTTGACGCGACGGGTCTGTATTCGCGATGAATGCTACTGGTCGTTGATTTATTCGTTGTGTCGGTAGCAAATCACACGGAAACACGTCGCCGAATAGGCATTCTGTATAACTATCCCCCTTCAGCACCGCCGTAAGTTGTAGACTGTCCATCATTAATTCATTAAAATCATACAAGATCTCTCTCCTATTATTAATTTCCAGAATGGCGGGGCTGATTGCAAAAACAAGCATATTTATCGTATGGGGCGTCGGTAGCGCAAATCGGACTTCGGCAAGCAGGTTACCTGTTTTAATGAGCGAGAAATGTCCGCCAGGTTCTTGATCAGGCAATAAATCAAACGCAAACAGGGTGAATCCATCCATAAATTCTTCACGATCTATGGCCATGGCACAATCAGCTTTCTGCTTACCGGATATATGGGCAAGAGCCATATACTCTCTGATGGCTAAATCAACATTAAAATTAGTATTATAAGGCCTCGCTGGAATCTGTTGCTCCTCCAGATAGAGCGCGGCGTGGTTGACATCGTAGTGATGGAACAGCAGCGGGTTTTTAGAATAAGAGCTGCTAAATGCTTCATTCTCTACAAAGCCCAATATAACCATTTTAGGTATCTGTCCTAGGAAGAGATTCTCGTGGTTCGTGATCCGTGTTCCAGCGGCTATACTGTACACTTTCATGCATGTCCGGTCAATAGTGTACTTGGCTGTTGCAGATAAGAGGGCCTGACTGTGGCCTATTCAGACTGCCGGAGATACCTGCACTCTCTTTACATAGATAGCCGCTTGCGAGATTTGCACTTTCAGCGGTACGGCTTCAGCCGACATGAGGCAGAAAGCGTCCTTATTTCTCATTAACTGAATCTTAACGTCGAGTCCGTTCAATATTAGCTTTGGTTGATTAAATATATCAGCAAAAATTGGCCCCAAGAGATCCAGAGGTTTGGAGTGGGAGTTGCAGCGGCTCTTTTAACAAGACCCGCATTTGCGTCATCCAAGTTTCGGTCATTATGATGGCCCGCTGTGTCTTTATAGAACAATCCTGCGGTAAATTGCGAGGACAGAGTCTGCGAACTGTAATTTAAAAGGGAATAGAAGATTATTGTTGTGCACTCGAATTTAAGAAAAGGCGAGGTGCTAGTGTCATGGAATAAATCCCCAACTAGTGATATAAATTGCACTGCACACTCAAAAGGGAATTTCCATGCAAAATAGAACAACTTTTATTGATCCAACCAACCAAAGTGAGGAGCATAATAATTACAGCGTCATAAGCGTAACGTTTCGACTCTCCCGAGTCTTTTTCAAACGCCGCTATGTAGAAAAAAGTAACAAAATATGGTTGAGACAAACGAAACAGATAAACATAAAAATAACATAATAAAGAAAACATTTCATCAATAATGTATAATGCCAACATTACACCAATTCTATACAATGAAAGGTGCCTTTACCATAGAGACTAACAAGCACCAACCGTATGCCGAGAGTAAAGAAGGTGAGTAGCAAAGTGGTGATTAGAATCCACCCAAAGTCTGAGTATAGATGGGGAAAATGAGAAGTCAGAGACAATATAGGACAATTATACCTGAAAAATTTCTTTAGACGAAGTTTTTAGAGTGAGGCAATAAATGCACCTCCTTCTAATTTTGACTCTTGGCTATTTCATTACAACAGGTATTTATCACCATACATACCTCTCACCAGTGTTTAATCTCTACAGCAGTCCTTTTAAACTAACTTTGCACCAATTTTCCTTTGTTTAGCAATGCATTTATTGCCTCACTCTAAAAACTTCGTCTAAAGAAATTTTTCAGGTATAATTGTCCTATATTGTCTCTGACTTCTCATTTTCCCCATCTATACTCAGACTTTGGGTGGATTCTAATCACCACTTTGCTACTCACCTTCTTTACTCTCGGCATACGGTTGGTGCTTGTTAGTCTCTATGGTAAAGGCACCTTTCATTGTATAGAATTGGTGTAATGTTGGCATTATACATTATTGATGAAATGTTTTCTTTATTATGTTATTTTTATGTTTATCTGTTTCGTTTGTCTCAACCATATTTTGTTACTTTTTTCTACATAGCGGCGTTTGAAAAAGACTCGGGAGAGTCGAAACGTTACGCTTATGACGCTGTAATTATTATGCTCCTCACTTTGGTTGGTTGGATCAATAAAAGTTGTTCTATTTTGCATGGAAATTCCCTTTTGAGTGTGCAGTGCAATTTATATCACTCTGTAATTTAAAAGGGTCTCTATGTATGCTCTATAGCTATAGAGATTGTCCGATTGTGAGATAACTCGGTCGCCCAGAGTAATATCGACCTGATTAAAAAGAGTGGCTAGAGGATAGTTTATGAGCGCTACACGCGCGTCATCGGCGATAGCCGAATTATCCTGCTTCACGATGCGACAATTTATCTACAGCAGGGTGTTGTTCAGATCATAATAACAATCGCGGCTCCCTGATATGAAAAATTCCAACAGGGCATTGTCTGACAGAGCGGCAACCGGTTGTACTTCTACAAATAGGGATTACTCTATACTCACCTGTCGGGGGTATGTAAAAAATATCCAGTTCAGATTTTGCGCACTCTACAGAAGCATCATGTAGGAAAGCCATATTGGTCAGAAGATGTCCTCCTCAGCGAGTTTCATTCGTTTCTGACGCGGTCGTCTTTTGGCTGTTTTTTTATTCACGAGCATCGGGGTAAAGGCGGGCACGCACGTCTCTTTCTTTTTTGTGATTTTTTAGCGACATAAATGATCCCAGCACCATCTTGCTGGGGCTATGTATTTATCCTGTTCATAAGGGCTGATGAGACAGTAGTGACAGCATCTTTAGCAATGTTTTTGACAGCTGTCTTCACGTGCGGTTTTACTAATTCTAAACTTTTTCTGAAAAGCGGTACTGCACGGCAAATTAAGCTTTGGCTATTGTTGATGATCTCATGGAGAGTGCTAGCGAAAATTGTGAGACAGAAAAAGCATTTATCAAGTATGTGCACCACAGAAATCTCAGTGTTTTATACCTGATATAAAACATATTTTGTCAGGGTAAGAAAAGCCGCACCATAAATTTAAACACAAAGTACATGGTGTTTTTTAATAACCCTCGAGATAAATTACAAATTTTAACTCTAGCTTGTCAGATATATCCCGGAAAAACACGTTTTTTCCTAGAAGCTTTTGAGGATGCCACGCGGGAGCCTTATGGGTATTTGCTGGTAGATTTGAGAGCTAATACCCCTGAGGACCTGCGCTTACGGACGGGTTGTTTCCACCGGCGTTGCCCGATGTCTATGTTTAAAAGAAAATCACTTCTAAAAAGTGAATTTTATGCGGCATCACACATTCCACGCTGTGTGCGTTGTGATGTAAAGATGCCTGAGAGACTCCGGCATAACTGGGCTCTCTTAAAAACCCTCGTGAAAGCAATCCCCGCTGTCAGGAAATCTATTTTGCACAATGCAAGCAAGGATTTAATTTCAGCCATAGGCGAGATTGCTTTAGGCCTCTTTCACACATCCGGTGTGCGCCTGACGGCGCCCCCGGCATTTTGCCGCAGCGCCGCATCACAAAACCTGATGCGCCGCTTGCGTTTTTTTTGGCATTGACTTGCATTAGCGCCGGATGGCGCCGCATGTCAATGCGTTGTATGCGGTTTTGTCCGGATGCAGCGGAATTGTACATTCCGGCGGCCGGACAAAACGCAGCATGTAACGTTTTTTGTTTTTGCCGGATGGTTTCTGTTGTCTCTGGGCATCAAAAACCATCCGGCAAAAAAACGCAGGCGGCGCATGCGGTTTTGTGAAAGAGGCCTTAAACATCTTAAAAGGCAGGATCCCGCTGAAAGAGCGCTAAAAAGGCATACTAAAGAAGTGGCGTAAAGCTATAAGAACGTGATAGATCGTAGTCCACAAAGAAAAAGAAACGCCTACTGAATCAGACAGGTGGGTTTATCAGCCCTCTTTTAGGTTGTGCAATACCCATAATAACGAGGCTGCTCACAGGCAAATAATGGAGCATGCAGAGAAAATGTATCTAGTCCCCAAACAGGAGCTGGTCAAACTAAGACCCCCAACTACCGACAGCATACGCAAAACTATATTCGCCGCCTTGATGATGAAATTATCTCAGTTTTACAACGCCGTGACATCCCCGATGACGTGAAAATTAAAATGTATAGCTCTGTGCTACACTGCTACTTGGTACATACGAGGCATGACTCGAAAGAATTAACAACTTTAACCCCTTAACCCCCAAGGGTGGTTTGCATGTTAATGACCGCGCCAATTTTTACAATTCTGACCACTGTCTCTTTATGAGGCTATAACTCTGGAACGCTTCAACGGATCTTCATGATTCTGAGTTGGTTTTCTCGTGACATATTGTACTTCATGATAGTGGTAAAATTTCTTCGATATAAATTGCAGTTATTTATGAAAAAAATGGAAATATGGCGAAAATTTTGAAAATTTTGCAATTTTCAAACTTTGAATTTTTATTCCCTTAAAACAGAGAAATATGTCACACAAAATAGTTACTAAATAACATTTCCCACATGTCTACTTTGCATCAGCACAATTTTGAAACCACATTTTTTTTTTATATGAAGTTATAAGGGTTAAAAGTTGACCAGCGATTTCTCATTTTTACAACAAATTGTACAAAACCATTTTTTTAGGGACCACCTCACATTTGAAGTCACTTTGAGGGGTCTATATGGCAGAAAATACCCAAAAGTTACACCATTCTAAAAACTGCACCCCTCAAGGTACTCAAAGTCACATTCAAGAAGTTTATTAACCCTTCAGGTGCTTCACAGGAGCTGAAGAAACTTGGAAGGAAAAAATGAACATTTAACTTTTTAGTCACAAAAATTATATTTTACAAACAATTTTTTTATTTTAACAAGGGTAAAAGGAGAAAATGGATGGAAAAAGTTGTTGTGCAATTTCTCCTGAGTACGCCGATACCCCATATGTGGGGGAAAACCACTGTCTGGGCGCACGGCAGGGCTTGGAAGGGAGGGAGCTCCGTTTGACTTTTTCAAACCAAAATTGGCTAAAATTGAGATTGGACGCCATGTCGCTTTTGGAGAGCCCCTGATGTGCCTAAACAGTGGAAACCCCCCACATGTGACACCATTTTGGAAACTAGACCCCCTAAAGAACTTATCTAGATCTGTGATGAGCACTTTGAACCCCCAAGTGCTTCACACAAGTTTATAACGTAGAGCCGTAAAATTAAAAAATCATATTTTTTCCACAAAAATTATCTTTTCAACCCAATTTTTATCTTCCCAAGGGTAACAACACCTCAAAAGTTATTGTGCAATTTATCCTGAGTACGCTGATACCCCATATGTGAGGGGGAAAAACTGTTTGGGCGCACGGCAGGGCTCGGAAAGGAAGTAATGACATTTTGGAATGCAGACTTTGATGGGTGTCATGTTCAGTTTGCAGAGTGCGGGTCTGCGGGTGTCATGTCGCGTTTGGAGAGCCCCTGATGTGCTTAAACAGTAGAACCCCCCCCACAAGTGACCCCATTTTGTAAACTAGACCCCAAAGGAACTTATTTAGATGTGTGGTGAGAACTTTGAACCCCCAAGTGCTTCACAGAAGTTTATAACGTAGAGCCATAAAAATAATAAATCATATTTTTTTCCACAAAAACAATATTTTTGCCCCCAATTTTTTATTTTCCCAAGGGTAACAGAAGAAATTGGACCCCAAGAGTTATTGTGCAATTTGTCCTGAGTACGCTGATACCCCATATGTGGGGGTAAATTACTGTTTGGGCGCATGGCAGAGCTCAGAAGGGAAGGAGCACCGTTTGATTTTTTCGACGCCGAATTAGCTGGAATTGAGATTAGACGCCATGTCACATTTGGAGAGCCCCTGATGTGCCTAAACAGTGGAAACAACCCAATTCTAACTCCAACCCTAACACCAACACACCCCTAACACTAATCCCAACCCTAATCATAACCCTAACAACAAACTTAACCCTAACACACCAGTAACCCTTGTCCCAACCCTAACCCTAACTTTAGCCCCAACTCTAACCCTAACTTTAGCCCCAACCCAAACCCTATTGGGAAAATGGAAATAAATACATTTTTTAATTTTATTATTTTTCCCTAACTAACGGGGTGATAAAGGGGGCTTTGATTTACTATTTATAGCGGGTTTTTATGATAGGCAGCTGTCACACGCTAAAAGATGCTTTTTATTGCAAAAAGTAGTTTTTGCATCATCAATTTTTCTATATTTTGGCCCACAGAGTCATGTGAGGTCTTATTTTTTGCAGGACAAGGTGACGTTTTTATTGGTACCATTTTTGGGCACATGACATTTTTTGATCGCTTTTTATTAGGATTTTTGGGAGGCAGAATTAACAAAAACCAGCAATTCTTGAGTTTCTTTTGGGGGAGGGGCGTTAATAGCGTTCCGCGTGTGGTAAAATTGATAAAGCAGTTTTATTCTTCGGGTCAGTACGATTACGGCGATACCTCATTTATATATTTTTTTATGTTTTGGCGCTTTTATACAATAAAAACAATTATATATAAAAATTATTTTTGTATCGCTTTATTCTGCGAGCTATAACTTTTTTATTGTTTCGCTGATGATGCTGTATGGCGGCTTTTTTTGCGGGACAAGATGACGTTTTCAGCGGTACCATGTTTGTTTATATCGGTCTTTTTGATCGCGTGTTATTCCACTTTTAGTTCGGCTGTATGATGATAAATCATTGTTTTTTAGCCTTTTTTTTTAAGGGGTTCACTAAAGGGGTTAACTAGTGGGACAGTTTTATAGGGTGGGTTGTTACGGACGCGGCGATACTAAATATGTGTACTTTTATTGTTGTTTTTTTTTTTACATTAAAGAAATGAATTTATTGGGGAATATTTTTTTTTTTCATTATTTAGGAATTTTTTTTACAAATGTTTATTTTTATTTTTTTTACATCTTTACTTTGATGGGACATCACTATGTAGGGTCAGATCGCTGGTGTGACAGCGTGCACAGCACGCTGTCACACCAGTGATCGCACAGGCACTGCTGCAGGCTTCCTCAGGGCCTGCTCTCAGCAGGCCCTGAGGAAGCCGCCTCCCTGCAGGACCTGGCAGCCATCTTGGATCCGGGGTCCTGCAGTGAGGAGAGTCCCTTGGAACAGTGCGACACATCGTGCTGTTCTGAGGGTCTCAGGGGAGCATGCAGGGAGCCCCCTCCCTGCGCGATGCTTCCCTGTGCCCCCGGTACACCGCAATCATGTTTGATCGCGGTGTGCCAGGGGTTAATGTGCCGGGAGCGGTTCGTGACCGCTCCGGGCACATAGTGCCGGGTGTCAGTTGTGATAATCAGCTGACACCCGGCCGCGATCAGCTGCGCTCCCCCCGGGAGCGCAGCTGATCTCCTGGGACGTACTATTCCGTCCCTAGGAATTAAGTACCAGGGCACATGGACGGAATAGTACATTCCATGGGATTAAGGGGTTAACTCAATTCCCAAGGACACGATAGTATGTCATACGTGATCAGCTGCGCTCTCTGGGGGAGCTCAGCTGATCGCGGCTAGGTGTCAGCTGATTATCACAGCTGACACCCAGCACTATGTGCCAGGATCGGTCACGGACTGCTCCCGGCACATTAACCCCTGGCACACTGCGATGAAAGATGATCGCAGTGTACCAGAGGCACAGGGAAGCATCGCGCATGAGGGGGCTCCCTGGGTGCTCTCTTGAGAACCTCAGAGCAGCGCGATGTGATCGCGCTGTTCCGAGGGCCTACTCCCTGCAGGACCCCAGATCCAAGATAGTCGTGGAGTCCTTCCAGGTCCTGCAGGGAGGCTGCACCCTCAGTGCCTGCTGATAGCAGGCGCTGAGAAAGCCTCATGTAGTGCCTGTCAGATCGCTGGTCTCACAGAGTCCTGTGCAAACTGTCAGACCAGCAATCTGACATTATACAGTGCTGTCCCTCCCTGTGACAAAGTAAAAATGTAAAAAAAATAAAAACAAACATGTGTAACAAAAATTCCTAAATAAAGGAAAAAAAATATTCCCCAATACACTGTGTTCCAAATTATTATGCAAATAATATTTTCTCTGATTTTCCCAAATTACCTATATGAATTGCAGTCATTGTAATTTTCCAGTCAAATAGCTATTAGAGTACAATTGAAAGGTTTTTGTACAAACTGCCTATGATAACAGTATATTTTTTAAAAAATAAAACACTCAAACTGCACTCAGAATGCATGTTCCAAATTATTATGCACAGCAGAGTTTTTAACCTTTTCATTTTAATAAAGAACAAAAAAATGGTCATTTTTGGAATTATAAGCATTAGCAGGTTCTTACAAACTGAAATCAAACAGTTTTCAACTCAAAACTTTATTCTAGGTGATGTTACATTTGCACATAGGACCCCTTGTTCGAAAGGAGCTTCTGAACTCTCTCGTCCATTGAATTTGTCAGGTTTTGGATGGTTTCTGCTTCAATTGTTTTGCATGAGGACAGAATAGCCTCCCAGAACTGTTGCTTAGGTGTGAACTGCCTCCCGCCATCATAGACACTCCTTTTGATGATGCTCCAGAGGTTCTCAATGGGGTTGAGGTCAGGGGAGCAAGGGGGCCACACCATAAGTTTGTCCCCTTTTATGCCCATAGCAGCCAGAGATGCAGATGTGTTATGTGCAGCATGAGACGGTGCATTATCATGCATGAAAATGATCTTGCTGCAGAATGCACGGTTCTTCTTCTTGAACCATGGCAGGAAGTGCTGTTTGAGAAACTCAACCTACACTATGGAGTTCATCTTTACCCCTTCAGGGATCCTAAAGGGGCCGACAATCTCTCTCCCCATGATTCCAGCCCAAAACATTACTCCAGCTCCTCCTTGTTGGCGCCGTAGCCGTGTTTGCATGGGGTGTCCATCAACCAGTCATCCTCCACTCCATCCATCTGGACCATCGAGCGTTGCACGGCACTCATCGGTGAACAAAACAGTTTTGAAGTCAGTCTTCATGTATTGTTTGGCCCACTGGAGCCGTTTCTGCTTGTGTGCAGTGGATAGAGGAGGTCGACAGGATGGCTTACGCAAAGCTGCAAACCTTTGAAGGACCCTGCATCTTGTTGTTCGGGGGACGTTGGAGGCACCAGCAGCTTCAAAAACTTGTCTGCTGCTATGATAAGGCTTTTTTGCCGCTGCTCTTTTAACCTGACGTAATTGCCTGTAGGAAAGAGTCCTCAATTTTCCCTTATCAGCACGCACACGTGTGTACTGTGAATCAGCTACATACTTCTTGATTGTGCGATGATCATGATGAAGTGTCTTGGCAATGTTGATTGTAGTCATGCCTTGACCTAAACACTCCACAATTTGTTGCTTCTCAGCAGCCGACACATCCTTTTTCTTTCCCATTTTGGCAGAAAATGTAGGCTGCTTAATAATGTGGGACAGCCTTCTTAAGTAGTCTTGCCTTTCATTGGACACACCTGCCAAACTAATTAGCACAGGTGTCTGCAATTGCTTACAGTGATATAAAGAGCCCTGACACACATCACCATCAATGAGTTTAACAGACAAACAAAAAAATTCTTACCTTATCACTCCTAAACAATTTTTGCATAATAATTTGGAACACAGTGTAAATTCATTTCTTTAATGTAAAAAAAACAATAAAAGTACACATATTTAGTATCGCCGCGTCCGTAACGACCGCCCTATAAAACTGTCCCACTGGTTAACCCCTTTAGTGAACCCCTTAAAAAAAACAAGGCAAAAAAAATGCTTTATCATCATACCGCCGAACAAAAAGTGGAATAACACGCGATCAAAAAGACGGATATAAATAAACATGGTACCACTGAAAACGTCATCTTGTCCCGCAAAAAACGAGCCACCACACAACATCATCAGCGAAAAACTAAAAAAGTTATAGCTCGCAGAATAAAGCAATGCAAAAACAATTATTTTTTATATAGATTTGTTTTTATTGTATAAAAGCGCCAAAACATTAAAAAATGTATCGCCGTAATCGTACTGACCCAAAGAATAAAACCGCTTTATCAATTTTACAACACGCAGAATGGTATAAACGCCCCCCCCCAAAATAAATTAAATTCCTGAATATCTAGTTTTTGTTCATTCTGCCTCACAAAAATTGTAATAAAAAGGAATCAAAAAATGTCATGTGCCCAAAAATGGTACCAATAAAAACGTCACCTCGCCCCGCAAAAAATAACACCTCACATGACTCTGTGGGCCAAAATATGGAAAAATTATAGCTCTCAAAATGTGGTGATGCAAAAACTATTTTTTGCAATAAAAAGCGTCTCTTAGCGTATGACAGCTGCCAAACATAAAAACCCGCTATAAATAGTAAATCAAACCCCCCTTTATCACCCCCTTAGTTAAGGAAAAATAATAAAATTTAAAATATGTATTTATTTCCATTTTCCCATTAGGGTTAGGGTTAAAGTTAGGATTAGGGTTAGGGGTGTGTTCGGGTTAGGTTTGTGATTAGGGTTATGGTTAGGGTTGGGACTAGGGTTAGGGGTGTGTTGGGGTTAGGGTTGGAGTTAGAAATGGGGGGTTTCCACTGTTTAGGCACATCAGGGGCTCTCCAAACGTGACATGGCGTCTGAACTCAATTCCAGCCAATTCTGCGTTGAAAAAGTCAAACGGTGCTCCTTCCCCTCTGAGCTCTGCCGTGCGCCCAAACAGTAGTTTACCCCCACATATGGGGTATCAGCATACTCAGATCAAATTGCACAATAACTCTTGGGGTCCAATTTCTTCTGTTACCCTTGGGAAAATAAAAAATTGGGGGCGAAATTATCATTTTTGTGGAAAAAATATGATTTTTTATTTTTATAGCTCTACGTTATAAACTTCTGTGAAGCACTTTGGGGTTCAAAGTTCTCACCACACATCTAGATAAGTTCCTTGAGTGGTCTAGTTTACAAAATGGGGTCATTTGTGGGGGTTTCCACTGTTTAGGCACATCAGGGGCTCTTCAAACGCAACATGACACCCGCAGACCATTCCATCAAAGTCTGCATTACAAAACGTCATTACTTCTATTCCGAACCCCCATATAGGGTATCAGCATACTCAGGACAAATTGGAGAACAACTTTTGTGGTCCAATTTCTCATGTTACCCTTGGGAAAATAAAAAAATGGTGACTAAAAGTAATTTTTTTGTGGGAAAAATAGGATTTTTTATTTTTATGCCTGGGCATTACAAACTTGTGTGAAGAATTTGGGGGTTCAAAGCGCTCACCACAGATCTAGATAAGTTCCTTAGGGGGTCTAGTTTCCAAAATGGGGTCACATGTGGTGAGTTTCCACTGTTTAGGCACATCAAGCGCTCTGCAAACTGAACATGACACCCATCAAAGTCTGCATTCCAAAACGTCATTACTTCCTTTCCGAGCCCTGCCTTGCGCCCAGTTTTCCCCCCACACATATGGGGTATCAGCGTACTCAGGACAAATTGGACAACTTTTGGGGTCCAATTTCCTTGGGAAAAATCAAAAATTGGGGACTAAAAAATTCATTTTTGTGGAAAAATTTTTTTTTCACACCCAGGCATTATGAACTTTAGTGAAACACTTGAGGGTTCAAAGTGCTCACAACAGATCTAGATAAGTTCCTTAGGGGGTCTAGTTTCCAAAATGGTGTCACTTGTGGGGGGTTTCTCACTTGTGGGGGGTTTCCACTGTTTAGGCACATCAGGGGCTCTCCAAACGCGACATGGCATCCAATCTCCATTCCAGTCAATTTTGGTTTGAAAAAGTCAAACGGCGCTCGCTCCCTTCCGAGCCCTGCCGTGCGCCCAGACAGTGGTTTTCCCCCACATATGGGGTATCGGCATACTTAGGAAAAATTGCACACCAATTTTATTTGTCCATTTTCTCCTTTTACCCTTGTTAAAATAAAAAAAATGTTTGTAAAAGATCATTTTTGTGATTAAAAAGTTAAATGTTCATTTTTTCCTTCCAAGTTTCTTCAGCTCCTGTGAAGCACCTGAAGGGTTAATAAACTTCTTGAATGTGGTTTTGAGTACCTTGAGGGGTGCAGTTTTTAGAATGGTGTAACTTTTGGGTATTTTCTGCCATATAGACCCCTCAAAGTGACTTCAAATATGAGGTGGTCCCTAAAAAATGGTTTTGTACATTTTGTTGTAAAAATGAGAAATCGCTGGTCAACTTTTAACCCTTATAACTTCCTAACAAAAAAAATTTTGGTTCCAAAATTGTGCTGATGCAAAGTAGACATGTGGGAAATGTTGTTTAGCAACTATTTTGTGTGACATATTTCTCTGTTTTAAGGGAATTAAAATTCAAAGTTTGAAAAAAGCAACATTTTCATAATTTTCGCCATATTTCCATTTTTTTTTATAAATATACGCAAGTTATATCGAAGAGATTTTACCACTCATGAAGTACAATATGTCACGAGAAAACAATCTCAAAATCGCTAAGATAAGTTGAAACGTTCCAGAGTTATAACCTCATAAAGAGACAGTGGTCAGAATTGTAAAAATTGGCCCGGTCATTAACGTGCAAACCACCCTTGGGGGTTAAAGGGAATCTGTCACCCTAAATTGGCGGGATATTTAAATGATGGCAGTCAGGTCAGATGGGCGGTGTTTTGGGTACTTGCCTTAACATGTTGTTCGCCGCTGTCTCCATTATTTCTGGGAATTGTAGTCGTTGCCCACCATATAACGCGCCTGCACATTGTAATCTTGAATTGCACATGCGCAGTATGCTTTGCCCGCAGATTGCAATGTGCAGGCGCGTTATATGGAGGGCAACGACTACAATTCCCAGAAATAATGGAGACAGCGGCGAACAACATGTTAAAGCAAGTACCCAAAACACCGCCCATCTGACCTGACTGCCATCATTTAAATATCCCGCCAATTTAGGGTGACAGATTCCCTTTAAGTGGTTAAATCTCGTTAGCACTCCTGATCCTGATCACCAACAATCGCCAAATACCGACCCTGATAAAAATCAAAAGGTTGCTGAAATTGTAAGCCATATAAACCAAAGATATAAAAAGAATACTGAATTTTTACTAAACAGGATACTGCAGAAAAAAAAGTGACAGCCTGGAATGATAAAGCTGAATTTATTTTCAAAGGCGCTGTAATACCAGGGTCTAACTTACTGGATTTGGTACGTAGTATAACGCAGAGTCATGCCCAGACCAGCCGGAATTTACCTCGGCGTTGGGATTTGTTTATGCGAGCTATGGCCGAACTAAATATCCCATCTACAGTTGTGGGTAATTCAATTACTAGACACCATTTAGATGAATTAAAAATCTCCATCAGCGAGGGTGTATCTACACCGCCAAAGCTAGCCCCGTACAATTCATTCTTTGCACTCGCCGTCATTAGGTATCACACAGGGAACTCTGCTACCTAAAAAAAGGTCTCTACCGCTACTACAATCCATGTGGCTCACGATGTAGACGATGTACTGGTTAATTATTTATTTTGTATGAAGTGTAATGCTGTATGTTAATTGTACTTGTGATGCTTTTATATAATTCTGTATGAGTTTTAAATTATTGAAATGTATTTGAGCTGTTTTTAATGATATTTTTTATATTATTCTGTATGAATTTTTATAGTATTGAAATGTCTTTGAGATCTATTTATTTATTACAATAAAATCTTTTAAACTTTTACAATACCGCGTCTTTGCTTTTTTACAGGCGTATAAAACATCCGCTTTATACTGGTTGATGTTGTAACACGGCCATATACATAATATGCCCGTACAATGAGACGGGGTTATAAGTCTCATATAAAATCACAATCTTACTGATAGGATACAAAGTGGGAATCGTTGTAGCCAGTAAATACGATGCTAAGATATAAATGCGTATCAAATGCTGCAGAAACACACTTTTTTTGGGCTACGGGGTCCTCATGCTATCAAATAAAAATACATGAAATATACAATGCTGTATAATCAGACTATCAAAATGTGTTATAAGTCTCCTATAAGATGAGAATCTTACCGAAACGATATAAAGTGAGAATCAAATAAATACATTGCTGAGGAATATAAAATCATATCAAAATGAGAATCAGATACACTGCTACGAAGGGCTTGGTCACGTAACAGCTTTGATATCCCTAGCATATCAAATCACAATCAAGAGGACATCAAATTGATAGGGGCAGGGCACCTGTCAAATTCAGTTTGATGAGACATCCAGTATACACACTACTCCCATTGTTCAATGACATCAATGCACCCATAAACATATATTTACATAAACATATATATATTTTTTTTCTTCTTTAACTACCATAACCCTACCTGCTACCTCCCTGACTGACTAAGCTGCTAATATGAATACATTCTTTGTTTATCAAAAGACTAAAGCTGTGTTTACGTTACACGATCGCAGAAGTTAAACCGGTGCTGATTAGTGTAGTGCAGTGGGGATGGTGCAGAGTGCCAGACAGGCAGTGAGCCAGCAAAGTTCCAAACAAAATGTATTTAATGTCCAAACTCACAGAAATAAACAGCACACAATATCCTCTGGATCGCAGCCGGGAAACATGACAGTCCACATCCGAGACTGGGTGCCGTGGGTGACTGCACCACTATGCTACGCTGAGGGATGCCAGGCCTTCTGGCTCCACTTGGCTCTGTGTTGCTTCACACAGGCTGAGCTCTGCAGAGCCTTCTGCTCTGCACGCTTGCAAACCAAAAACTGACACACCTAACCCTTTGCTGCAGGGGTATTTACAAGGAACATGTGGCCACAGGCCACATGGAAAACACGGCTGGGAAGGAAACCGACCGCCCACTACCATCCTGTAGTCCGATTAAAAAAATAAAAACCCATGGCAGGTTTTCCTAAATCTGCCTTGGACAAATAGCTTGCCCAAGACCAACACTTACTTTTATTTTGCATTGCATCACAGCTATATCTGTGACTGCAATGCACTCCCGCGGTCTCAATTTGCTACTGTTTGCATCCTGGGGGACACATAGCGACCCTCACATATGACACCGGTTGCTGCCTCACATTGGCTATTTAGAAGCATGTCGTCAGTCATTTACTAGCTTGTTTAGACACGCCAATGAGCACCGATGGTTCTGTGCGAATAGATGGTTATTGTTTTCAGCAGCACATGTTCGGTGTATACAAGAAAATGTGCTGCCGAGAACAATGACTATTACGTAAGCCTTTTGCTTGTTCGTTGGGTGATCGGCAGCTGGATTACACTGGCTGATTATTGGGAGCTGATGGTTCCTAGGATATTTGACCAGTGTTTTATCTCTAGTGGTAAATCAGGTGGTGAAGTACAAAAGCAACTACATGAAAGGTCTGATAGAACAGCCCCAGTAAAGTGTATTGTATAACCATAAATATTACATGTTGGATCTCAGATAGACAAAATCAGTGAGTTTGATCACTGTTACCTAATGTATAGTGGGGTCCTCTGTGTATTCCTATTACCCCCATAATCTGTGCTCCATTGCTTTCCTGGAACGCCATGAACTGCGGCCCCCAAACATAGGCACCCGGTTACTCATCCTTTCAGCAGAACATCGAGTGCACATCCCCACACATAATGCTCTTTCCCACTCCTACTTCAACATTTCTCATACCATACAGCACAGATATTTTTTATGGGCGACGTAGGCAATGATATGTAGCTTGTTGATTTTGCAGATAGGCTGAAAACACCTTTTAATGAAACACTGAAGAAATGCTGCTGTGGGGAACTGTTTGAAACTAATAAAAAAAAAGAGGTTCACTTTACAGACATATAGTCATCATCTCCATCACCGCTCTACATACCAGGGATGTGTCTCCGCCACGTGTGTAAACTCATTCTCCCAGTTGGGTCGTCCATAACTGGTTTTTTGCTTTAATCCTGTAACTGTATCGATTCCCACATCAAAATTAATAATGGCGTGGCCGGCCTGCAGAGAAAAGCGTGATAGCAGGTGAAGAGAGTGAAAAGGTTGTATTAAGATTTCAACTTATCCACCATCCTAGGGGTTGGACCCCCAGCAATCACAAAAAAGGGTCCCGAGTCCATGATCTGACTAAAAGAAACCCGACAGCCCTCTTAAATCGCCACCAAGTATATTTGTGGCTGAAAGTCTTGGCACCCTTGTCGTTGTTCCAGAAAATGAAGTATTTCTCCCAGAAAATTATTTCCATTCCACGTGTTTATTTAATGTGTGTTTGAACAACACGAAAAAAATGTGATACCTAATGAGTAGTTTTTGTTTCATGTATCTATTAAAACTTCTTTTATATGAAAAAAAATCAGATTTTTTTGTATTTTAAAATATTTTATATGTGTATTTTTTTACATAATTAGTTCCCAAAGAGGTCAACGAAGTCTTTCTCGGAAAATTTCTTTCACTGTAAGTGGGACATTCAGAGTAGCCCCAGATACAGAGGAAAACAGCTCCCAATAGTGACAGAAGTCGCAGGACCCATGTGATTGACAGGTCCTATGGAAGCTTCTGTGCACTGCATGGAGCTCACTGAGCACTGTGCAGCTGATGAAACAGTAGACAGAAGCAGTAATAAACTGCTTCTGTTTTCTCCACAGGGTCCCTGGCTGTTTTTTGACAGTCAGAGACCCAACCTGCTGGTGCTAAACTGCATGAGCAGGAGGTTTAACCCTGTGCTGTAAATTTACATCTGGGCAGAGTTCAATTAAATGTTATCGCTGGTTGAACAATGGTTGCATGTATTGTTTGTTTATGTTTAAAGAATTGGTCACAATTTGGTCAAAACTATGAGATTTCACATGACACATACTATGCTGCTGTCCCAGCTGGTCAAAAAGAGTCGATAATTAAGAAATCCATCTTTTCCAGAGCTAATCATCTCCTGTTCCAGAGAACGCAGCAGATCAGCAAACCAGGCAAAAGCGCCAGTCTCCCGACAGATCCAGTAGAAATAAATCTGCAGATGTAAAGTTTAAATTGACACTTTTTAAGTCAAATGATTTTTACTTTTTGTCACATGAAACAAACTTTGCATACATTAATAATACAGTACGAAAGTTTGTAATATATCTTATCAGAGAAGTCTGCTTCCTTAACCACTTATCAGTCAACTTGTCATCCACTTTGAGCAAAAGAGAAATAAGATGTTTTTTTCACATAAGAAGGACTACCATTTCACTATGATGTCATCTGACACAGCTCATTATACTATAAGGAGAGGGGAGAGCGCAGAAGGAGTAAGGAGCAGAGGGAGGAAACAAGCAGAGGAATACACAGAAAGATCGTGCTCAATTTTTTCCTTACTTCAGACTTAGATTTCTATCTACACTGATCACTACTGCAGTGTAATTTCCTCCATGCAGCTGCTGCTTGTCTTTGTGAGCTAACTAAGGAATGAAGAGCTGAAATCCATGCCTTTGTCCCATGCTGGGTATGAGAGAGTTCATAGTAGCACGTCTCCTCTCACCAGCTCAGAGTGGATTGCAAATTAGAGATAGGGGATGCAAAGGGAGAAAACTGGAGAAAATGCAGTTTACAAGTCATATTATGGCTATAAATAGTGCTATTTTTCATGTACACATACACACTGAAAAGTTACTTGTCATCTAGTGATGGGCGTACTCGAGTGTTATCCGAGTATCTTGGGCATGCTCGTATATTATGTTCGAGTCTCTGCAGCTGTTACACCACCTGTTTGTTAGGCAATCCCCATGTGTTCAGGCTAACAACTGCAAATCACGCAGCCACAGGGACGCGAACATAACATACGCCCAAGATACTCAGATAACACTCGAGCGTGCTCGGATAAGACATTATCCGAGCATGTTTGCTCATCACTACAGCCATCCTTTAAAAAACACTGACACAAATTTTGGTTTTCATAAAGTTTATAGATTTAGGATTTTTTAGCTCTTATAGACCAATGTTTCTATAGTTACTGGAGTACAATTATAAGGATTTCATACATTTTTAAACTGTTAGTGACTGTCATGAGTGTGTCACGTCCTCCTGGGAGATCTTGGGGTTAAAGATAACTACATATTGTGAATTGCAAATCTTCCATTTAGCCTGTGTTTGTGTCCCATATTAAATAGATTTAGTTTCCTTTGGTGCTGAAGAGGTTAACAACCCTTTTCATGCTGGACAGAAACTTGCAGCTCCATTTTCAGCTGCTTCTGATCTGGTCATTATCTCTCACTATAAAACCTGGACAGACCCTCTCTGTCTTGCCAGTGAAAGCTTTGCTTCCTATCTCCTTGGAGACGCTGTGCTGAATAGAAGAACGTTGTTGCTATTGGAGATTCATTTTCCTGTGCTAAATGCTGAAGCTAAGTACCTAGAGTTGAGTTGTTGTAATAATGAACTTTAGTTTGCTGTAGTACATGTGTGCTAATCTCCTGGTCCCTATTCCCATTTGGTTGTTACATTCCTATTATTCCCTATATACCTCTTACCTTTGGTGAGTGTGTGTTGCTTTCTGGTATCCCTGTTTTATCTTTATACCTTGCTTACCTCACTTTTCTGCCCAATACCCCCTGGGATGCGGGAGGGAACAGATCATGGTTTAACAGTAGCATAGTAAGGTCGGAGACTCGGGCCTCTCTACCTTCAAGAGTACCTCCGGGACAGGGATAGTTAGGGACCCAGTTCCAGGGACAGTTTGAGGCCCCCCTTCCTTACTGAAGACCATCACAGCGTGACAGTGACAAATACATGAAGTTGATGCAAAGTCTCAACATTTACAGCGTTGACCCTTATTTCTCAAGGCAAAATTGTGGGTGAGTCCACTCTCTTGAATGAATAACAGCCTCACACATGAATGGTCTGAGGCTGTTTTACGTTGGTATGACACAAAAACTCAAGGAAGTGCTCACCTTTTCTTCTCCAGACAATCATTATTCCAGATGATCCAAACAAATTGAATGGGGCAAAAATGCAAAAATTATTTTAACCCAGTACTCTGTGGTACACACTGTATTTCCGGCAGAACGTTGTCTGTCCTTGATATTTTCTGGACATCTGGAAGAATGATTGTCTGGACAAGAAAAGGTGAGTGCTGCCATGAGTTCTTGTGTCTGCCAATAAAGTATCTGGAGGCAGTTAATGTATGGGGGCTTTTCATCCACGATTTCATCCACGATTTTTGCTTGAGAACACAACCATGAATAAAGAATGGGATCTAATCATCCTACATGAGCAACTTCTCCCAACGATCCAGGAACAACTTGGGGATGATCAATGCTATTTCCAGCATGATGGAGACCATGTCACAAAGCAAACATGATAGAAAATCCAAGATTTCGAGGCACCAGAAAATTTGAGGATAAAACATTACTTTTATTCCATTATTCCATCCTTAAAAGTCACATGGTGAAGTACAATTGAGGTAGACAAGTGAAGCAATGTTTTGGCCCAAAAGGGACCTTGTGAGGGGGTCTAACCGAGTCAGCATGGAGCCACCAGTGGTGCATGAGAAGGACTCTTGGACAAAGCAAAAGTGAGAACTAAGTGGCTCAATAAATAAAATAACAAAGAGCAAAGATATTGTGATAAACTCCGAGCACTGACTAGGCAATTAGGAGTCTTTGATGTATTTGCCAATAAAACTATAACAACTAATGTAAATAATTGCACTTCAGTAACCAGAGAAACATTTGAGGAAAAGATCTGAAAACACCGAAGAAGTAAACATTATGAAATCCAATATTTGTGTCGGTCCCAACAAGTTTGCCCACAACTGTACACTGACATATTACTTCCCTGTTAGTTATGGTATTTGAGGCCACAATTGGATCTTACATCATTAATGACACAGTGGTTGACTAATGGCCATGTGAACATTGTATCAATACAAAGAACGCTTAAACTTTATATCTTGTAGTTTATGTTTTGATGATGTTCACCTTTCCCAAGCCTTTTTAATAGAAGACCTCGTCAACAAGTGATGTAGCTAAGTTTTCCAGCAGCTGGGACCACTAATGATCAGGTACAAACTGTGGACTAGAGATGAGCGACTTTGCCTTTTTTAGGGTCGAGTCGGGTTTCATGAAACCTGACTTTCTCAAAAAACGGGTCGAACGAAATCGGCCAACTATGGGGAAAAGTCGGGGGTCCGACTGAAACACGAAACACAATGCAAGTCAATGGGGAAGCACAGTCGCCATGGAGTGGAGGACAGTAAACACACCTACAGTGCCCATTTCAATGCCAACAACATAAATTCTTATTATTTAAGCTTGGCAACCTTAATTTACTTTATAATAATAGTTACGCATTGAAAACTGGGGGTTATTTGGCTAAACTTGTGGGGGGGCAGGGCTGGCTCCAGGTTTTCGTGTGCCCGGGGCCAAAGAGTGTTAGTGGGCCCTTTTAACGCATACCACAATTCATGATGCTCCGATACGGCAGAGAAATATAGGTATAGTACAATGCCAAATAATTTACTTCTTATATGACAATGACTGATATCTATGTAAAAATCTACAATAGCTCAAAAAACGCACAGTATATTCCTTCATACAGCATTATGGCCAGCACAGTGCGCCATACAGAATAATGAGCCCCATATATTGCTCCATACAGAATACGCCCCATATAGACTCCATACCCTATATGATGCCCCATAAATAATGAACCCCATATGATGCTCCAGTATATGTTGGGCCCCATGGATGATACTCCAGTGTCTTAGGGGCCAATATAATGCTCCATATATAATGGGCCCCATTTATAATGATCCAGTGTATAATGGTCCCCGTAAAGGCTGCTCCAGTGTCTGTTTTCCCCCTTTTACAATGCTCCAGTATATGATGGGCCCCATGGATGATACTCCAGTGTCTTAGGGGCCAATATAATGCTCCATATATAATGGGCCCCATTTATAATGATCCAGTGTATAATGGTCCCCGTAAAGGCTGCTCCAGTGTCTGTTTTCCCCCTTGTACAATGCTCCAGTATATGATGGGCCCCATGGATGATACTCCAGTGTCTTAGGGGCCAATATAATGCTCCATATATAATGGGCCCCATTTATAATGATCCAGTGTATAATGGTCCCTGTAAATGCTGCTCCAGTGTCTGTTTTCCCCCTTTTAGAATGCTCCAGTATATGATGGGCCACATAGATGATGCTCCAGTGTATGATAGGCCAATATAATGCTCCATATATAATGGGCTCCATTTATAATGATCCAGTGTATAATGGTCCCGGTAAATGCTGCTCCAGTGTCTGATCTGCCTCATTTAGAATGCTCCAGTATATGATGGGTCCCATTAATGATGCTCCAGTGTCTTATGGTCCAAAATCATGCTCCATATATAATGGGCCCCATTTATAATGATCCAGTGCTTAATAGTCCCCATAAATGCTGCTCCAGTGTCTGTTTTCCCCCTTTTAGAATGCTCCAGTATATGTTGGGCCCCATGGATGATGCTCCAGTGTATGATGGGCCAATATAATGCTCCATAAATAATGGGCCCTATTTATAATGATCCAGTGTATAATGGTCCCCGTAAATGCTGCTCTAGTGTCTGATCTGCCCCATTTAGAATGCTCCAATATATAATGGGCCCCATTTATATTGATCCAGTGTATAATGGTCCCCATAAATGCTGCTCCAGTGTCTGATCTGCCCCATTTAAAATGCTCCAGTATATGATGGGCCCCATGGATGATGCTCCAGTGTCTTATGGGCAAAAATAATGCTCCATATATAATGGGCCCCATTTATAATGATCCAGTGTATAATAGTCCCCGTAAATGCTGCTCCAGTGTCTGTTTTCCCCCTTTTAGAATGCTCCAGTATATGTTGGGCCCCATGGATGCTGCTCCAGTGTCTGATCTGCCCCATTTTTAATGCTCAAGTGTATGCTGGGCCCCATATACAATTCTCCAGTGTATAATGCTCCCCACACATTGCTCCAAACATTAAAAAAAATGTAATATCTCTCCTCGCTGGGCACTGCTCTACTCTGGACTCCTCAGCGTCGCCATGTTACAGCTCTCTGCACTTGGACTGTTTAGGCAGAGGGCGTACAGACGCAACGTCATCGCGCTCTCTAAGCTGAATGTCACTGTCAGGAAACGCGGAAGACGTCACAGCGGTGGAGCAGGGAGAGGTAAGTATTGCAAGTGCTGGGGCCCTGAGCAAGCGGAGGAGCCGACTCGTGGGCGACAGCCCTGTCACAGGGCCCCTCATAGTACACCGGTGTGCATGACGGCGAGAGGGCCCTCCCACCGTCAGAGACAATTTTTTGTACTATGAGGGGCCCTGTGCCAGTGCTGTCGCCCACGAGTCAGCCCCCCCACCTGCTCAGGGAACCGGCACTAGCCTGGGTGCGCCAGGTGTTAACGCCAGCCCTGGGGGGGGAGGATTTGTAGGTTTTTGTAGCCTGTCCACGCTTGCAAGTGCATGGTGTTTACATGTCTAAGCATGCAACTGGTATTCAAATTTCGGAGATTTTTCCCTCGGCTAAAGGTCCTTCCACACTTCTTACAGATAACCTTTGCCTCATCAATAGGATTTTGGTCAAAAAAGTGCCACACTGGACTCTTCCTACTATGGTATACATTTTTCAGGGCTTGCACGCTGTGCTAATTTGACCGTCTGGCCAAGCTGTCCTGCAACTTTTTGATTTTTTTAACACGTTTTTGGACTGCTACGGGCCTGCCAGATAACCCCAGCTGCGATGTCGATACCTGCTGCGGATCCTCCTCCTCTTCTGAGCTATTGCCAGCGGCACCCTCTTACCGCACTGGATGCCAATCAGGGTCAACAACTGGGTCATCCATCACCTCCTCTTCAATTTCATCTGCACCTTCCTCTGTGTCACCGTGTAAGGTGGTATAGTATGCAGGAAGGGGCACCTGAGTTTCATCAGGGTCACATTCTGGCTCAGTAGACTGCGAGGAAAATGTAGTGCTCTGGGTGAATGTACCAGCAGAATCATCTAGGAGTGGCTGTGCATCAGTGAACTCCATCTCTGATTAATGTTGGACTGTGGAATTCAGGATTTGACTTGATAACCCAGGCATGGTATGTGAAAAGAGCTCCATGGAGTAATCTGAAGTGTGGGCTGCCGCATCCTTCACTTTTAGTTGGGGTGAAGCACACAAGGAAAGGTGTTGTTCCTGACCAGGAGCCTGCACTGACGACTCAGTGCTTGCATTTTTTGAAAATTCATAATAGGAGGCAATTGAGCTGGAGGCTGTTTTGGCAATGTAAGCCAAAACCTGTTCCTGATGCTCTGGCTTTAAAAGCAGTTTACATACTCCCAGTAAAGGGAGCCTTCCAGGCCTTCTTGAGCCAGACGATGACGCCGGCTCAACACCTCCTGCCTTAGGTGCTATTCTGCTTATGGCACTTCCAGCAGACGCACCACCACCATCAGTACCAGCTGGCCCCCCACGCCCACGTCCGCGGCCTCTTCCACCATACTTCCTCATTTTTGTGAAAATGTACCCAAAATACCAGCAGATATATGGTACTGTATCATAAGCGTACAGCTGTATACAGTCTAGGGATAATTGTTAATCTCCGTACATATTTCAGGAGTCACACACAGACGCTCTCAGGCTCAGTATGGATTACACCAGAATATAAAAAGTAGAAAAGGGTAATGTATTAGAAGCGTACAGCTGTATACAGTGTAGGGGTAATTTTAAATCGCCGTATATATTTCCAGAGTCAGACACAGACTCTCACAGGCTCAGTATGGATTACACCAGAATATACAAAGTAGAAAAAGGGTAATGTATCAGAAGCGTACAGCTGTATACAGTGTTGGGGTAATATATAAATCTCCATATATATTTTCGGAGTAACAGACAGACGTTCACAGGCTCAGTATGGATTAGACCACAATATAAAAAGCTGAAAAAGGGTACTGTATCACCAGATACCAGGTGTATATAGTATAGTGAAAATATTCAAAATCTCTGTATATATTTCAGGAGGCAGACACTGACGCTCTCAGGCTCAGTATGGATTACACAATAATATCAAAAGATGAAAAAGGGGTACTGTATCACCAGATACAAGGTATATATGGTATAGTTAAAATATTCTAAATCTCCGTATGTATTTCAGGAGGCAGACAAAGATGCTCACAGGCTCAGTATGGATCACACCAGAATATAATAAGAAGAAAAAGGGGTACTGTATCAGCAGATACCAGGGATATATAGTATAGTGGAAATATTCTAAATTTCCGTATATATTTCAGGAGGCAGACACCGACGCTCTCAGGCTCAGTATGGATTACACAATAATATCAAAAGATGAAAAAGGGGTACTGTATCAGCAGATACCAGGTATATATAGTATAGTGAAAATATTCTAAATCTCCGTATATATTTCAGGAGGCAGACAAAGACGCTCACTGTCTCAGTATGGATTAGACAAGAATATAAAAAGCAGATCCGCAAGAAATTATCACACATGTGGGCCAATGTTTCAGGTGTTAATGATGCACTTAGAGTGGTGGGTGGAGGAGGACTTTCTGGCAAAAAGGGTACTGTATCACAAGCGTACAGCTGGATGTCTAGGGATCATTGTACAAGTAAATCTCCGTATATATTTCCGGAGTAACAGACAGACTCTGTATGGATCAAACCAGAATATAATAAGAAGAAAAAGGTGTACTGTATTAGCAGACACCAGGTATATATAGTATAGTGAAAATATTCTAAATCTCCGTATATATTTCAGGAGGCAGACACTGATGCTCTCAGGCTCAGTATGGATTACACAAGAATATAATAAGAAGAAAAAGGTGTACTGTATTAGCAGACACCAGGGATATATAGTATAGTGGAAATATTCAAATCTCCGTATATATTTCAGGAGGCAGACACTGATGCTCTCAGGCTCAGTATGGATTACACAAGAATATAATAAGAAGAAAAAGGGGTACTGTATTAGCAGATACCAGGGATATATAGTATAGTGAAAATATTCTAAATCTCCATATATATTTCAGGAGGCAGACACTGATGCTCTCAGGCTCAGTATGGATTACACAATAATATAAAAAGATAAAAAAGGGGTACAGTATCACCAGATACCAGGTATATATAGTCTAGGTAAAATATTGTAAATCGCCATATATATTTCAGGAGTCAGACAATGACGCTCTCAGGGTCAGTATGGACTACACAATAATATAAAAAGATGAAAAAGGGGTACTGTATCACCAGATACAAGGTATATATAGTATAGTGAAAATGTTCAAAATCTCCGATATATTTCATGAGAGAGACACTGACGCTCTCAGGCTCAGTATGGATTACACAATAATATAAAAAGATGAAAAAGGGGTACTATATCACCAAATACCAGGTATATATAGTATAGTGAAAATATTCAAAATCTCAGTATATATTTCAGGAGGCAGACACTGACGCTCTCAGGCTCAGTATGGACTACATAATAATCTAAAAAGATGAAAAAGGGGTACTGTATCAACAGATACAAGGTAGTATAATGAAAATATTCTAAATCTCCACATATATTTCAGGAGGAAGACACTGACGCTCTCAGGCTCAGTGTGTATTACACAATAATATAAAAAGATGAAAAAGGGATACTGTATCACCAGATACCAGGTATATATAGTCTAGGTAAAATATTGGAAATTGCCGTATATATTTCAGGAGTCAGACAATGACGCTCTCAGGCTCATTATGGACTACACAATAATCCAAAAAGATGAAAAAGGTCTACTGTATCAACAGATACAAGGTAGTATAGTGAAAATATTCTAAATCTCTGTATATATTTCAGGAGGAAGACAATGACGCTCTCAGGCTCAGTATGGATTACACAATAATATAAAAAAGATGAAAAAGGGGTACTGTATCACCAGATACCAGGTATATATAGTCTAGGTAAAATATTGGAAATTGCTGTATATATTTCAGGAGTCAGACAATGACGCTCTCACGCTCAGTATGGACTACACAATAATCTAAAAAGATGAAAAAGGGGTACTGTATCACCAGATACAAGGTAGTATAGTGAAAATATTCTAAATCCCCGTATATATTTCAGGAGGCAGACAATGACGCTCACAGGCTCAGTATGGAATACGCAAGAATATAACTAGTTGGAAGGTGGAGGAGGGGGGGACAGCCCAGATAGGTAGGTGGCAAAAAAGGCATATGCTGAGGTGTATAATTGACGTAAAGCAGCTGCAAATGGATGAATTGGAGAAGTCTGAGAAAGAGGAGGACAAAAAAAGGGGTACTGTATCACCAGATACAAGGTAGTATAGTGAAAATATTCTAAATCTCCGTATATATTTCAGGAGGCAGATAATGATGCTCTCAGACTTAGTATGGATTACACAAGAATATAAAAACTAGAAAAAGGGTAATGTATTACAAGCGGCCAGCTGTATACAGGGTTGGGGAAATAGAAAATCTCCGTATATTTTGCCAGAGTCAGACACTGGCTCTCATAGGCTCAGTATTGATCACACCAGAATATAAAACCTAGAAAAAGGGTAATGTATTACAAGCGGACAGCTGTATACAGGGTTGGGGAAATGGTAAATCTCTGTATATTTTGCCAGAGTCAGACACTGGCTCTCACAGGCTCAGTATGGATCACACCAGAATATAAAAAGTTGGGAGTGGATGAGGGGGAGGGGACAGCTCAGATAGGGAGGTGGCAAAATTGGCATATGTTGAGGTGTATAATGGACGTAAAGCAGCTGCAAATGGAGGAATTGGAGAAGTCCGAGGAAGAGGAGGACAAAGCGAGCCATTTTGCTGGCAACCTATGTGTCATCAGGGGAAGGTGGGACAAAATCCTTTGCAACCCATGCATGGTTCATTTTAATGAAGGTTAGATCATCAACATTTTGCGTGGACAGACGGGTCCTTCTTTCTGTCAGGATTGATCCAGCAGCACTGAAGACTCTTTCTGATAGCACACTACCAGCAGGGCAAGCGAGCTCCTGTAGGCATATTGTGCCAATTCAGGCCAGGTGTCCAGTTTACAGGCCCAGTAGTCAAAGGGGAATAACCGGTGAGGGAGAACATCGATAGGGGAGGAGAAGTAATTTTTAACCATAGTTGACAACTGCTGTCTCCTGTCTGTTGCTATAGATTCACTATTACCAGGCGTGTGAGCTGTCCTGGAGAAATCAGTACACAACATGGTCATGGAACCCCTGTCTCCAACGCCACTTCGGCTGTGTGCACGATGAACACCTCTTCAATTTGGCCCAGTACGGCTCGTGGTAGAACCTGCACCGCTGCTGTTTGCTGGGAATCCCTCTAACAAACGGTTTACCAGAGTTACTTGTTTGTTCGCCAATTTTAGCTCTAGGTTCTCCTGTGGCATGATGTTCTGTAATTTGCCTTTATAGCATGGATCGAGGATGCTGGTCAACCAGTAGTCGTCATCCTTCATAATTTTGGCAATGCAGGGGTCCCTTTTTAGGATTTGCAAGGCATAATCACACATGTGGGCCAATGTTCCAGGTGTCAGTGATGCACTGCCAGTGGTGGGTGGAGGAGCACTTTCTGCCGAAGCCACATCCTTCAGTCACACACAAACCCTGGACCTGAACTTGGCAAGCCAACATTTTCTCTTGCCCTCTGAGAAGCACCCTCCTCACCAAAATAATCATCCTCCTCATCCTCTTCCTCCTCTTATTCCTCCACCTCGCCAGGACAGTTCCCTGAGCAGACAATGGCTGAATGTCATCAAGGCTTCCCTCTTCCTCCTCCGCTGCAGACGCCTGATCCTTAATGTGCGTCAAAGTTTGCATGAGCAGACGCATAAGTGGGATGCTCATGCTTATGATGGCGTCGTCTGCGGTTACCAGCCGTGTGCATACCTCAAAACACTGAAGGACTTTACAGAGGTCTTTCAGCTTTGACCACTGCACACCCGACAACTCCATGTCTGCCCTCAAACTGCCTGCCCGTGTATCCTCCCATAAATGCATTACAGCCTGCCTCTGTTCGCACAGCCTCTCAACCATGTGCATGGTGGAGTTCCACCTTGTTGCAACGTCTATGATTAGGAGGTGCTTGGGGAGGTGGACCGATCGCTGCAGCTTCTGCATGCGACTGGAATCTACGTGCGAGAGACGGATGTGCGAGCACAGTCTTCGCACTTTATAGAGCAGGGCGGTTAACTCCAGATAATTATTTAAGAAGCAAGGAAACACCAGGTTCAAGGTGTGAGCCAGGCAAGGTATGTGTCTGAATTTTGCCAGGGCTATGGCCACCACAAAATTACGGCCGTTATCACGGACTACCTTACCTGGCGCAAGATGTATCCTGCCGAGCCATGACTCAGTTTCTCGCTGCAAGTAGTCGGCCAGTACCTCCGCGGTGTGTCTGTTGTCGCCCAAAGACATCATTTTTAAAACAGCCTGCTGACGCTTACCACTAGCTGTTCGATAGTGGGAAACCTCGTGTGCAACACTGGCAGCTGTGGATGGAGTGCTCGTGCGACTGCGCTCTGTTGACGAGCTTTCGCTTCTGGAGGAGGAGGAGGGTGGAACACCTACAGCCAACTGTTGCTTATACCGTGAGCTAGGCAGCACTGTCCTACCACCGCTGTCCCGTGGACCCTGCATCCACCACATTAACCCAGTGCGCAGTGATGGACACGAAACGGCCCTGGCCATGCCTAATGGACCATGCATCTGTTGTGAGGTGCACCTTTCTACTCAATGATTGTTTGAGTGCATGGACAATGAGGTCTTTGACATGCAGATGGAGAAAGGGATGGCTTTTCTAGAAAAAAAGTGCCGAATGGGTAGGTTATAGCGTGGGACAGCGGAGGCCATGAAGTCTCTGAACACTGTGCTTTCAACCAAACGGAAGGGCATCATCTCTAATGAGATCAGTTTGGCAATGTAGGCGTTCAAACCCAGTGTACGCGGATGAGAGGATGAGTACTTTCTTGTCCTACTCAGAGTGTCTGGTAGGGTGAGCTGGACTTGAGAGCTGCATATGGTGGAACTATCGGTGGACATGACGGACTGAGAAGGGGTTGGTGATGGTGGTGGTGATGGCCTAGATGCAGTCTTTCGTTGCATAAACATTGTGATTCCCTGACTGCTTTGGCCTTGCGACGACACCTCAACATTTCTTGCTGGTGGTGTGCCAAACGGTGGTCTTACAGTGGGGGAAGCGATGGAGCGTTGCTGGCTACCTTCAGTCAGAGCAGGTGCACATGTGCTACCTGAGGTTTTGTAGTCCGTCCACGCTTACAAGTGCATGTTCATTAAATGTCTAAGCATGCAACTGGTAATCAAATTTCGGAGATTTTTCCCTCGGCTAAAGGTCCTTCCGCACTTCTTACAGATAACTTTTGCCTCATCAATAGAATTTTGGTCAAAAAAGTGCCACACTGCACTCTTCCTACTATGGTATAAATTTTCAGGGCTTGCACGCTGTGCTAATTTGACCATCTGGCCAAGCTGTCCTGCAACTCTTTTTGTTTTTTTAACACCTTTTTGGACTGCTACGGGCCTGCCAGATAACCCCAGCTGCGATGTTGATACCTGCTGCGGATCCTCCTCAGCTTCTGAGCTATTGCCAGCGGCACCCTCTTACCCCACTGGATGCCAATCAGGGCCAATAACTGGGTCATCCATCACCTCCTCTTCAATTTCATCTGCACCGTCCTCTGTGTCACCGTGAAAGGTGGTATAGTATGCAGGAAAGGGGCACCTGAGTTTCATCAGGGTCACATTCTGGCTCAGTAGACTGAGAGGGCAATGCAGTGCTCTGGTTGAATGTACCAGCACAATCATATATCAGTGGCTGTGCATCAGTGCACTCCATGTCAGATTCATGTTGGACTGGGGAATTCAGGATTTGACTTGATAAGTTAGGCATGGTATGTGAAAAGAGCTCCATGGAGTAATCTGAAGTGTGGCCTGCTGCATCCTTCCATTTTGGTGGGGGTGAAGGACACAAGGAAAGGGGTTGTTCCTGACCAGAAGCCTGCACTGACGACTCAGTGCTTGGAGTTTTTGAAACTTCAGAAGAGGAGGCGATAGAGCTGGAGGCTGTTTCGGCAATGTAAGCCAAAACCTGTTCCTGATGCTCCGGCTTTAAAAGTGGTTTACGTAGTCCCAGAAAAGGGAGCCTTCCAGGCCTTCTGGAGCCAGACGATGACGCAGGCTCAACACCTCCTGCCTTAGGTGCTATTGTGCTTTTGGCACTACCAGCAGATGCACCACCACCATCAGTACCAGGTGGCCCCCCACGCCCACGTCCACGGCCTCTTCCACCATACTTCCTCATGTTTCTGAAAATGTACCCAAAATACAAGCAGATATATGGTACTGTATCAGAAGCGTACAGCTGTATACGGTGAAGGTGAAAAAATTTTAATCTCTGTATATATTTGCGGAGTAACACACACGCTCACAGGCTCAGTATGGATTACACCACAATATGAAAAGCAGAAAAAGTGTACTGTATCAGTAGCGTACAGCTGTATACAGTGCTGGGGTAATTTTAAATCTCCGTATATATTTAATAATAATAATAATTTTATTTCTATAGCGCCAACATATTCCACAGCACTGTACATTATAGAGGGGACTTGTACAGACAATAGACATTACAGCATAACAATAAACACAGATCAAAGTAGATACCAAGAGGAATGAGGGCCCTGCTCGCAAGCTTACAATCTATGAGGAAAAAGGGGAGACACAAAAGGTAGATGGTAACAATTGCTTTCATTGTTCGGACCAGCCATAGTGTAAGAATCGGGTGTTCATGTAATTCTGCATGAACCAGTTAACAGCCAAAGTATGTAACAGCACAGACACAGAGGGCTATTAAATGCATAAAGCGGGTGAAAACATAATACGAGGTACCTGATTATGGTAGAAAATTTTTTGAAAGGTTAATGCTTTGAGGCGGTATACCAGTTTGAACAAGTGCGTTTTTAGGGCACGCTTAAAACTGTGGGGATTGGGGATTAATCATATTAACCTGGGTAGTGCATTCCAAAGAATTGGCGCAGCACGTGAAAAGTCTTGGAGACGGGAGTGGGAGGTTCTGATTATTGAGGATGCTAAGCTCAGGTCATTAGCGGAATGGAGGGCACGGGTAGGATTGTAGGCTGAGACAAGGGAGGAGATGTAGGGTGGTGCTGAGCCATAGAGTGCTTTGTGAGTGAGGGTAGTAAGTTTGTACTGGATTCTGTAGTGGATGGGTAACCAGTGTAATGACTGGCACAAGGTAGAGGCATCGGTTTATAACGATTGGTGAGGAATATGATCCTGACTGCAGCATTCAAGACAGATTGGAGAGGGGAGAGTTTGGTAAGAGGGAGACCGATTAGTAGAGAGTTACAATAGTCCAGACTAGAATGAATAAGAGAAACAGTAAGAGTTTTTGCAGATTCGAAAGTAAGAAAAGGTCAAATTCTAGAGATGTTTTTGAGGTGAAGATAACAAGAGCGAGCCAGTGATCAGATGTGGGGGGGTGAATGAAAGCTTGGAATCCAGTATGACCCCAAGACAGCGGGCATGTTGCTGGGGAGTAATGGTGGACCCACACACGGAGATGGCAATGTCAGGCAAAGGTAGGTTAGTAGAGGGAGGAAACAAGAGGATTTTCGTTTTTGACAGGTTCAGTTTCAGACAGAGGGAGGACATGATGTTAGAGACAGCAGTAAGACAATCACTGGTGTTTTCTAAAAAGGAAGGCGTGATAACGGGTGAAGAAGTGTATAATTGGGTGTCATCAGCATAGAGATGGTACTGGAAACCAAATCTACTGATTGTTTGTCCAATTGGGGCAGTATACAAAGAGAAGAGGAGGGGACCTAGGACTGATCCTTGAGGAACCTCAACAGTAAGGGGAAGATGAGAGGAGGAGGAACCAGCAAAAGATACAGTGAAGGAACGGTCAGAGAGATAGGAGGAGAACCAGGAGAGAACGGTGTCCTTGAGGCCAATGGAGCTGAGCATAGTGAGGAGGAGCTGATGGTCCACAGTGTCGAATCCTGCGGAGAGATCCAAGAGAATTAGCATGGAGTAGTGACCATTAGATTTAGCTGTTAGAAGATCTTTAGAGACTTTAGTGAGGGCAGTTTCAGTAGAGTGTAAAGAGCGGAAACCAGATTGAAGAGGGTCGAGAAGAGAGTTATCTGTGAGATAGCGGATAAGACGGTTGTGGACCACGCGTTCCAGGAGTTTAGAGATGAAGGGAAGATTAGAGACAGGTTTATAGTTAGCGGCACAGTTTTGGTCGAGTGATGATTTTTTAAGTAATGGATGTATGATGGCATGCTTAGATGAGAAGGGAAAGATACCGGAAGAGAGAGAGAGGTAGAATATTTTTGTTAGGTGAGAGGTGACAGCAGGGGAAAGGGACTGTGATAGAATGGGGTCACTGATTCAAGTGGTAGGGCGGGAAGATGCAAAGAGCCTGATTACTTCTTCTGTGACTGGATCAAAATCAGAGAGTGAGCTACATGCAGCGGTGGAGGGAGGACAGTGCATGGTATGAGGGGATTGGGAGATAATTTCCTGTCGGATGTGGTCAATTTTTTCTTTGAAATAATTGGCCAGATCGTCAGCGTGGAGATCTGTGGTTGGGGCCAGCACTTTTGGGTTCAGTAGGGAGTGAAAAGTGTCAAAGAGACGTCTGGGGTTATTGGATAGGGAGCTGATGAGGGTGTTGAAATAGGTTTGTTTGGAGAGGTGAAGGGCAGAGTTGTATGTTTTAAGCATAAACTTGTAATGTATGAAATCTTCAGATAGATTAGATTCGGTGCACCTGGAGCACCGCTGCAGGAAACGTGTTTGCAGCGTGTGCCACGGTTGTCGGCGTCTGTGTCGTATTGTTCTATGTATAGGAGGTGCAATTTCATCCAGGGCACTATGCAGGGTTTCGTTGTAATGCTTCAGTGCAGAATCAGGACATGAGAGGGAGGAAATAGGGGCCAACGATGACTGCAAGTTCTTCATAAGTTTCTGGGTGTTAATGGCTTGTATGTTTCTATATGTGTGGAAAGTTGGGGTGACCTGAGCGGGATGGCAGTTCTTGATAGAGAATGAAAAAAGGTTGTGGTCAGAGAGCGGAAGAGGGGAATTTGTGAAATCATCCACTGAGCAAATCCGGGAGAAAACCAAGTCAAGGGAGTTTCTGTCTTCATGCGTGGGGGAGTTAGTATGCTGCAAGAGGCCGAAAGAGGAGGTTAGAGATAAAAGGTGAGAGGCAGATGGGGAGAGGGGAAGAGCAATGAGGATGTTGAAATCACCCATGATGAGGGTGGGGATGTCACAGGAAAGAAAATGTGGAAGCCAGGTGGCAAATTGATCCAGGAACTGATGACAAGGGCCAGGAGGACGATACACCACTGCCACTCGCATGGAGAAGGTGATGTAGAGTCTGACAACATGGACCTCAAAAGAAGGAAAGACAAGTGAGGGTATTTGAGGGATAACTTGAAAAGTACATTTGGGTGATAAGAGCAGACCAACGCCTCCACCTGCTCTGTTGTCCGATCTTGGGGTGTGAGAGAAGTGTAGTCCACCATATGAGAGAGCAGCAGCAGTGGTGGTGTCTGACTGCTGGATCCAGGTTTCAGTAAGAGCTAGAAGGTTAAGAGAATTTGAAAGGAAGAAATCATGGATGAAGGGGAGTTTATTACACACTGAGCGAGAATACCAAAGGGCACAATTAAAAGAGACAGAAGGCACGCAGGGAATATTAATAAGATTAGAGGTGTTTCTGAGTGTAGTAGTTGGAAGGTTTGACTTGCTATAACATGGGGGGCCGGGGTTTGGAGCAATATCTCCTGCGACTAAAAGAAGGAGGATAGAAAGAGTGAGCAGATGGATAAGTGATTTGTGAGAGCGTCTGGTGTGTTGGATGGTGGGACTGAGTGGGTTTGTGCTGTTTAGCAGTGTGAAAAGAGCGTGAGTGCTATACATAGGAAAGGACAGAGGGGCCGATATGGATGGAGTGTAAAGGGTTAATGCAAGGGCGGTGGATGTGAGTGAATGCAGCAGCAAGGATATAAATTATACAAATGCATATGGTGAATATGTGATGTAATTCTAATGTAGAGGGAGTAGATTTTGTAATTTGTCTTACCTGTCTCCTTCCCTGTCTAACTGCCATGTATAACTGCGGCAATACTTTGATACATGTACTTTGATTACATGTACATAAATGCTACCCCTGCATAAATGCTTCCCCAGACTATGTCTCAATATATAGGAGGCTAGATCTAAGAACTTCTTTTTTTTTTCTCTCTCACTCGTTAGCAATCAGTCTAACTAAGTTGAGACAGCAGGCCACAATAAATGTAGTAGATAAACAAGTGTCCATGCCTAAACGGATCATAAACCACTTTGAAAAGTTATTTGACCTCATATCATAAGAGGACAAGCAGAGTAAGTTTAAATAACTATATACCATTATATATGCTGCTAAGATGAATAACATAGATGGGACACATGCAGGATTCACTGAAGTAACTTGCAATAGTTAAATACCATTATATATGTTGCTAAGATGAATGACAGATGGGACACATGCAGGATTCACTGAAGTAACTTGCAATAGTTAAATACCTGTAAGAAAAGAATAGAATAGAATATTTCAGGAGTAACACACATGCTCACAGGCTCAGTATGGATTACACCACAATATGAAAAGCAGAAAAAGTGTACTGTATCAGTAACGTACAGCTGTATACAGTGTTGGAGTCATTTTAAATCTCCGTATATATTTCTGGAGTAACAGACAGACGCTCACAGGCTCAGTATGGAGTAGACCAGATTATGAAAAGCATAAAAAGTGTACTGTATCAGTAGCGTACAGTTGTACACAGTGTTGGGGTAATTTTAAATCTCCGTATATACAGTATTTCAGGAGTAACACACACGGTCACAGGCTCAGTATGGATAACACCAGAATATGAAAAGCAGAAAAAGTGTACTGTATCAGTAGCGTACAGCTGTATACAGTGTTGGGGTAATTTTAAATCTCCCTATATATTTGAGGAGTAACATACGCTCACAGGCTCAGTATGGATTACACCAAAATATGAAAAGCAGAAAAAGTGTACTGTATCAGTAGCGTACAGCTGTATTCAGTGTTGGGGTAATTTTAAATCCCCGTATATATTTCAGGAGTAACACACAGACGCTCTCTCAGTATGGATTTGACAGTAATACAGAAGGCAGATATACGGTACTGTATCAGAAGATACCAGCTGTATACGGTTTTGGGGAAAATTGAAATCTCCGTATATATTTCCGGAGTCACACACAGAAAGCCAGCATGTATTTGTCCGTGGTAACAGCCAGTACACGGTAGTGTGTGAGGAGCGTACAGCTCTATACGGTGTGGGAAAAAATGAACGCTCGGTAACTGTGCAGAAAAAAAATAAAGTTTTAGTGCTGTGTAGGTGCTGTGTTAAAAAGCAGTCTACACAGCAGGGTACACACAGCAATACAGATAGCAGGCAGCCTAATAATCAGCTCTGCTGCTGCACACTAGAAATTCCTCCTCTGTCACTGGCAGGCAGCCTAATATTCAGCTCTGTTGCTCCACACAAGCAATTCCTCCCCTTCCACTGGCAGGCAGCCTAATAATCAGCTCTGCTGCTCCACACAAGCAATTCCTCCCCTCTCACTGGCAGCCAGCCTAAGAACCAGCGCTGCTGCACACAAGAAATTCCTCCCCTGTTACTGCACACTAAGTGTGATGAAACGGTGCACACACACGACGGCTGCTGCCGTCCGACCCGGTAAACTGCAGGGATTTATAATTATCCCACTTCCACTTAGGAACTTGCAGCTCTCTGGCGCCCCCCTTACCCTCAGGTCAGTCAGGGAACTGCACCTAGGATAATCAGTCACCAGACGGGTCACTTGGATGTGTGCTGGCTATTGGGCACGCTGCAGTGAGGGAATTATAATTACTCCGAGCCGCAGCCGGGTAATACACTTATAATACCCGCTCCGTCACTGCCAACGCCACCCCATATGTCAACACTTAACACCCCCTTCTTTTAAGCTGCCACCAGCTACGGTTTTTCTTACTGAACAATTTATCAAGAGGGTCCGTAGCAACCCCAAAACAGTAGCGTAGTGCTTCAGGCACGTGCAAATTCGTTTATAGAGCAGGAGAAACAAACTAATAAATGTATAGGTTTATTCCTTAAAAAAAAGGCAGTGCTTATACAATATAAAAAAAGATGGAACAAACTGAGGCAATATAGTTATGTACAAATGCAGTTATAAAATAAACGGGATTAAGAATGAAAGACTCACATGATAGTTAGATCATTTACAGGCAAGCCAGGCTGGGGGGAGGAGCCACACGTCATAGTTCATTTGCAGATCTCTTAGTCAGGACATCACAGCAAGGACTGAGAAAGGGGGGCTCACTGCCAGACTTATACCTGGGGCTGCTGACCTCACGAAAAGGGGAGGGTTTTTCTGGCCACCTCCCAGGGACAGAAGTGTATGATTTGAGCTCTGAAAGTCATAAGGACCATAACTCGTCCTGTGAGCCTAGCAGAATAACGGCAGACCTATCAATGATCTTACTTTAAAATGACAGTTCAAATGAGTCCAAACTTGGCTGAGCTAGTCCATGGGGAATCCGAGAATTCCATTTCTCGGGTTCTGTTGGAGTTACGGGTTCACCAGTACCACGGGAACGATGCCCATGGACACAGGCTTCAAAACAGTAACTTTCGTGTTTCTGACGCAAATCCCCACCGTGTTATAACCAAAACAGAATGAAGTCTCCAAAATGGCTGCTAGGGTAGAGACAGCACATGTTGCTGACAATGGGACCCCCGCTGTGAAGCGGGAAAACTCTAGCACTGGCAGCTCACATTACACTGCCTGAGTGCAGGCTGGGAGGGGGTTGATGGGAAGCATGAGAGAGGGAGGGGGGGAAACTTGGCTCCGTGGGCTGTCAGTACAAAACAGGATGAGGACTGTAGTTCTAGCAACAGCACAAGACATGGAGCTCCAGTATCATCACACTAAGTGTACAGCTAATCGCTATCAGCACAAGCACAGAATTATTGTGGTTTTCCTACCTAACGCTCTCACTACTGAGAACCAGCGCCAGCAACCTCTCCCTACACTAAGATCGGCAGAAGTAAAATGGCGGATGGCGGTGAGGGCTTTTATAGGCACTGTGACGCCACACAAAGCCAGCCAATCACTGTAATGCCCTTCTCTAAAATGATGCTGGCCGCTGCCCATGTCATCTCGTTGCCCACAGTCTGCGTCCTTGCTCATTGGCCGAGAAAAGGCCCTTCAAGCATTATGGGAAAACCGACTTTGGCGCTCGGGTCGCCGAACACGTGGCTGACCCCACGCTATGGTCGGGTTTCGCTTGGCGAAACACGACTTTGGCGAAAGTCGGTCTTTTTTTAAATTGACCGACCTGTTTCGCTCAACTCTACTGTGGACTTCCACTAAAGCACAGCAGAGCATTTACCGAAAGCAATGAACTTTCCTGGTAGTGTACTGATGGGTCCTGACTCCTGACCTCCAAGGAAAAAGTGGTCCCTCAAAGTGCAATAATTATCTACTATAGGACAACCATTGTAGTTGAAAATCTTGTAAATGAAGACCCCCAAATAGAAGAAAAAGATAATTTATTCCTTCCCACTCAATATATGCATACTTTATAAAAGACCATGATATTTATTACTCAACCCTGAAGGAAGTATTCTAGTACACGTGATGAAACGTCTGATCGTTGTTGCAGGATTTTTAAGAAAAATAAAAAGTAAATAAAATCGAATCACCGCCTTTTTTTCCTTTCTTCAAAAATAAATAAAAAATAAACCACCGCTGCATCCATCATGAAAATTATCTTAGTCCCAAAAACCCTATTTACACTGATATTCAACCTTACTGCAAACTGACCTGCTTACATCATTTCAGTGATCTTCTCATTGGCTCATAAGCGTTTACAAGGACAAGGCAGTTTATATAATTATCAGGCCGATTGAATAATAAGACCAGACTGGTTGCTTTTAAATTGGGCTGGTGATTGAAATCATTGTCTTCTTCTGTTAACCATGGTTACCTCCAAGGAAACACATGCAGTCATCATTGTTTTGCATCAAAATGGCTTTACAGGCAAGTACATTGCTGCTTTAAAAATATTGACCTTAAATCATCCATTTATCGATCATCAAGAGCTTTAAAGAGAGAGGTTTGATTGCTGTAAAGAAGGTTTCCAGGGCGCTAAGAAAGTCCAGCAAGTGCCAGGACCACCTTCTAAGGAAGATTCAGCAACGGAATCAATTCACCACCAATGCAAAGCTTGCTCAGGATTGGCAGCACGCAGGTGTCAGTACATCAGCACTCAGTGAGGTGAAAACTTTTTGGAGGTTAGGCTGGTGTCAAGAAAGAGCAGTAAAGAAACCACTTCTCTCCAAGAAAAACATTAAGGACAGACTGACATTCTGCAGGAAGTACAGGGATTGGACCACAGAAGACTGGGGTAAAGTTACTTTCTCTGATGAAGCCCTTTAGACTCTTTGGGACATCTGGAAGAATAATTGTTCAGAGAAGAAAAGGTGAGCTCTAACAGGAGTCCTGTGTCTGCCAAAATTAAAGCATCTTGAGACCATACTGTTGAAGCTTTTCCTCCATGGAGAGGCTCACACACAATTTTGCTTTAGAACACTGCCATAAATGAAGAATGAGATTCAAACCTCCTCAAAGAGCAACTTCTCCCAATGATCCAGGAGCAATTTGGTCATAAACAATTTTTCAGGGTGATGGACCGTGTCATAAGGCAAAAGTGATCATTTAAGTTGCAAAACATTGAAATTTTAGGTGGATGACATGGCAACTCGAGATCCCAATCTCAAAAAGAAAATGTCAATCCTCAAAAAAGTGGGTGGATAAATAAAAAACACAGAAATTTGAGAAACTCCAAGCACTAATTAGGTAAAAACAGGGTGGTATCAGTCAGGATTTGTCCCAGAAGCTGATAAGCAGCTGACGGGGAGAAGGGTAGAAATCTTGAAAACGAAGGGTGATCACCACAAACTTGATGTATTTGTCAATAAAAGTGTAAGAACTTATGAAATTCTGATAATTGTACTTCGGTAATCATAGAAACATATGACTTAAATATGTAAAAACACAGACAGCAGATTTGTGAAAACCAAGCTTTGCATCAGTGTGAAAACCTTTGGCCACAACTGCACTGTACTGGATGGTAGAGGCACACTAGACCTCTAATCAGCGCACGCACCTCAGTAATATGGGGGTATTATTAGTGAGATACTAAAGTTCAGATTATTCTTACCTTTTTCGTTTTTAAACGATGATCATCATTTTGAAATTTGTACCAGATGGATTTTAGAATTGAGGCAAATGGTGTGACACCAATACCAGCGCCTACTAGCATGCTAACGTCATACTTAAAAACATCCTCACTTGCTGTTCCAAATGGGCCATCTACTTGAAGGCTGTTTAAAAAAAAATGCAAATTGTTGACTTAACCATGGAGAAAAACATGACTATCAAATAAAATGTTCTTCAAAACTAGTTTACCATGGTGGGTTGTCCGCTTGCTCCTGGAAGACCTTAATGACACTATCCGTCCAGTCCCCTGCAGATCGAATGTGCACAGAAAACATGTCTTCTTCAGGAGCAGATGTGAGAGTAAAAGGGTGCCACTCCAGTCGGGAGACCAAAGGACAATTAATAAAGATGTATTGACCAACTTCCATCTTGAATCCTCTTTTTTGCATTTGAATTTCAAGGGCTTTTGATGGATGACTTACAGTCTAGAAGAATTAATAATCATATACATAGGCTGGCAATGATATAAAATGGCTGTAATATAGCTGAAAGCTATCATCATTCTAGAGAAAGAGGTAAGCTCTGATGTGCATCTTACCAAGATTACTGAGCATTTTCTCCACAGAAAATAATCCCTTAGGATTCTTAAATATTTCTGTAGTGCCCATATACAGTAAATGTATAAGCAGTCCACACTTTACTCTGCACTGACATTCTAAAATGTCAATGCAGAGTAAGCAGCTTCCCCAAAATTATTACAACAATAACGATATATAGCTCTGGCAAAAATTAAGAGACCACTTTCAAATGTTCAGTTTGTCTGATTTTTCTCTTTATAGGTATATTTTTGAGTAAAATGTAAATTGTTCTTCTAGTCTTTAAACTTCTGACATGTCTCCGAATTTAAATTTTGTATTTTTTTTTCTGACAAAGAAAAATGGTCAAAATTTAAAAAAAACCCAGTGCTTTCAGACCTCAAATAATACAAAGAAAACAAGTTCATAGTAATTTAGAAACAACAATACTAATGTTTTAACTCAAGAAGAGTTCTAAAATCAATATTTTGTGGAATAACCATGATTTTTAAAAACAGCTTTCATGCGTCTTGGCATGCTTGCCACCAGTCTTTCACACTGCTTCTTGCGTAAAAATTTAAGCAGTTCTTTGTTTGATGGCTTGTGACTATCCATCATCCTCTTGATCACATTCCAGAGGTTTTCAACGGGGTTCAGGTCTGGAGAATGGGCTACCCATGACAGGGTTTCTTAATTTTCGCCAGAGCTGTATAGACTCATTTTAGTAACATGCTAAATATATGTAGATTTTTTTGTCCATAACATTAAAGTTTACATTTATGTGAGATTATCTCAAAGTACGTTATTATAATATTCTTTTCTTTTTTTGGTGGTAATTATTTGGATATCATCTATTCCCCAAAATTATGCCGGCGTGTAGGAGGGAAGCCGGCTATCTGACACAGCCAGACTACCCAGCGAGAACATAGGCATGGTTTACCTTCCCGATCTCTGTATACACCAGCACTTGTGTATACATATTAGGAAGTTCTGACAGTGCTTCTTTTTCCGGACCCAGCGATTTTTCACTCTTAATTCCAAGGTAAAATCTGTACATTGAAGACAGATTTTCCCATTGCTAAGATAGGAGATGACAGTAGGTGCTAATAAAGTTTCATAGAGAAGAGGAGGAACTAGAGGCAGACACAGACTTCCTGCTTCAAGTTCTCCTGAAACGACAGCTGCACTTTGCATTTTTTTTTTCAATCACCACAATATCACATACATAGAAGTAGAGATCAGAGTGGTGGTGCTGGATTTGTGAGAATTAAATGGGTGAATATTTATTAGTTTCTTATTTTAATGTATTCTCTGCCTTTAGAATAAAAATATTTACTAGATCCCTTTAAACTCTATATGAGTAAAATCAGTTTAGCGAATTTTGGGGTCTCTAAACCAGCTCCTCTTTGGAAAAGAGGGTAAAACTCAGAGGGGAAGGGACATGGCTGAGCACGCTTGCCAGTTCATCACAATTCACTCCATAAAAGTGGTGTAAATAACCACAGAAATTTATGCCAGTCCCTGATTGGTTATTATTCCTTTTAGGTGTTGTAAAGGAGCAGGATGAAAAGTGCAGGATGAAAGGTATGTGTCACTGAGGTGGTTAGCCTCGGTGATGTAAGTCCTGGAATTGAAGGCTCCAGAAACGGTAGGTTGCTGAGAAGATTTTTATTGGGACTGAATTTTGGGTCCAGGTTTTAGGAGTGACCAAAAGTGTCTGGATGGGAAAGGTTGCCCCCATACCTCCCCTCCAGTCCAAGCTTTTCAGGTCCCACAAAAGGCAGCTTAAGTGGCTGAAATGTGTGTGACGTGTGGGGAGCTGCAGTGTGTTCATTACTGCTGACCAAAATTACGTAGAATTAGTGCCTGCATTACTGCACGGGTGAGACTGTTGTGAATGGTTTGCTCACCTACAGAAGGGACTGTTTTCTTCTTGTGTTATTTGTTTAAGCTGAGGAAAGACTATTTTTCTTTCACGTAAACTGTGTTAATGGTTTATGATGGACAAATAAACCTAAGACTGTTTTTATACCAAAACCATGTGTCGTTTTGTACTCAAACCGCTAGCAGAAAGCTTATAGATATAGTAAGGTTAATAGCAATGTGCGCAAATGCAGTTATACCCACCTTTATAACAACCACTCTCTGCTGTGAGCGATAAAACCTCAAGAGCCTTTCAAGTATATATAATATAATTGGGGCTATAATCCATTTCCAGGTCTAGATGAAAAAAAGTCTTTTTAAATTGGCATTTTTGTTATTTTACAGGTTTTGTGACATCCTAGTGTACAGTGATACAATCTATAAACACATTCATTAGTTTCTTATTATAGTCCAGTCCAGTTCAGTTCATATAGCGTAGTACATGTAGATCAGGAGAGCAGACTGTCAGTTATTACATGTCTCACCCTGGTAACAGCCCTTTCATTTATAATAAGCTCTGGAGGCAGATTCTCCTGGAGATCTATGTCCAGCCCAGAGATCTTAACAGCTTATTTACATAGTACGAAAAAGTGGATTTCTCTGCAATAAGACATCGGATCACAGGTATCAAGGTGTCATTTTATTCAGCTTCCTATGACCTGTGTGCCCATAAAGACGACTTAGGAGGGTTGATCCTGCTGACAGATTCCCTTTAAGGGTAAGATATCATCAGAAAAATGACCTATTATTTAAATCAAGTTTTTATGTATTTTTTTAACATTTTTGGCATTTTTTTACATATCACAATTTGTACAATTTGTATTATAAACAAAAAGTAGAAATCTTGTAATTTTCACACAGGCCTCTGGGGCTTTTTCAGAATATAACTGCTTATTGTTTAAGGAAACAACACATGCACATAGCCTGAGCATGTGGAAAGGTCATTGTGAAGAGAGAGAAGCAGTGTCAGGTGTGACATCACCTATTGTTATCAGTTGTGCATAGAGGCCTGCTGTCATTTGTGATCCTGCCTCTGCTGGTAATAAAATTCCTGTAAACTCTTCCTAAAAGAACAGGAAGTAAGAGTCTAAAAAAGCCCCAGTGGACACTGTGAAACTTGATAGATTACTATTTTTTTTACCAAAAATTATAATATGCAAAAAAAGAATTGCTAAAAATACTTAAAAAATACATGGAATGCAAAAACCTGATTGAAATATAGGTCATTTTCTTATAGCCTCTATTTCAAGGGATTGTTGGGGCTGTGATCTTCAGATATAGTCATCTGGCTGCAAGACCTAATAACTGTTGATTGGCGGGGATGCAGGTTGTTGTACCCCCACCAATCTGAAATTGATGACCTACTGTCACGCGGTCTTATGATATGTGTACGATGTCAGTAAACTATTCTTAAAAGAACAACACTCTATACAACATATAGATTAGCAACATCAGCATGTAAATATAGAATAGATTTACCTGACACAATATCCGTTGAACTCAGGGTTAATCTTGAGGACTTGATACACTGTCACAGGAAAGAGGAGGACCGGGGGTCTAACCTGACCCTAAACTGGGGTCCTAACTAATCCCTCACCTTGGAGGTACTGATAATGGTTCAGAGGTCCAAGTCTCCAGCCTAACCCTGTCTCCTATCAGTCCCTGAACCCTGTAATCAGTCCTAAGAAGGATTCTGATTACCACCAAAGGGATATGGGCTGATCTCTGCTAAATACACAGATTAGACATATAAGACAGACTGGAGAAAACACAGACTTGCATACACACTCAAACACAGAAGGAACATAAATGATCTGGGATATTAAACTCTAAGTAAGGTGAGCTTAAAACAACTAAGGAGCTCTTTAACTTAAGTCTATACAGATACAATCCTATCTGTGGTCTGCATGAAGAATTTCACTGGCAACTCCCAACACAGACAACCAGAGATTTAAAGGAAACCAATCAACAAATAATTAATTGCAGCCGGGAGAAAACTGCACCCAGTCCCAGAACTGAGCACAGACAGAATTAACTCCCTAACTGCCAAACACAAAGAAACAGCAACTCAGCTGTGAGAAGTCAGAATGTGCAACCGCGACGATCTTCGTGGCGATGCACACATGACAGTACCCCCCCTTCTACGAGGGGCCTCCGGACCCTCAGGGCCAGGTTTGCCCGGTGAGTTCTGTGGAAGGTCCGCACCAAACGATCTGCGTTAATGTCAGACGCAGGAACCCACGTCCTCTCCTCTGGACCATACCCCTTCCAATGCACCAAGTACTGAAGGGACCGGCGATTCAGACGTGAGTCAATGATCTTTGACACTTGAAACTCCAAGTTACCATTGACCACCACTGGAGGAGGAGGTAGAGGTGATGGTATGACTGGTGCCACGTACCTCTTAAGTAATGACTTGTGGAACACATTATGAATTTTAAACGTAGGAGGGAGGTCCAGACGAAATGCCACAGGATTAATTATGGAACTGATCCTGTACGGCCCGATGAATCTGGGGCCCAGCTTCCAGGAGGGAACTTTAAGTTTTATATTCCTGGTAGACAACCATACCAGATCGTTCACATTAAGATCTGGACCAGAAACTCTCCTCCTATCAGCCATACGTTTATAACGGTTCCCCATAGCACTCAGATTATTCAATACACCTCTCCACACTGAAGCAAGTGACGACGAGAAACGCTCCTCCTCAGGAACCCCAGAAGGGCCCCCCCCATTGAATGTACAAAACTGGGGATGAAAACCATATGCCCCAAAAAACGGGGACTTACCAGTGGACTCGCTCCGCCTGTTGTTAAGAGCGAACTCTGCCAGAGGCAAGAAAGAAGACCAGTCCTCCTGGTTCTCTGAGACAAAACACCGAAGATAAGTCTCTAGGCTTTGATTCAGACGCTCTGTCTGACCATTGGTCTGCGGATGAAAAGCCGAGGAAAATGACAATTGCATCCCCCGACGTAAACAAAATGCCCTCCAAAACTTGGACACAAACTGAGACCCCCTATCTGACACCACATCAGAAGGCAACCCATGAAGTCTCACAATCTCCCCAATGAACACCTGCGCCAGAGTTTTAGCATTAGGGAGGGCAGGAAGAGCAATGAAATGTGCCATCTTACTGAACCTGTCAACAACCACCAGTATGACAGTCTTCCCTGACGACTGAGGAAGGTCCGTGATGAAGTCCATAGACAAATGAGTCCATGGACGCTCCGGAAGTTTCAAGGGTAAGAGGGTCCCAGACGGACGGGTATGAGGGGTCTTAGAGCGAGCACAAACCCCACAGGACGTGACAAAAGTTAAAACATCTTTATTAACGTTAGGCCACCAAAACCGGCGAGAAAGGAGATCTAAAGTAGCCTTACTCCCTGGATGTCCTGCTAAAGCAGAATTATGATGTGCCTCAATAACCTTTTGTCTCAACTGATTTGGGACAAACAGTCTCCCTGGAGGTCCTGCAGGGGCGTCCCCCTGAGCCTCTAACACCTCCTCCTCAAGCTCAGAACATACAGCCGACACTACCACCCCCTCCTGAAGGATAGGAATCGGGTCATCCATTTTCCCGGCCCCTGGGAAACTGCGAGACAAGGCATCCGCCTTAACATTCTTAGATCCAGGGCGATAAGTGACAACAAAATTAAACCTGGTAAAAAACAACGACCATCGAGCTTGTCTGGAATTCAGACGCTTAGCAGATTCCAAATACAGCAGGTTCTTGTGATCAGTAATGACGGTGACCGGGTGGACTGCCCCTCCAAAAAGTGACGCCATTCTTCAAAAGCCAACTTAATGGCCAAAAGTTCCCTATTGCCGATATCATAATTCCTTTCGGCGGACGACAATTTTTTAGAAAAGAAAGCGCACGGATGCCATTTACCAGGGGACGGACCCTGGGACAATATTGCACCCACCCCTACGTCAGACGCGTCCACCTCCACAACGAACGGCTGTGATGCATCTGGTTGGATGAGAACGGGTGCCGAAGCAAAACATTTTTTCAAAGAGGAAAAAGCTTGGCAAGCTTTGTCCGACCATTTAGAAAAATCCGTCCCTTTTCTTGTCATGTCAGTGAGAGGTTTGACAACAGATGAGAAATTACAAATAAATTTCCGGTAGTAGTTAGCAAACCCCAGAAAACGCTGCAGAGCCTTAAGATCCTCTGGCTGATCCCATTCAAGCACTGCTCTCACCTTTTCAGGGTCCATACGGAAACCGGAGGCTGACACCAAGAAACCCAAAAACTGAAGTTCCTGTACGGCGAATACACACTTTTCCAGTTTGGCGTATAGTTTATTGTCTCGCAAGATCTGCAACACCTGTCTCACATGCTCCTGGTGAGACACAAGATCTGGTGAGTAAATTAAAATGTCATCCAAATATACGACCACAAACAGCCCCACCAGATGACGAAAAATGTCATTAACAAAATGTTGGAATACTGCTGGTGCAGTAGTCAGACCAAAAGGCATGACAAGGTTCTCATAATGTCCCTCCGGCGTGTTAAACGCCGTTTTCCACTCATCCCCCTCTTTTATCCTAATCAGATTATACGCCCCCCTGAGATCCAATTTAGAGAACCATTTGGCGCCAACAATTTGATTGAAGAGATCAGGAATCAGAGGGAGTGGATACGGATCTCGAACAGTAATCCGATTAAGTTCGCGGAAATCCAAGCAAGGGCGTAGGCCTCCATCTTTTTTCTTCACAAAGAAGAACCCCGCGGCCACTGGGGAAGATGAAGGTCTAATATGCCCTTTGGCCAGACTTTCCGAAATATAATCTTTCATAGCCTGCCTCTCAGGACCAGAAAGGTTATATAACCTAGCTTTAGGTAACTTAGCATCAGGAAGTAAATTAATAGAGCAGTCATACACGCGATGAGGAGGCAACTCCTGACACCCCTCCTCAGAGAACACATCCCCAAAGTCCTCCAAAAAAGGAGGCAATGTACTAGGCACGACCGCACTGATGACTGTGTTCATGCAGTTACCTTTGCAAAACTCCCCCCATTGGCTTATATCTCTGGACTGCCAATTAATCACAGGGTTATGTTTAACCAACCAAGGAAGTCCCAACACAATAGGAGTAGGTAGACCCTCCAACACATAACAAGATAATAGTTCCCTATGTATTGCCCCTACCCGAAGGTCAATGTTATGAACCTCATGAACAAAGCTACCTTGGCCGAGAGGCCTGGCGTCAATGGAGAATATAGGGATCGGTTTGACCAATACACTCAGATGCATACCTTGAGCCTGAGCAAACTGAGCGTCAACCAGATTAGCCCCGGACCCACTATCAAGAAGAACAGAAAATCTCTCCACTCTCGTACCAACCACCACCTCCACTGGTACAAGGAACTGAGAAGAACTAGCGGACGAAATACATACTCCCAGGTTGTCGTCCACCACACAACCTGGGATTAACAGTTTTCCGGCGACTTTTTGCTCAACAAGGCACGGAATGGACATCCCCCAACAAAATGTCCCTCTTTCCCGCAGAAGAAACACCTTCTAGTCCTGCGGCGTACCGCCAATCCCCTCCTACGAAATGATGTCCCTCCCAACTGCATAGGCTCCTCCGAACAGACAAGGGGAACCTCAACATAAGGGACTTTAGTAGTAGGTGGAGTAACAACAGGGGGCGGAGTTACCTCGCACCTCTCCCGGAGCCGTCTATCAGTACGGATAGCTAGGGCCATAGCAGCCTCCAGTGATGGAGGAGAATCATACTGAGCCAAAACGTCCTTTAATTTGTCAGAAAGCCCATGACAAAACTGGCTCCTAAGAGCTGGGTCATTCCACTGAGTATCTGTGGCCCATCTACGGAACTCAGAAGCAAATTCCTCCGCCGGACGATCTCCCTGCTGTATCTTACGTAATTTTGTCTCAGCAAGAGAGACCCGATCTGGGTCATCATATACCAAACCCAGGGCAGTAAAAAATCGATCTACTGACTGTAGAGCCGGGGATCCCGGAGGAAGGGAGAAGGCCCAGGATTGAGGGTCCCCTTGTAGGAGCGAGATAACAATTCCCACTCTCTGCTCTTCACTCCCTGATGATCGAGGCCGAAGCCGAAAATACAATTTACATGCTTCCCTGAAGGTAAAAAATTTGTCTCGCCCACCAGTGAACCTGTCCGGGAGAGCTACTTTAGGTTCAAATCTGGTTTGCTCCGAGGGAGACAAAACTTTGGACTTAATGTCCGTCAGCTCCATGGATAATCCCTGCAACTGCAGAGCCAGCTGGGCTACTGGATCCATGGCAACTGGGAATAATTTTATGGGCCAGTGAAAATGTCACGCGGTCTTATGATATGTGTACGATGTCAGTAAACTATTCTTAAAAGAACAACACTCTATACAACATATAGATTAGCAACATCAGCATGTAAATATAGAATAGATTTACCTGACACGATATCCGTTGAACTCAGGGTTAATCTTGAGGACTTGATACACTGTCACAGGAAAGAGGAGGACCGGGGGTCTAACCTGACCCTAAACTGGGGTCCTAACTAATCCCTCACCTTGGAGGTACTGATAATGGTTCAGAGGTCCAAGTCTCCAGCCTAACCCTGTCTCCTATCAGTCCCTGAACCCTGTAATCAGTCCTAAGAAGGATTCTGATTACCACCAAAGGGATATGGGCTGATCTCTGCTAAATACACAGATTAGACATATAAGACAGACTGGAGAAAACACAGACTTGCATACACACTCAAACACAGAAGGAACATAAATGATCTGGGATATTAAACTCTAAGTAAGGTGAGCTTAAAACAACTAAGGAGCTCTTTAACTTAAGTCTATACAGATACAATCCTATCTGTGGTCTGCATGAAGAATTTCACTGGCAACTCCCAACACAGACAACCAGAGATTTAAAGGAAACCAATCAACAAATAATTAATTGCAGCCGGGAGAAAACTGCACCCAGTCCCAGAACTGAGCACAGACAGAATTAACTCCCTAACTGCCAAACACAAAGAAACAGCAACTCAGCTGTGAGAAGTCAGAATGTGCAACCGCGACGATCTTCGTGGCGATGCACACATGACACCTACTACTAAAAATATGCCACATAAGAGTGTGGTGGGCACCTCCTGGTGTTCAAGAGCTTGGGGGAAGCAATAATGGTATAATGTAGTATTGCCATTCTCTTACCAATATACAGTAGCAAATAATTTTAGTGCAATCTCTAAACCTCCAATATTCACTGAGGAGATGGGAGGTCAGATGCATAATGAGATGGCACCGGCGGCACCTGCTGCAACCGGAGAGATCATGGGAGATTTTAATGACCCAGCTATTGACTGGGGTCATGATTCTGGAAGACCCGATAAGAGATTGTGCGCTGTTAGATCTGGTAATTTCTGACTATGCAGAGCTTGTTGGAGACATCACTCCTTAACTCCAGGCTTGGGGTAGAAGTCTGCAGTCATTCAATCCTCACAGTGTGCAGTGCGGGCTGTCAGGATTCTACGGTGTCGGCCCTGGGAGCGGCGGTCATGTGACCACAAGTATGTTATTTCCATACTCCTAGTCACTGTCCGACTAGACGTGTCTAGCCTCACTCATTAGACTTGCAGTGCTGCTGCACTTACCAGGCTATTTGTTGTAGTTTTGATAAAGCACTGTTTTATCTGCAGCAGCTTTGCTAGGCTTCTTAATTATGGGCTCCTGTTATGTAGTCCTTCATAATCATAAGCTCTGCCCATTTTCACCCTCATTATTGATTAGCCGCTTTCAGCCTATGCACAGTGTACATAGAAAGCTGCCAATCATTGGTGTGGGCGGGGTTATACAGAGCTCAGCATTCAGAGAACTGCTAGATCTGCGGCAGAGAAAATTGGAATTTTATTAAAACTACAGCAGGCAGCCCAGTAAGTGACACATCCCTGGAATTGTGGTCTCTGTCTCTATTGCATGCTGCCCTCAGATTGGGAAGTATAACCATGGTGATCGAGTCCTTATAAATAAATTCAAACCTAAAGCTGCAACATATGGTTCCAGACTATATTACTATATAACACCCATATCTACATCACTATATACGATGCTGTATGGAATGTTTAGCGCAGGGTTATGATAGCAATATTTGTATACAATTCGGAAAACTAAATTATCCAAAGTTTTAATTCATATTCATGTATTTATATAATATTCCTTATTATGTAGATATTATAAAACATATATTGTTAACATTGCAAAAAAATGACAAATTGTGAATGTAACAAGTTTGCTTACTGCGGGTTCATTTCCTTGGAAACTGGGCATGTAACAGTCATCACTATCATCATCATCATCTCCACTTTTTTTTTTCTTCCAAGTCGAGTATTTCTCATAACAACTTTCATAACTGTTAGTTTCTAGGCTGCCGGAGGTCTGGCCTCTGACTATGCGACTGCAAATGGTAGGGAAAGAGGACAACGTAATAATCAGTAGTACAAAAGTGCATGTCCATTCTACAAACACCAAGATACTGCTAAAAAGGATGAATTTACACCAAAATATCAAATATGCATAAAGGAGGTCACAGCAACAACAAATATGACTTGTGTAATTAAGTCAGAGGACAATGGACAATCATTAAGGGAAGTAACGGGCTATGGGATACAACAAGGAGTAGTGAATCTAGAACAACTATGGTCTCCAGGATTAAATAATAAAGCCAAAGGTGAGCAGGAATACCTGGACACAATTCCAAAAAAAGCTGGGAAGCGGTAAAATGTAAAGAACAAAGGAATGCAATGGTTTGGAAATCCTTTATTGTCATATTTTATTCCCAACTGAACATGGACCGCAAATCTGAAGTTGAACGCTGAACGATTTTCCATTTCATTTCAAAAAATTAACTCATTAAAAAAAACTGATCGCAGCGACACATCTCAGAAAAGTTGTGCTCAGGCCGTGACCACCGTCGTGTAGCATCTCCTCTTCTTTTAACAACAGTCTGTAAATGTTTGGAAAGTGAGGAGACAATTGCTGGAGTTTTGGAAGAGTAATGTTGTCCTATGCTTGTCTGATCTAGGATTTTCGCCGATCCACAGTCCGGGGTTGTCTTTGCTGGATTTTTTTCTATCGGTGAAGGGACAAGACTGCAGGCAGCAGGAACCTCACCCAAACACTTCTTGTGGAGGCAGTCTGTGGTTTACCATTGTCTTGCTGAAATTTGCAAGGCCTTCTCTGAAATGCATGACGCCTGGATTGGCGAAGATGATGATCTAAAACAACAAAGAGCAGGAGGAGTGTATGGCACATCTATTTGGTAAAAAGCAATCTTTATTGAGTGTCCATTAAAAACAGGATCCAGAGGGGGTAATTTTAAAACCTGACGAGTTTCTGGAGCATAGGAGCGCCTTCAATCATGTTAAAACCTGACGAGTTTCTGGAGCATAGGAGCGCCTTCAATCATGTTAAAACCTGACGAGTTTCTGGAGCATAGGAGCGCCTTCAATCATGTTAAAACCTGACGAGTTTCTGGAGCATAGGAGCGCCTTCAATCATGTTAAAACCTGACGAGTTTCTGGAGCATAGGAGCGCCTTCAATCATGTTAAAACCTGACGAGTTTCTGGAGCATAGGAGCGCCTTCAATCATGTTAAAACCTGACGAGTTTCTGGAGCATAGGAGCGCCTTCAATCATGTTAAAACCTGACGAGTTTCTGGAGCATAGGAGCGCCTTCAATCATGTTAAAACCTGACGAGTTTCTGGAGCATAGGAGCGCCTTCAATCATGTTAAAACCTGACGAGTTTCTGGAGCATAGGAGCGCCTTCAATCATGTTAAAACCTGACGAGTTTCTGGAGCATAGGAGCGCCTTCAATCATGTTAAAACCTGACGAGTTTCTGGAGCATAGGAGTGCCCTTTATCTTAAGATCACATGATCGAGAGAGCTCCTATGCGCCAGAAACACAACAGTTTTAAAAATCCTCCCCTCTGGATCATGTTTTTAATGGTCACTCGATTACCCGATGTTTTACCAGATGAATGTGACGTATACTCCTCCTGCTCTTCGTTGCTTCTCGGCTGTATCAAGGCATTCCCCGGAGAATCATAAGTGCATTTGTTCTATGGATGTGGGGAGCTCCTAGTCAACCCTTTTTTTCCGACATTCTAAAACCTCTACATAATGCTCAGCATTGATAGCACCTTTCATGATGTGTGCGCTGCCCATGCCATATACACTACTTCTGCCCTGCACCATCAGTGATGCCAGACCTGTGCACCGATAACAAGCAGGATGGTCCCTCTCCTATTGAGGCTGATTCATCTGACCACAGAACAGTTTTCCATTTTAAGTGAATTTGGCCCAGAGAAGACGGCAGCGATTCCGAATTGTGTTGATACTTGGCTTCTTATTTGCATGATAAATCTTTAACTTGCATTTGTATATTACATGGCAAACAGTGATCACAGTCAATGATTTCTGGAAGTATTCCTGAGCCCAGGCAGTGATTTGCATGACCAAATGAAGCCTGTTCTTAATGCAGTGCCGCCTGAGGGCTGATAGATTACGAGCATCTAATATTGACCGTTGGCCTTGTCACGAGTGCATTTGAATTTCTCCAGAATCTCAGAATCTTTAGATGATATTATGTATTGTAAATAATTAGATAATCAAAGTCTTTGCAATTGTAAGTCAAGGAATATTTTTCCGAAATTGTTTCACAATTTTTAGATGCAGTCGTTCACAGATTGAAGACCACTGACCTTCTTTGCTTCTGAGAGACTCTGCCTCTCTAACATCCAACTTTTTAGACAGTCATGTGACTTAGTTTACAATTAACCCTCCAGCTGTTTTTCATTACTAAGGGTCCCGTCACACTCTTCAATGTCCCAGCGATCCCACCAACGATACGACGTGGATGGGATCGCTGGGACATCGTTAGCTGATCGCTGGTGAGCTGTCACACAGGCAGACTCACCAGCGATCAGGACCAGTGAGCACACTGGTATCCAATGTACACATCGGGTAACTAAGCACCGCGCGGCACCTAGTTACCCGATATGTACCCTAGATACTGGCTCTCAGCTTCTGCTGTAGAGCGCGGAAAGCCGGTATCTAATGTACATGTTGGGTAACTAAGTACCGCGCGGCACCTAGTTACCTGATTTGTACCCTAGATACTGACTCTCATCGCTCTACAGCAGAAGCTGGGAGTCGGTAACCAGGGTATATATCGGGTAACTAGGTACCGCGCGACACCTAGTTACCCAATATGTAAATTGGATACCAGCTCCCAGCTCGCTGATTGTTGGCTCCCGCTGTCACACACAGCGATGTGCGCTGGCCAGCGAGAGACCAACGATGAAAAAATGGTCCAGGACATTCAACGACAATCAGCGATACCCAGCAGGGGGGCTGGTCGTCGCTGCATGTCACACTAAGCGAGATCACTGGCTAGGTCGCTGTTGCGTCACAAAATCGGTGACGCTTCAGCGATCTCGCTAGCGATCTCGCTTAGTGTGACGGGGGCTTAACACTTTTCCAGCCGTTTGTTAACCTTGTCTCCACTATTTTGAAATGTGCTGCTGCTGTCAGTTTCTAATGTTTTCAAGTGAAATTGAAAAATGTCTAACTTTCACCCTCTGATCTGTGTTCTGTTTGGAATAAAATATGACTATCAGAAATTTCCAGATCATTGATTCTTGTTTTTACATTTTACACAGAGTACCAATTTTTTAGGGAATTGTCATAATGCAAATGTCATCCCAAAAAAAGGCTTATTTGAGAAATATGCTGATTGCTAAAAGCAAACTCACCCAACGCCATGAATCAGGAGGCCAGCGAAGAAGATAATAAACAGGTGGTGGGTGTACCAGAAAACCTCAAAATAGCACCGGCGGATAAACTCCATAGATGACGTGATCATTAGTATCAGTGCCAGTGTGATCACCACACCTGTTACACCAGCAATGGTGGTGAAGCAAAGATAAGATTGTGTCTGCAAAGGAAAGCGATAAGAAATATTTATTGCAGCTTCTACGCGTAAAATATTTGGAAGAATCCCAAGTGTATGCTATGACCGGCAATGCCACAGTGAAATAAGATTCAAAACCATTATTGTCCCTGGGTGTGTAGCGTTCATAAGGCAGATCTTGCACGGTTTAATCTCTATAACTTCTCTATTTGATGCTCAGTCTCAAATTTTCTGAATTTTATTGGAATAAATAACAAGGCATGCTGCACTATTTTTTTCTGGTAAAAACTTTTTCCGGAAATCCAATCATGGTCAAACCCAATCGCATCATGGTGAAACCTAATCGCGTCATTTTCAAACCCAATCGCGTCGTGGTCAAACCTAATCATGTCATGGTCAAACCCAATCGCGTCATGGTCAAATCTAATTACGTCATGGTCAAACCAAATCGCATCATGGTCAAACAGAATTGCGTCATGGTCAAACCAAATTGCGTCATGGTCAATCCAAATTGCATCACGGTCAAACTCAATCGCATCATGGTCAAACCCAATCGCGTCATGGTCAAACCGAATGGCGTCATGGTCAAACCCAATCAAGTCATGGTCAAACCTAATTGCGTCATGGTCAAACCCATTTTCATCGTGGTCAAACCCAACAACGTTATGGTCAAACCCAATTGCATCATGGTCAAACTCAATTGTGTCATGGTCAAACTCAATAACGCCATGGTCAAACTGAATTGTGTCATGGTCAAACCCAATAACGCCATGGTCAAACCCAATTGCATCATGGTCATACCCAATAATGTGATAGTGAAACCCAATTGCATCATGGTCAAACTCAATAACGCCATGGTCAAACCCAATTGTGTTATGGTCAAACTCAATTGCGTCATGATCTAACCCAATCGTGTCATGGTCAAACCCAATTGCGCCATCATCAAACCCAATCACATCATGGTCAGTTGGGTGACTCGGGTTATGTTTGTCATGAATTCTATATTTCTGGAACAGAAAAACAGGTTTCCTAACACACATGTGAAAGTAGACCTATAAAGAACCTGAGTTCACTTTTTTCATATATTGCCTGGAATTATGATTCCTAAATTGTCACTATACCACTTTTAGGCTTCTGCATTATCTAACAAGAATGTTAAAACTGCTGGCATTATATGATGATTGCCCTTTGCATAGTGGAGCCTCTGACCCAAAGAGTCATGCCAGGGACAGTGGGATGACGTGCCCCTTCCAGATAGCGACTACTAACAGGACAGTTTGGAAGAGAGTCCTCACCTCTGTAAATATTCAGCTGCACTCAATACATCTGACATCTACATGCCTGTCTTCATGAAGGAGCGAGTTGCAGTAGGATGCTGTGAATCCATTAAGAGACCCATGGCGCATCTTCTCAGAGGTGTGTGCCTCGCCAGAGATGCTACTCCAGTCAGGTACCGTAGTGTCATTTTTGGCGCCACTATTATTGAATTTGAAGGGCAGGCAATGTCACGCCCTGTCCTGCCCTGGCTCATACTCCGCTCCATCCATTTTTACGTAGTTGCCCAAAAGTTGCAAAACTTTTATGCAAAATATTAAAACTTTTTAAAGTGTTTTTATTCCAGTTCATGTACAGTTTGCCTCCAAGAATCGTATCGCACTCCGCCATTCAAGTCTATGGATCCAGGAAAAGAATTGGACCACACCTGGGTGACATCTGATGTCAACAGAGTGACAGAATGGAGAATATTTTTTTTATTCTCCACATCTGAGAAAATTGGATCACAGTTTGATCAGTGTCTGATTATCATACATGAGCGCTTTTTCTCGGATGGAGAACATATGGTCGTGTCACCCTGGCCTTTATAACGCCACTTCATTTTACACATTGAAATTTTGTTTTTTTTTGCCCCTAAAGACTTACATTACACGTAAAAATAAAAATGAGGATGTTTGCTTCACGCATTGAATGAGTTAGTGGACGATAGTTTTCTACTTAATCTTCAAAAAGAGGTTCTGCAGCAGTTAAGTTCTGTTTACTATAAGCCATGTAAAATATTGTGCTTTTAGATGGTGGGGGGGGGTCCTTGGTGGCTTCTAAGGCTTCTAGCAATCGTCTGATCGCTGGGGTCGAGTTGCGGTTCTATCATTTGTCATTGTTGGGATTTGATCTGGTTCGTATAAGGGGATCAAGTATCACACAGCGGCCATCAATCAATGGATGACCACGTGCAGAAAGAATGAGACTGGCTCAGCACGGGAAGGCTCAGATCTAAGCGGACCGCATGAGCCAAGAGAAGGCGGTCTCTAGTTTGTGGCTGTACTACCGGTTATACTTATGTTTTTCTTGGCCTAGTTTCAAGTAAACTGTATTATAATAGTCGGTATGAAAATATGTTTTAGTAGCTTTTATTGCCACATTTGTCCTGTCAGTTACAGAACTCCAATTATTTCCTTTTTGTGATTAATATACCCACACCATGTAAAATAACTAATTGTGTAACTGACGAACAGTCCTGGGGACCACAGTCTTGGTTTCGCAGTCAAATAATAATAACCTTAAGGCGAATCTGTCACCAGAATTTTGCCACCTAATCTGAGAACAGCATAATGTAGAGACAGTGACCTTCATTCCAGCGATGTGTCACTTACTGGGCTGCTTTCTGTAGTTTTGATAAAATCATTGTTTTATCAGCAGGAGATTATTACTAGAGGACTAGTAAACTTGCTGCCATGTAGTCCAACCATTCCCCCACTACTGATTGGCTGCTTTTCAGCCTACGCTCAGTGACACATAAAGCAGCCAATCAATGGTGGGGGCGGGGTTATACAGAGCTCAGCATTCAAAGAACTGCTAGAACTGCAGCAGAGAAAACAGGGATTTTATCGAAATGACAGCAAGCAGCCCAGTAAGTGATACATTGTTGAAATCAGGGTCTCTGCCCCTACATTATACTGCTCTCAGATAGAGGAGCAAAAACCTGATGACAGATTCTCTTTAATAGAGTTGTCCACAATTCAATAAAACATGGCTGCTAGTTTTTAATAAACAGCACCCAACTGGTGTTCAGGTAGTGTGCGGTACTCCAGGATAGCGCCATTCATTTCATTGGAGCGCAGTTATAATAACGGACACAATTCAAAGGATAATTGTTTAGCTGTTTCTGGAAGAACATGGCAGCAGCTGGAGTTAGTAGTGTGCCCCATATATCTCAGGTGTCCACAAAACCAGCAGAAGACTAAAAATGATAATAAAGACAGCGACCTTCACTTTGACTGTACTTGTAACAATGTCACGATGTCTTACCTCACTCTTGGATCTTATTGGGTTGACCCAACCTCCATCGTCGTCACCCATGCTTGATAAGATTCCTTTTAGCGTGTTATTTGCGGACTGCGCGCCATCATAAAACCTTTCCACATTAAACAAGTGTGCAATGGTGTGGACGGCTGAAAGAGACGAGATGCAATGGATCACATCAAGCACCACCAGGTGAGTTACTGCCGGGAACCTGGGGGAGCTCCGGGACCAGTCTGGCTTCCATTGTGGCGCTCCTGACGCTTCTACAGCACTTTCTGAGCAGCAGTAATATTTTTCTTGCTCCTATAGGATTAACTATACCATAGATTTGGAGGCGCCATAACAAATAACAATTTTTCCTAATTCGTATTATAAGGCCCGTTACCTGGCTGCTTGGAAAATTTTCCACTCTTAGTTGCAACCTCTCACAGCCAAGCTTTCACAAGATTTTGCAGTACAAACTGCATATTAAATGTAGTATTTTTATATTATATTTATATTATTTTTTATTATTATAATATTGTATTATTCTGTACAAATTTTATATTATTTTATCATATTTATTTTATTTTTTAAATTTTATTATTTTTATTATTATAGTATATTGCATTTATTTTTTATTATATTTATATTACTTTTACATTTTTTATTTTTATTATTATATTATACTGTATTCATTTAATTTTAGTTTTATATTATATTTTTTACATTTTATTAATATCATATACTGTATTAATTTTATATTACATTTATGTTACTTTGTATTATTTTTATTATTATTATATTATACTGCATTAATCTTATATTATATTTATATTATTTTTAAATAATTTTTACATTACATTAATTTTATTTATATTATATTGTAATATACTGTATTAATTTTATATTATGTTTGTATTATATTTATATTATTTTATTTTCTACATTATGTTAATTTTATTAATATTATATTATTCTGTGTTCATTTTGATATTATTTCAAAATGGCTCCACCATCCAGATATTAAACTGAACATTTTAGGAGTTCAGCTCTGTTCATTTTCATTTTCAAACTTAAAAAAACCCCACTCAAGTTATAAAGTTGTTTTGACATATGTTTTCAAAGTAAGTACATCAGCCGCATCAGGTCTAATAGATTTATTTACTATAGTGCGAAGCGTCTATTGTGAAATCTGGTGACAGATCCACTTTACATTAAACTTTGCAGAGATTTATATAAATTTATTGATAAGAATGGCAGATTGTTAGCCCCAACGAGAAACAAGTCCAGTCATAAAACGTATCCCTTTCACCTTGGACGAACTGCATAATGCCAGAGATGTCCTGGGGGAGCTCAGCGTCATCTATTTGTCACAGTGATATAGAGAGAGACTTATCCTTTTCAGCCAAAGGGGACAAAAACTTTTGAACAGATTGAATAAAATTACCATCTATAGCTCAAGACCGGATGGAGAAGCCGGAATCTGAGTAATCTAGAACATGGTTCCCCGACTCCAGTCCTCAAGGCCCACCAACAGGTCATGTTTTCAGGATTTCCCTTGTATTGTACAGGTGAAGCAATTATAACCTGGGCAATACTAAGGAAATCCTGAAAACATGACCTGTTGGTGGGCCTTGAGGACTGGAGTTGGGGAACCCTAATCTAGAAGAACTACTACCAATGAGCTGCTAATCAGAGGAGGGGGCGGATTCGGACAAGGTCTCACAGGTGTACTAGTCAGGGCAGCGATAATCTCCTGCTGATAAAACACTCATTATTTTAAAACAACAACACACAGCCTAATAAGTGACAAACTGCTGAGATCAGTGTCTCAGACCCTATCTTATGCTGTCCTCAGATATAACAAAAACCCGCTGGCAGACTCAATTTAAGTACTTCCAAAACTAGGGAAGGACCAAACCCAATCATTTCTTAAAACGGTTATATGGGCAAAAGTTGCTTGTTACCTGTGGGTTGGATTCTGTAAAAATGTCAAAATTTATTATACTCGCTTGCTGTCAGCTTCCTTGATCCGGCACAGATTGCTCCTTTCTCTACGCCAACAGCAGAAGCAATCAAGGCACCGATAAACCAGCCAAAATGCTGATGTGATAGACTATAAGGTAAGGTGACTTGTTTCGCACTTCATGGGATGTTTTTTTGAGGACCGATGCTATCTATAACAAGCCACAGGAGTCCTGTGGTTGGTTGAAGGGTTCAGTCTTTGGTTCTGACAGCGCAGGTCACAGAGGGTGACAGCAGGCGAGTATGATTCAGGTGAGTATGAGTCAGGTGACTATGATTCAGGCGAGTATGATTCAGGCGAGTATGATTCAGACGAGTATGATTCAGGCGAGTATGATTCAGGCGAGTATGATTCAGGCGAGTATGATTCAGGGGAGTATGATTCAGGCGAGTATGATTCAGGCGAGTATGATTCAGGCGAGTATGATTCAGGCGAGTATGATTCAGGCGAGTATGATTCAGGGGAGTATGATTCAGGCGAGTATGATTCAGGCGAGTATGATTCAGGCGAGTATGATTCAGGCGAGTATGATTCAGGCGAGTATGATTCAGGTGAGTATGATTCAGGTGAGTATGATTCAGGCGAGTATGATTCAGGTGAGTATGATTCAGGCGAGTATGATTCAGGCGAGTATGATTCAGGCGAGTATGATTCAGGTGAGTATGATTCAGGTGAGTATGATTCAGGCGAGTATGATTCAGGTGAGCATGATTCAGGTGAGTATGATTCAGGCGAGTATGATTCAGGTGAGTATGATTCAGGGAGTATGATTCAGGCGAGTATGATTCAGGCGAGTATGATTCAGGTGAGTATGATTCAGGCGAGTATGATTCAGGCGAGTATGATTCAGGTGAGTATGATTCAGGCGAGCATGATTCAGGTGAGTATGATTCAGGTGAGTATGATTCAGGCGAGTATGATTCAGGCGAGTATGATTCAGGCGAGTATGATTCAGACGAGTATGATTCAGGTGAGTATGATTCAGGTGAGTATGATTCAGGCGAGTATGATTTAGGTGAGTATGATTCAGGCGAGTATGATTCAGGTGAGTATGATTCAGGCGAGTATGATTTATTTTATCTGGATAGAATCCAACCTACAGGCAATGAGAGCCTTTTTGCATGGACAATCCCTTTAATGAACCTTAAAGTTTACGTGATCACGTATCATAGTAAATAAGGACCAAGTTAGATCTGTGCAGTGGAGAGATACTCAAGACGATTTTCCCATGAGAACTGTCACAGGGTTACCGCGACAGGGACGAGCCAGAAGACTGCAGCATCTCATTGCTTCCACTTCTGCGCTGAAAAGAAGTTCTTCACATTTTTTTTAAATGGTGTTAATTTCTTTTGGCAGAACAGGGGTTAATCGGGTTAATTTGTTAGTTCTTCTTGGCATCCATGGCATTGATAACATCCTTCTCCAGCACATATCGAAGGCTCCGATTCCTATTCTGCTTATTCTGTCTCGTTTCTTTATTATCCAGGTTTCACAGCCATATGTTAATATAGAATAGACCAGGCTTTGTAGGAGCCGTGTATTCTTCGTTAGTGAAATGTTCCTCGATCTGAAGACCTCGTCCAGTGACTTCACTGCTGATTTGTCCATAGCTATTCTATTGACTTCCGATGTAGTCCCTGCATCTTGAGTGATCATTGATCCAAGTAGGTGGATGTCATTTACAACTTCCGATTCATCGTCGACCATCTCAGATTTGTCTTGGATGTTCCTGGCAGTAGTCGATATCTACACTTGTTGCTATCAATATTATATAGTCTGTGTATGTTAGACTGCTGATGATTCACCTAGCAATTGTGATTCCTTCTTTTTTGGAAAGTCCAGCCTTCCTGAAATTATGATCTCCAGATTTGTCTTCTCTCAGTGGACAATAATGCCAACCACGTCGGGAAAGCTATTCACTGGTCTTATCTATAACCAATATTCCTAGGGGTGGACATAACATTGGTGCAACCTGTGTGGCTGCACAGGGCCCAAGAGAGAAGTTGGCCACTATCACCTCCAAAGCAGGTGGAATTGAGCAATATGAGAAGCTAAGGGCCCATATATTGTTCTTCCACAGGGGCCTCTTCTCTATGTGTTCACTCCTGAATATATCGCGCCTATCTACGAAGCATGAACACAAGCAAAACATAAAGATACACTATAAAAATATAATAGTCTATAAAAAAACTCTTCAAAAACACAAAAATAATAAATAAATGAATCTACACTCCAAAAAGAGGTGGATTGTAGGGTACCTACTGCTATAGAAAACATCAATAGTATGTAAAATGGGACTCTTCAAAGAGTCAGACCTGCAGAGAAGATACAAGGATCACGGGAAGGACAGAATAAAGAATAGGGCGCAGTGAGAATGACCCGAAAAAAAATTATGTAGGAAAATATAAATAGAAAAAGGAAAATGAAATATACAGCACATGTAAAGACATGAATGATAATATGACAGTAATTCATAAAATCACCAATTCATAACACAACAGCAATTCATAACAAAAAACACTGAATCACTGTCATTTTTGGAAATATCACAATTATTTATAATACAACAATCATTCATACTGTCACCATGAAAAAGTCACTATCATGTAAACTTCCTAAGGACTGAGAATATTATGGTGGTATAAGTAGTGTTATTGTATCTAGCACAAGGGAAGCGCTGGAAGAAGTTGTGAGGTGAGAAGGGTGTGGGCAGTGGATGTGAGAGCATGGAAGTATGCGAAATATTCAACCAAATGTGTACAAGAATGACATGGCAAGGAGCCAGACGACAATGTGTGGGGGCGGGCAAGCCTGTGACAAGAGAACGCCAAAAATGCGAGGGGTTAAATGAAATGAGATAAAAGAAATGTGAAACAGAAGTAATGGGACGGTGGGGGGTTTATCGAAATACTGATGGATATACAGCAACGTATAAAAAATACAACAACACTACCATGGCAGAAGTAGAATACCTGGTTAATATTGGTGAGAGGGTGCTAGGATAAGGTGTTATCGGACCATGCTCGGGGTGACTACGGCATGCTCAAAAAATATGTTCGAGACCCCACGGCTGCATGTGTTGCGACTGTTGCAACGTGTGCATGGATAGCATAATGAACAGACATGGTGAGACATGGAGCCGCGGGGACATGGACATTTTATTCGAGCATGCTGAAGTCACTCTGTTAGCACAAGCCTGATCAGATAACACCTTACCCGCGCACCTTCACTCATCACTACTGGTTAACGAGTTCAAGACCGGGCGATTAACCCTGAGTTCCTGATCAGCCACATTTTCCATTTTTTTCACCCATGCAGTTTAAAGAGCTGTACATTTTTTTTCTCGTTTGGACATTAAAATAATTTTGCACCTTTTTTTCATAATATTTGAGGAATAATTTTTACGGCATTTTCATACTTGCTACTTTTATTTTTTTTTTCCAAGTACTGAGCATTTTCAGTGGAAAAATAAATGTGTATGTTTTTAACACTTTCTTTCGCCACATAGGACCATTTTAAAATTTGTTTAAGTTTCTATGACTATTATTTTATATCGGACATGTTTTTTTTTTCAATGATGGGAAGACTGGTAACAAGCATTTAGAATAACAGCACCTTCTTTTAATTTATTCTTATTTATTTTCCTGCTTTTCATTCTTTTAAGTTCTTTATCTTTTTCGTTTTCACTTTTCTCACATTTTGGGCACATGATTGGGCAATTCAACATTTAAATAAATATATATTTTTTACTGATTACTTCTGTAACTGGGGCTGGTATTGTAGCCCCAGTTACAGGAGGAATCCAACCAAATAGAAATGAGCTTTGACAATAGGTTCATTTTTTTAAGGAAACATAAAATGAAAAGTAGAAAAATATAAAAAGACAAAAATGTTACCTGTCATTAAGGCGATTGTGTAACCCAGAATCTTGTGAAAGGCCAGATTGTGATCAAGCTGTTTCCTAACTGAGCGCCGACAACACTGCAAGAAAACATATTGCAGTTATTTACATAAATGAGAAACATTTCATATGTAGACTAATTATGTTGTTAATCAGCACAGAATTTTGGACCTAAAATTAATTATTCGTAATCTAGCCACATTGTTTTAACAGGGACTTGTTGACTGTCTCTTGTTTTCATCCATGGAGTAATCCAGGATTCACGTACTACATGTTGTGGATCTATAGTGATTTGAATTTTAGCAATAATTAGTACACAATCAACATTAGAAAATCTCCTTGAATTTGCATATGTAAATACGCCCTTTTTTCCCAAGATCAGGTGCGCACTATCGTTCCAGAGAAATAACATGTTTGTTTAGTAGCATAGCATAGTTATTAAGGTTGAAGGAAGACTTTAAGTCCATCTAGTTCAACCCATATCCTATCCTAACCTGCCCTAACATGTTGATCCAGAGGAAGGCAAAAAAACCAAGTGGCAAACAGTAAAGCTTCACATTGGGAAAAAAATTCCTTCCCGACTCCACATACGGCAATCAGACTAGCTCCCTGAATCAACGCAGTATCTAGGAAACTAGTGAATATAGCCTGTAATATTATACTTTTCAAGAAAGGCATCCAGTCCCTTCTTAAATTTTAGTAGGGAATCACTCATTACAACATTAGACGGCAGAGAGTTCCATAGTCTCACTGCTCTTACAGTAAAGAATCTGCGTCTGTGATTATGGCTAAACCTTCTTTCCTCCAGACGTAGAGGATGCCCCCTTGTCCCCGTCACAGGTCTAAGAGTAAAAAGATCATTAGAAAGGTCTTTGTACTGTCCCCTCATATATTTGTACATTGTAATAAGATCACCCCTAAGCCTTCGTTTCTCCAAACTAAATAACCGCAAGTGTAATAACCTGTCTTGGTATTGCAGACCCCCCAGTTCTCTAATAACCTTGGTCGCTCTTCTCTGCACCGGCTCCAGTTCAGCTCTGTCTTTCTTATACACCGGAGACCAGAACTGCACACAGTATTCTAAGTGTGGTCGCACCAGTGACTTGTATAGAGGTAAAATTATGTTCTCCTCATGAGCATCTATGCCTCTTTTAATGCATCCCATTATTTTATTTGCCTTGGCAGCAGCTGCCTGACATTGGCCACTAAATGTGAGTTTGTCGTCCACCCATACACCCAGGTCTTTTTCAGTGACAGTTTTGCCCAGTGTTTTACAATTAAGCACATAATTATACATCTTGTTTGTTCTACCCAAGTGCATGACCTTACATTTATCCCCATTAAAGCTCATTTGCCATTTATCAGCCCAAGCTTCTAGTTTGCATAAATCCTCCTGTAATATAAAATTGTCCTCCTCTGTATTTATTACCCTGCAGAGTTTAGTGTCATCTGCAAATATTGAAATACTACTCTGTATGCCCCCTACAAGGTCATTAATAAATATGTTAAAGAGAAGCGGCCCCAATACTGACCCCTGTGGTACCCCACTGCTGACCGTGACCCAGTCCGAGTGTGCTCCATTAATAACCACCCTTTGTTTTCTATCCATGAGCCAGTTCTTAAACCACTTACACATATTTTCCCCTATCCCCATTGTTCTCATTTTATGTATCAACCTTTTGTGTGGCACCGTGCTTTATGAGGATATTCTCTGTTGCTTCCATTATTTTAGGAAACTTATAACAAACCCCTATCAGTAATTTATTATTTATCCCCCCTCCCCTAATCTCCACCCACAGAGACTCTACATCTTCATTAGATTCACAGATATCACGCAGGATGGGTTTTAAGGATGATTTTACATATAAACACACACTCCCACCTCGCTTATTTTTACGGTCATTTCTAAACAGACTATAGTCCTGTAAATTAACCGCCCAGTCGTGTCTCTCATCCAGCCAAGTCTCAGATATCCCCACCATGTCATAATTATGTTCCAACAAAATTAATTCTAATTCCGCCATTTTGTTGGTGAGACTTCTGGCATTAGTATACATGCACTTTATGTATCTCTCTGAACCTCTATTCTTTCTTAAATTATTAACTGTTCTAACCCCACCCCCCATGCCACCCCCACCCCCAATTTCATTATTTGTGCCCAGGTCTCTATCTGTACTGCCTTCCCCTCCTATAAAATGAATACCCTCCCCCCTAGTCCCTAGTTTAACCCCTTCACCCCCAAGGGTGGTTTGCACGTTAATGACCGGGCCAATTTTTACAATTCTGACCACTGTCTCTTTATGAGGTTATAACTCTGGAACGCTTCAACGGATCTTCGCGATTCTGAGATTGTTTTCTCGTGACATATTGTACTTCATGATAGTGGTAAAATTTCTTCCATATAACTTGCATTTATTTATGAAAAAAACGCAAATATGGCAAAAATTTTGAAAATTTTGCAATTTTCAAACTTTGAATTTTTATTCCCTTAAAACAGAGAAATATGTCACACAAAATAGTTAAGAAATAACATTTCCCACATGTCTACTTTACATCAGCACAATTTTGGAAGCAAAATTTTTTTTTGTTAGGAAATTATAAGGGTTAAAAGTTGACCAGCGATTTCTCATTTTTACAACAAAATTTACAAAGCCATTTTTTTTTCGGGACCACCTCATATTTGAAGTCACTTTGAGGGGTCTATATAGCAGAAAATACCCAAAAGTGACACCATTCTAAAAACTACACCCCTCAAGGTACTCAAAACCACATTCAAGAAGTTTATTAACCCTTCAGGTGCTTCACAGGAGCTGAAGCAACGTGGAAGGAAAAAATGAACATTTTACTTTTTAGTCACAAAAATGATCTTTTACAAACATTTTTTTTATTTTCACAAGGAAAAAGGAGAAAAAGGACTGATAAAGTTGTTGTGCAATTTCTCCTGAGTACGCCGATACCCCATATGTCAGGGAAAACCACTGTTTGGGCACACGGCAGAGCTCGGAATGGAAGGAGCGCAGTTTGACTTTTCCAAACCAAAATTGGCTGGAATTGAGAACAGACGCCATGTCGCGTTTGGAGAGGCCCCGATGTGCCTAAACAGTGGAAACCCCCCACATGTGACCCCATTTTGGAAACTAGACCCCCTAAGGAACTTATGTAGATGTGTGGTGAGCAGTTTGAACCCTCAAGTGCTTCACGCAAGTTTGTAATGTAGAGCCGTGAAGAAAAAAAAATCATATTTTTTCCACAAGCATGATGTTTTAGTCCCCAAATTTTTATTTTCCCAAGGGTAAGAGGAGAAATTGAACCACAAAAGTTGTTGTCCAACTTGTCCTGAGTACGCTGATACCCCATATGTGGGGGGGAACCACTGTTTGGGCGCACGGCAGGGCTTGAAAGGGAAGGAGCGCCGTTTGACTTTTCCAAACCAAAATTGGCTGGAATTGCGAACGGACGCCATGTCGCGTTTGGAGGGCCCCTGATGTGCCTAAACAGTGGAAACCCCCCACATGTGACCCCATTTTGGAAACTAGACCCCTAAGGAACTTATCTAGATGTGTGGTGAGCACTTTGAACCCTCAAGTGCTTCACGCAAGTTTGTAATGTAGAGCCGTGAAGAAAAAAAATCATATTTTTTCCACAAACATGATGTTTTAGTCCCCAAATTTTTATTTTCCCAAGGGTAAGAGGAGAAATTGGACCACAAAAGTTGTTGTCCAACATGTCCTGAGTACGCCGATACCCCATATGTGAGGGGGAACCACTGTTTGGGCGCACGGCAGGGCTTGAAAGGGAAGGAGCGCCGTTTGACTTTTCCAAACCAAAATTGGCTGGAATTGCGAACGGACGCCATGTTGCGTTTGGAGGGCCCCTGATGTGCCTAAACAGTGGAAACCCCCCACATGTGACCCAATTTTGGAAACTAGACCCCCTAAGGAACTTATCTAGATGTGTGGTGAGCACTTTGAACCCTCAAGTGCTTCACGCAAGTTTGTAATGTAGAGCCGTGAAGAAAAAAAATCATATTTTTTCCACAAACATGATGTTTTAGTCCCCAAATTTTTATTTTCCCAAGGGTAAGAGGAGAAATTGGACCACAAAAGTTGTTGTCCAACATGTCCTGAGTACGCTGATACCCCATATGTGGGGGGGAACCACTGTTTGGGCGCACGGCAGGGCTTGAAAGGGAAGGAGCGCCGTTTGACTTTTCCAAACCAAAATTGGCTGGAATTGCGAACGGACGCCATGTTGCGTTTGGAGGGCCCCTGATGTGCCTAAACAGTGGAAACCCCCCACATGTGACCCCATTTTGGAAACTAGACCCCCTAAGGAACTTATCTAGATGTGTGGTGAGCACTTTGAACCCTCAAGTGCTTCACGCAAGTTTGTAATGTAGAGCCGTGAAGAAAAAAAATCATATTTTTTCCACAAGCATGATGTTTTAGTCCCCAATTTTTTATTTTCCCAAGGGTAAGAGGAGAAATTGGACACCAAAAGTTGTTGTCCAACATGTCCTGAGTACGCCGATACCCCATATGTGGGGGGGAACCACTGTTTGGGCGCACGGCAGGGCTTGAAAGGGAAGGAGCGCCGTTTGACTTTTCCAAACCAAATTTGGCTGGAATTGCGAACGGACGCCATGTCGCGTTTGGAGGGCCCCTGATGTGCCTAAACAGTGGAAGCCCCCACAATGTGACCCCATTTTGGAAACTAGACCCCCTAAGGAACTTATCTAGATGTGTGGTGAGCACTTTGAACCCTCAAGTGCTTCACGCAAGTTTGTAATGTAGAGCCGTGAAGAAAAAAAATCATATTTTTTCCACAAGCATGATGTTTTAGTCCCCAATTTTTTATTTTCCCCAGGGTAAGAGGAGAAATTGGACCACAAAAGTTGTTGTCCAACATGTCCTGAGTACGCTGATACCCCATATGTGGGGGGAACCACTGTTTGGGCGCACGGCAGGGCTTGAAAGGGAAGGAGCGCCGTTTGACTTTTCCAAACCAAAATTGGCTGGAATTGCGAACGGACGCCATGTTGCGTTTGGAGGGCCCCTGATGTGCCTAAACAGTGGAAACCCCCCACATGTGACCCCATTTTGGAAACTAGACCCCCTAAGGAACTTATCTAGATGTGTGGTGAGCACTTTGAACCCTCAAGTGCTTCACGCAAGTTTGTAATGTAGAGCCGTGAAGAAAAAAAATCATATTTTTTCCACAAACATGATGTTTTAGTCCCCAAATTTTTATTTTCCCAAGGGTAAGAGGAGAAATTGGACCACAAAAGTTGTTGTCCAACATGTCCTGAGTACGCTGATACCCCATATGTGGGGGGGAACCACTGTTTGGGCGCACGGCAGGGCTTGAAAGGGAAGGAGCGCCGTTTGACTTTTCCAAACCAAAATTGGCTGGAATTGCGAACGGACGCCATGTTGCGTTTGGAGGGCCCCTGATGTGCCTAAACAGTGGAAACCCCCCACATGTGACCCCATTTTGGAAACTAGACCCCCTAAGGAACTTATCTAGATGTGTGGTGAGCACTTTGAACCCTCAAGTGCTTCACGCAAGTTTGTAATGTAGAGCCGTGAAGAAAAAAAATGATATTTTTTCCACAAGCATGATGTTTTAGTCCCCAATTTTTTATTTTCCCAAGGGTAAGAGGAGAAATTGGACACCAAAAGTTGTTGTCCAACATGTCCTGAGTACGCTGATACCCCATATGTGGGGGGAACCACTGTTTGGGCGCACGGCAGGGCTTGAAAGGGAAGGAGCGCCGTTTGACTTTTCCAAACCAAAATTGGCTGGAATTGCGAACGGACGCCATGTCGCGTTTGGAGGGCCCCTGATGTGCCTAAACAGTGGAAACCCCCCACATGTGACCCCATTTTGGAAACTAGACCCCCTAAGGAACTTATCTAGGTGTGTGGTGAGCACTTTGAACCCCCAAGTGTTTCACTAACGTTTATAATGCCCTGGCGTGAAAAAAAAAATATATTTTTTTTTTCCACAAAAGTGATGTTTTAGTCCCCAATTTTTTATTTTCCCAAGGGTAAGAGGAGAAATTGGACCCCAAAAGTGGTTGTCCAATTTGTCCTGAGTACGCTGATACCCCATATGTTGGGGGGATACACTGTTTGGGCACACGGCAGGGCTCGGAAGGGAAGCAGTGACGTTTTGGAATGCAGACTTTGATGGAATGGTCTGCGGGCGTCATGTTCCGTTAGCAGAGCCCCTGATGTGCCTAAACAGTGAAAACCCCCCACATGTGACCCCATTTTGGAAACTAGACCCCCTAAGGAACTTATCTAGGTGTGTGGTGAGCACTTTGAACCCCCAAGTGTTTCACTAACGTTTATAATGCCCTGGCGTGAAAAAAAAAAATATTTTTTTTTTCCACAAAAGTGATGTTTTAGTCCCCAATTTTTTATTTTCCCAAGAGTAAGAGGAGAAATTGGACCCCAAAAGTGGTTGTCCAATTTGTCCTGAGTACGCTGATACCCCATATGTTGGGGGATACACTGTTTGGGCACACGGCAGGGCTCGGAAGGGAAGCAGTGACGTTTTGGAATGCAGACTTTGATGGAATGGTCTGCGGGCGTCATGTTCCGTTAGCAGAGCCCCTGATGTGCCTAAACAGTGGAAACCCCCCACATGTGACCCCATTTTGGAAACTAGACCCCCTAAGGAACTTATCTAGGTGTGTGATGAGCACTTTGAACCCCCAAGTGTTTCACTAAAGTTTATAATGCCCAGGTGTGAAAAAAAAAAAATCCTACTTTTTACCTCACACAAATGATGTTTTAGTCCCCAATTTTTTATTTTCCCAAGGTTAAGAGGAGAAATTGGACACCAAAAGTTGTTGTTCAATTTGTCCTGAGTACACTGGTACCCCATATGTGGGAAAAAACTGTTCGGGCACAATTTGGGGCTCAGAAGGGAAATTGTGACGTTTTGGAAGCAGACTTTGATGGAATGGTCTGCGGGCGTCATGTTCCGTTTGCAGAGCCCCTGATGTGCCTAAACAGTAAAAAAAAACCCACAAGTGACATAATTTTGGAAAGTAGACTCCCAAGGAACTTTTCTAAATGTGCCCCCCTTCTGGAACTAATCTTTCCTGTAAAGTAAATTAGTAGTGCATTGAGGTGTGGTACAATTTGAAACAATCCTTCATACACAGGCCAGGTTTTTCGGGGCAGGTGTCGCATTGGTAAGTGGTGTCCTTGCGTATTCCCCTTTTGTAACACACTCGGCACCTTTTTTGTGGCTTACCTTTGCTTCCAGTTGGCGGGACCACCCCCGGGAAATGCTGACCTGGTATGATACGAGCACCTTCAGTTCCGGAAGTACTGGGGCCCGCTGTTTCCTGAGCGCCAAACATCAGGGCCTTAACCACTACCTCCTGAAACTGAAGGTACGTCGTATCGCTGTTGCGTGCACATCGTGACAGCAGGAAAGCGTTGAGCATTGCCATTTGGACGATGTGCACGGACAGCTTCTTGTACCACACCTTGGCCTTTCTCAAAGCACTGTACGGTTGGAGGAGTTGATCAGAGAGATCAACACCCCCCATGTATTTATTGTACCCCAGTACACAGTCCGGTTTGCGGACCTGTGTAGAGGTACCCCGTACAGTGCTGAGGGCGCTGCCATCACCATGTATGGTGGTCAAGAGAAGGACATCCCTCTTGTCCTTGTACTTGACCACCAACAGGTGGTCGCTACATTGGGCTCTGCTCTCACCCTTTCTGAGCATCTGCCCAAGTAGCGTCTTCGGGAGGCCTCTCTGATTTTTGCGGACGGTACCGCAGGCTGCGGTACCTCGCGCAGAGAGGGATTTGTAGAGTGGGATGCTGGAATAAAAGTTATCAGTGTAAAGGTGATAACCTTTATCCAGCAGTGGGTGCACCAAATCCCACACAATTTTCCCACTCACTCCCAGGACGGGGGGACACTCAGGGGGTACAATCCTGGTGTCCTTTCCTTCGTAAACTCTAAAGCTGTGTGTGTACCCTGAGGTACTCTCACACAGCTTGTAGAGTTTGATTCCGTACCTTGCCCTCTTGCTGGGCAGGTACTGGCGGAATGCGAGCCGTCCCTTAAAATGAACCAAGGACTCATCCACGCAGATGTCCCTTTGGGGCACGTACACTTCAGCAAACTTTTTGTTGAAGTGTTCGATGACCGGCCGAACTTTGAACAGGCGGTCAAAGTTGGGGTCATCTCGTGGGGGACACTGTGCATTATCATTATAATGCAGGAATTTGTGGATGGCCTCAAAACGCGTCCGAGCCATGACCATTCGGAACAGTGGAGTGTTGTATAAAATATCAACACTCCAATATTGCCGAATTTCTGGCTTCTTCAGGATCCCCATATGGAGGACCAGGCCCCAAAACTGCATCATTTCAACTGCGTCTACAGGAGACCAGTTGGAAAATGATGAACGGGGGTTTTGCGCCAAAAATTGCCGAGCGTACAAATTTGTTTGCTCCACCATGAGGTTAATTAAATCCTCAGAGAAAAAGACTTTGAAAAAGTCTATTTCTGTGAAGCCGGTGGAGTCAAACCTGATTCCTGATTCTGCCACAAAATCAGGAATCAGTGGCTCGTAATTTTCGGGGGCCGGGGTCCATACGGGGTCCGAAGAGGGGTGCGCTGGTTCATTTTCAGGGGCGGGCGCTGCCTCATGTTCTGTCCTGGGGCGTCTGCGTGGCGGTTCCGCAGGACCCGAGGAGGAAGATGAGGAGGAAGAAGAATCTTCATCTGAAAAATAAAGAAATGTGGGATCCTCTCCCTCGCTATCAGTGTCGGAGGCAAGGATAGCGTATGCCTCCTCCACTGAATAGCGCTGTTGGGATGAGCGTGACGGGCGGGACATTTTTTTTGTGAATGTGGTGCTTTGTGTGAACTTTATTTATAACTGTGTGTGTGTGTGGGGGGGGATAGTGATTGGTGTAAACTAAGCTGAAAAGAAAAAGCTAAAAGAAAAGAAAGCGAATAGGGAAAAAAAAGGCCTGTGAAAAAAAGTCTAAACCAGCAGGCACGAGCTCTGATAAGTGACCGGTGTCACTTATCAAAGTTCCGTGGCTGCTGGATGTGCGCACGGGAGTGACGGAAAGGGGGGTGAAAAAAAAACTGGCAGGCACGAGCTCTGATAAGTGACCGGTGTCACTTATCAAAGTTCCGCGGCTGCTGGATGTGCGCACGGGGGTGGCGGAAAGGGGGGTGAAAAAAAAAAAAAACTGGCAGGCACGAGCTCTGATAAGTGACCGCTGTCACTTATCAAAGTTCCGCGGCTGCTGGATGTGCGCACGGGAGTGGCAGAAAGGGGGTGAAAAAAAAAACTGGCAGGCACGAGCTCTGATAAGTGACCGCTGTCACTTATCAAAGTTCCGCGGCTGCTGGATGTGCGCACGGGAGTGGCGGAAAGGGGGGTGAAAAATAAAACTGGCAGGCACGAGCTCTGATAAGTGACCGCTGTCACTTATCAAAGTTCCGCGGCTGCTGGATGTGCGCACGGGAGTGGCGGAAAGGGAGATGAAAAAAAAACAAAAAAACAGCAGGAACGAGCTCTGATAAGTGACTGGTGTCACTTATCAAAGTTCCGCGGCTGCTGGATGTGCGCACGGGAGTGGCGGAAAAGTTGGTGGGAAAAAAAAAAAAAAAAAACAGCAGGAACGAGCTCTGATAAGTGACTGGTGTCACTTATCAAAGTTCCGTGGCTGCTGGGTGTGCGCACGGGAGTGGCAGAAAAGTTGGTGAAAAAAAACAAAAAAAAAACAGCAGGAACGAGCTCTGATAAGTGACTGGTGTCACTTATCAAAGTTCCGTGGCTGCTGGATGTGCGCACGGGAGTGGCGGAAAAGTTCGTGAAAAAAAACAAAAACCGGCAGGAACGAGCTCTGATAAGTGACTGGTGTCACTTATCAAAGTTCCGTGGCTGCTGGATGTGCGCACGGGAGTGGCGGAAAAGTTGGTGAAAAAAAACAAAAAACGGCAGGAACGAGCTCTGATAAGTGACTGGTGTCACTTATCAAAGTTCCGTGGCTGCTGGATGTGCGCACGGGAGTGGCGGAAAGGGGGGGTGAAAAAAAAAACGGCAGGCACAAGCTCTGATAAGTGACCGCTGTCACTTATCAAAGTTTGCGGCTGCTGGATGTGCGCACGGAGGGGGGTGCGAAAGTGTTGATGGGTGAACTGCGTCACCAATCAACGCTCGGCGGCGCAAAGGGGGGGTAAAAAGAGGGGGAAAGGGGAGGGGGGAATGGGGGGATTGGGGTGGATCGGGCAGGGATCGGGGCTCAAAAACTCACGTTTGTAGTCTTTTCTTTCTTTTCTCTTCTTTCTTCTCTCTTCTTTCTTCTCTCTTCTTTCTTCTCTCTTCAGCAGGAGTTGTGGTGTCACAGGCTACTGTGGCACCACAAGGCCCAGCACAGGAGGAGATCTGGCAGTGTGACCGCACAGCAGGAATCCTCAGCAAGTGTGAGGACCCCTGCAGTGCGGTCAGACAGGTCAGATCTAGTTTGCAGACAGGTCACAGAGCGGTCACATCGCTGCTGTGACCTGTCATTGGTGGGATCGATGATCACATCGATCCCACCAATCAAAGGAGACCCCTGCATTGCCGGTTGCTAGGCACCGGCCTAGTAATCGGAGCTCACAGCTCCGATTCCTAGGCAGGTCACCGGCAGGTCACCTAGCAGGGCACAGAGCGGTCACACCGCTGCTGTGCCCTGTGATTGGCGCGATCGTCGATGACATCGATCGCGCCAATCAGCTCCTTCATGCCCTACAGGCCCTGGCCTAGGATCGGTGCTATTACTGCACCGATCCAGGCAGGTACAGGCAGGGCACAGCGCGGATATACCGCGGCTGTGCCCTGCGATTGGCGCGATCGATGTGATCGGCGATCGCGCCAATCCGGGGGGGTCTGGACTTGCCTAGGATCGAGTACATCGGTACTCGATCCTAGCCTGCGATCTCACTGTTTTAGCCGCTCTGATTGGCTGAAACAGTGAGAAAGGCTGTGATTGGCTGTTCAGAATTCAACAGCCAATCACAGCGATCGGGAGGCCTGAGGGGGGAGGACGCAGCCCGGGATGCCGACGCCAACTTCCAAGAGGTAAGCTGGCGTCGGAATTTTAATGCGATCACCGCTACTTAAGTCGCGATGTCGCATTAAAGGGCATGACGTACTATCCCGTCCATGGTCAGAATGGCACGGGTTTTATGGACGGGATAGTACGTCTAATGTCAGAGAGGGGTTAAAGACTCCTCCAACCTTCTAGCCATTTTCTCCCCCAGCACAGCTGCACCCTCCCCATTGAGGTGCAGCCCGTCCCTAGCATAGAACCTGTAGCCAACTGAGAAGTCGGCCCAGTTCTCCAGGAACCCAAACCCCTCCTTCCTACACCAATTCTTGAGCCACTTATTAACCTCCCTAATCTCCCGTTGCCTCTCTGGTGTGGCACGTGGTACCGGCAGTATTTCAGAAAATACCACGTTGGAGGTCCTTGCTTTAAGCTTGCAGCCTAATTCCCTGAAATCATCTTTAAGGACCTTCCACCTGCCTCTAACTTTGTCATTTGTGCCAATGTGCACCATGACCGCTGGGTCCTCACCAGCCCCTCCCAGTAATCTCTCAACCCGATCAGCGATGTGCCGGACTCGAGCGCCAGGTAGGCAGCACACTGTTCGACGATCCCTGTCTTTGTGACAGATTGCCCTATCTGTTCCCCTAATAATTGAGTCCCCCACTACCAGCACCTGTCTGGCCTGCCCTGCTCTCCTAATTCCCCCTTACTGGAGCAGACACTCCCCCGGCTTTCAGAGGACATGCCTGGCTGCAGCAGTGCTACCCCTGTACTGACAACCCCCTCATCTACCAACTTTGCAAACTTATTGGGGTGTGCCAGATCAGGACTAGCCTCCCTGGCGCTCTTCCCTCTACCCCGCTTTCTAACTGTCATCCAGCTTCCTACTTCAGTGTCCTGCAGCTCCACCCTAGCATCCCCTCCCTCATCTATCCCATTGAGCGTCTGCTCAGTGAGAAGAAGACTCCTTTCCATATCGTCTATGGATCTCAGTGTTGCCAGCTGCACATTTAGATCCAGGATTTGGGCTTCCAAATGCACAACGTGCTCACATCTCGCACAGCAGTATGCACCCTCGACCGGCTGTTCAAGGACTGCATACATGTGGCAAGATGTACACTGGATGGCATTGGCAATAGTGGAGCACATATCTAATGGGGATTTCACCAGACAGCAAAGATAAGTAAAAATAAATAAAAAGTATTAATAAAATATAACAGCAATTCAGTAAATCCTCCCTTGGAAACTCCCTGAATCCAAAGTCACTGAATCTCAAGTCACACTTACCACCGTTCACACTTGCGCACCGGTCACACTCAGCTCGCTCACACTCGCTGAAGCAGAAGATTTCAAGAGATTTTTTTTTCTCTCCTTCAGCAGCAAATCACCCTGCTGCTCTAATGCACTTCCAAAAAGACTTGAGTCCCAACCAGCTGGCCCTTATAAACCCTTAATTATGAACCCCCACCCTTAATTAACCCCTTGTGAATATAGCTACACCAAGATCTAAATGCAATATAGTTAACCTTAAAACACACAGATCGTAAAATAAGAGATTAATCCTTTAGAGAGAAAAAATAGGTTAAAAAAGCCCCCAAAAGATAGAACAGGTAGAAAGGCACTCAGCAATCCACAATTCAGCCACTCACACCAATTCACACAGGTATTTGATTAAAGGTTTTTGGCCAAGAAGAACACTTTGTTGATAAAGTAGTAATTATAAGGGGGTAATTATAATAATGATGTAATTTTGCAAATATTATGATCACGGTGACAAACAAAAGCTGCAGTGATTGAGAAAATGGGGCAGAAACTGGAAGTGGCCATATGATAGGGAGTTTGTATAGGTTGGGAATTTGTCCAGAGGGTGCTGGAAATGGGGTATAGATTCTGGAGTGGCTGATTTGTTCACAGCTGCCTGATTTTTACACCGTGGAAATTAGTGGAGAAGACAGAAGCTGTACACAAACCTAAGAATAGTGAACTGAAGAACATTGTCCATGAGGAAATGGCACCAGGATGCCGGTATCTGGCTATGCATCACTTTTACAGCAGGTCATAACAGCTAGCAGTGCTCTACTAAGTACTAAAGATACTTGTCATAAAGGGGCTAAATAATTCTATAATCAGTAAAAGTGGCACTTTGTGATGGATTTGGGAAAACCACTTCCCATTTGAGTTGTGTCACTTAGTTTAAATTATTACTGTTTAATTGGATTATTGGGAACAAGAGGAAGTTTGTAAATTTTGCTACTAAATCGAATGTACAATAGTTGTTCATAGACTTACCAGTGGAAAAGCCAAATTTCACATGCCACAAATGCAAGCTTGTGTCCCTGTTGGAGGAAAAGTTGCAAAATCTGGAAGAGAGGTTATCTACATTGAAGACCATTAAGGAAGGTGAAGAGTTCTTAGACAGAGCAGAATTATCTCTTCATGGTACAGAAAGAGAAGAAATTCGAAGTGCAACTGAAGAAACAGAGGAATGGAAGCATGTGACCCAGAGAAGCAGGAGGATCAGGAGGCAGTCAGCACCAATTCTGCTCAGAAACCAGTACCAAGCTCTTACACAGGAGAACGATGAAGAAATACATCAGGATAAGACTTTGCCCACAAAGAGTAACCTTGTACGCCCTCAGAGTCCTCCTGAATGGAGAAAGAAAAATGTTGTGAAGAAGAAACGGAGAGTTGTTGTCATGGGGGATTCCCTGTTGAGAGGAACAGAGGCTGCTATCTACAGACCGGATATAACCTCAAGAGAAATGTGCTGTCTTCCAGGTGCAAAAATTAAAGATGTGTCTGACAGGATATCAGGACTCTTCAGACCTAAAGATGACTACCCATTCCTGCTAATACATTTGGGGACAAATGACACCACAAGAAGTGACCTGGAAACCATCTGCAGTGACTTTGAAAACTTAGGTAAGAAAGTGAAAGAACTGGGAGCGCAGGTGGTCTTCTCATCCATCCTCCCAGTGGATGTCCATGGAACAAGGAGGTGGAATAAGATTCTGCAGGTGAACAACTGGCTACGTCGATGGTGCCGTCAGCAAGGATTTGGATTTCTGGATCACGGAGTGAATTACCTGTACGATGGACTACTTGCTAGAGATGGGGTGCACCTTACGAAGACTGGAAAACATGTATTTGGAAGTCGCCTTGCTACACTCATCAGGAGAGCTTTAAACTAGAACAATGTGGGAAGGGAAGCAAAACGCCAGCAAAAGCCATACACCTGACAAATGCTATTGAGAACTCGGCTATTAGAAGTGGAAAGGAAGAACGAAGACAAAACAATCTAAATAATAAAAATATTGGAGGAAGAGAAACCAATCACAAACTAAAATGTTTTTATACAAATGCACAAAGCATGGGCAACAAACAAGGAGAACTGGAGCTACTAACGCAGGAGAAGAAATATGATGTCATTGGAATCACTGAGACTTGGTGGGACGATACACATGATTGGAATACAAGGCTAGAAGGTTACAACTTATTTGCAAGAAACAGACTTGATAAACGAGGAGGAGGTGTTGCATTGTATGTTAGAAAAGCGTATATCTGCACAGAGATTGAAGCTTCAGAGACTGGGAGTTCTGTGGAAACTGTTTGGGTAAGAATACAAGGACAGAACAATGGAAAGGACACCATTGTAGGCATTTACTACAGGCCGCCTGTGCAAGCTGAAGATATGGATGAACTCTTTATGCATCAAATGGCCAAGTTCTCCAAAAAATATGACATAGTGGTCATGGGAGATTTCAACTATCCAGACATTTGTTGGGAATCTCTCTCAGGCAAAACTAACAGGTCCAGGAAATTCTTATCCTCTCTTGCTGACAACTTTATCTTCCAAAAGGTAATGGAGAAAACAAGGGGATCTGCTACCTTGGATCTAATCCTCATAAACAGGGAGGAAATGGTGGAGGAGGTAAGAGTGGCTGGGACCCTAGGAGGTAGTGACCATGCTATTTTAGAATTTTGGATAACAAGAGGAGGAAGACCTGTGAAGACTCAGACGTCAAGGTTAGATTTCAGAAAGGCAGATTTTAAGGAACTCAGAAAGAGAATTGGAGGGATCCAATGGCTGGATATCCTTAAGGACAAAAATGTCCAGGAAGGATGGAAAATCTTGAAAAATGAGATTCTCAAAGCACAATCGTTAACAATTCCGAAAAGAGGGAAGAATGGGAAGCATTTAAGGAAACCAGGATGGATGAACATAGAACTTAAACACATGCTAAAAAGGAAGAAAGAAATGTTTATCAAATGGAAAGAGGGAGGCATATCTAAAGAAGAATATAATGCCGTCTGCAGAACCTGCAGGGCACAAATCAGATTATCTAAAGCTGACAATGAATTAAGGCTTGCAAGTGACGTCAAAAGCAACAAAAAAGGATTTTGGGGATACGTCAAAAGTAAAAGAAAAGTCAAAGATGCTATAGGATTTTTACAGGATGAAAATGATGAAATGGTAAGTCAGGATGTTGAGAAGGCTGAACTTTTAAATTCCTATTTTGCATCTGTTTTCTCTCAGAAAGGAAATGTAACATCAACTGATCTTCACTGTCCTATTAAAGGAATAGAAGAATCCAGGATATCTATAAACAGAAAGACAGTGAGGAAACACTTAGCTAACATAAATGAATTCAAGTCTCCAGGTCCAGATGAATTACACCCCAGGGTACTGAAGGAGATAGCAGAAGAAATTCTTGAACCACTGTCCATAATCTTTGAAAATTCTTGGAGAACAGGAGAAGTCCCAGAAGACTGGAGAAGAGCAAATGTTGTTCCTATCTTCAAAAAGGGGAAGAAGGTGGACCCAGGGAACTACAGGCCGGTGAGTCTGACTTCTATACCAGGAAAGATCTTTGAACAAATTATTAAAGAACATGTATGCAAGTACCTGGATAAGAATGAAGTGATTAAACAGAGTCAGCATGGGTTTGTAACTAATAAGTCATGTCAGACTAACTTAATTTCCTTCTATGACAGAATCACTGACTGGGTGGATCAGGGAAATGCTGTAGATATAGTATATCTTGACTTCAGCAAAGCATTTGACAAAGTATCTCACACAATCCTTATTGAAAAAATGACTAAGTATGGAATGGACAAGGCAACTGTTAGGTGGATTCATAACTGGCTTAGTGATCGGACCCAAAGAGTGGTTGTAAATGGCTGCACATCCAGTTGGAAGAATGTCTCAAGTGGGGTACCACAAGGCTCTGTTTTGGGCCCTGTATTGTTCAACATCTTTATCAATGATTTAGATGAAGGAATTGAGGGTAAACTGATCAAATTTGCTGATGACACAAAGCTAGGAGGGGTAGCTAATACTAGAGAAGAGAGAGAGAGAATTCAAAAAGATATACATAAACTGGAGCAGTGGGCAGCAACTAACAGAATGGATTTTAACAGGGAAAAATGCAAAGTACTACATCTGGGCAATAAAAATGAAAAAAGCATATACAAAATGGGAGGAATAGGGCTAAGTAACAGCACATGTGAAAAAGACTTGGGTATACTAATTGATCACAGACTTAACATGAGTCAACAGTGTGATGCAGCAGCAAAAAAGGCAAATGCAATTCTAGGATGTATCAACAGAAGCATACAGTCTAGATCACGTGAGGTCATTATTGCCCTCTACTCCTCTTTGGTCAGACCTCATCTGGAATACTGTGTCCAGTTTTGGGCACCACATTTTAAAAAAGACATCAACAAACTGGAGCAAGTTCAGAGAAGAGCCACCAGAATGGTGACCGGTCTGCAAACCATATCCTATGAGGAACGGTTGCAGGATTTGGGAATGTTTAGCTTGCAAAAAAGAAGACTGAGAGGAGACTTAATAGCTGTCTACAAATATCTCAAGGGCTGTCACATTGTAGAAGGATCATCTTTATTCTCATTTGCGCAAGGAAAGACTAGAAGCAATGGGATGAAACTGAATGGGAGGAGACACAGATTAGATATTAGAAAAAACTTTTTGACAGTTAGGGTGATCAATGAGTGGAACAGGCTGCCACAAGAGGTGGTGAGTTCTCCTTCAATGGAAGTCTTCAAACAGAGGATGGATAGACATCTGTCTGGGATGATTTAGAGAATCCTGCTTTGAGCAGGGGGTTGGACCAGATGACCCAGGAGGTCCCTTCCAACTCTACCATTCTATGATTCTATGATTCTATGATTCTATGAAATCAAAATCACAACAATAAATTCTACTTGTAATTTGATATCTGTCTAAAGAAGATCGGGCTCCTGCACAAAAAAATGTTAAAGGCTTTGTAAAAATCCCCGAGCTCCCTTGATTCTACTGCTTTTTTCAGTTTTACACTGCGTCACTCCATTACAGAGATATTCACATTTGTTGCTTTTGGAGCGCGGTATGTGAAATCTCTTCTTGCAGTGAAACTGGGCGTTTCTTCTGAGTCTTCTAAGCGGCGTGTGCTTTAACTTCTATGCTGCCAGTCACAGCTTGACATTGTCTGATACTGCTATACTGCAAGATCAGCTGCTGAGCTGTGATTGGCAGCATCTGGGAGGGAGAGGTGACAGCGCACACCCCAGAGAAGGCTCTGAAGAAACGCCCAGTTGGATTGAAAGTAGAGATTCCACATATTGAGCTCCAGAAGAAACAAATGTGAATATCTCTGCAATGGAGCGACGAAGCACAAAACGGAAATGAGCGGCAGAATCAGGGAAGCTCAGGGGACTTTACGTGGTATTTAACTCAATTTTTTTTCTACAAGTACCAGTTCATTATTTAAGGAAATTATAAGGAATACTCAATTTTCTATTCACCCACATCTGTTTAAGGGAATTATAGGGTATACTTTTTTCTCCATCTACCCCTCCTCTACCCATAATATATTATGATACCTAGCATTTGTGAATTTTTCAGTTTCCTTTTCATTATTGGTTCTCTATATTTTATTACCAAGCAAATGTCAATCCGGTTAAAATGAGATCCCTAATTGAATTATGATCCGCTGTTTCCGAGTTTCTTCCCTCGCTGTACAAAGTTGTTCACTGCTTGTACATAAAACTGGTATTCTTTGCCAACTATACTCCACCACACCTATTTTTCCTTTCTTTATTCATCAATTATAAAAAAAAATATTTCAACAAAGTTCCAGAATCCACATGAAATGCAGACTTACGGTATTTTCATTAGTTTCTGACTTATTAAAAATATCAATTTCACTTACTGAGCAGGTTCCACGTAAAAAGGACAGAAGGTTTCGACAGACAGGTAACAAAATTAGCAAGCAATTAAAATTAAGACAAGCAGCAGATCCTCGGGCCCAGGCAAGTGCTGGCTGAAAGGAAACAGAAAAAAATGGAAGTTCAGTTTGAACAGATACCTACAGTAAACAGCAAAAAGTCGGCATCAAAAGTACTACGGCCCCAATTCATCAATGTTTTTTCTGTAGTTTTCTGGAGTAATTTGCTCAGTATTTGTGGCTTTCGTATTTGCATCACTTTTTAAGTCGCCTTCCTTTTTTAAGTCTTTTTTATTTAAAAAAATGTCATGACAACTTTGCCTATCCCGTTAGTTTTAGGGTATCTGCACACGGCGTCCTTTTTGACGAGGCTTCCTAGGTGAAGCCGCTTCAGAACAAAGCTGGCGGTTGTTTTCCTGAAGAGGCTTCGCTGGCAGTTTTACGGTCGTTTTTGCTTTAGATTTGCCGGCGTCTTTTTTATACATTTTAAACCCTCCTAGCCGAAGCCGCTCGAAAAATGAACATTTGGTTTCCGAATACTGAAGCAATAAAAGACTGAGCATGTGCACAGCAATATCACTTTTACATTGCTGCGCATTATGTTTACTTTTTGCGGCTGTTTTTCAGGTGGGTCCCACAGGCAAAGCCCCTAAAAATGGCTGTATAACCATTTGCGAAAATATCTTTGCCTAAAATAAAAATGAGCATTTTAGGAGTCCTCACTTAGCTGGACTTATAAAAATCATAGGGATCATACAATCATTCTAATATGGCTTTCCAAAGTAGGTACACCAGCCTCCTCTGATCTAAGAGATCTATGTAATAATCTATGCAGTTTGGATTGTGAAATTGATTATTATATTTTATGTTTTTTTGTTACTTTTGAAATCTAAAAATATTAAATTAAAGAAAATTGAGACATGCTCCATCATGTGTCGTATTACGGAGGCCGTGCTACTTCAAGTAATAATAAATCAAAAATCTATGAAAATGAACAAATGAAAGTCAGACATTGCTTTTCAGCCATGCTTCCAAAGAATAAAAAAAAAATAAAACTCATGAAATAGGTCTGGACAGAAATGATGGTCGCCTTAACATAATATTTTGCTGCACAACCTTTTGAGGCAATCACTACAATCAAACGATTCCTGTAACTGTCAATGAGACTTCTCCTTCTCCCGACAGGTATTTTGGCCACTCCTCAAGAGCAAACTGCTCCAGTTGTCTCGTGTGTGAAGGTTGCCTTTTCCAGACGGCATGTTTCAGCTCTTTCCAAAGATGCTCAGTAGGATTTAGGTCAGGGCTCATAGAAGGCCACTTCAGAATAGTCCAATGTTTTCCTCTTAGCCATTCTTGGGTGTTTCTAGCTGTGTGTTTTGTGTCATTATCCTGTTGCAAGACCCATGACCTGCGACTGAGACCAAGCTTTCTGACACTGGACAGCACATTTCTCTCTAGAATCCCTTGATAGTTTTGAGATTTCATTGTACCCTGCACAGATTCTAGACACCCTGTGCCAGATGCAGCAAAGCAGCCCCAGAACATTACAGAGCCTCCTCCATGTTTCACAGAAGGGACAGTGTTCTTTTCTTGATATGCTTCATTTTTCCATCTGTGAACATAGAGCTGATGTTCCTTGCCCAAAAATTCCATTTTTGTCTCATCTGTCCTTAGGACATTCTCCCAGAAGCTTTGGGACTTGTCAACATGTAGGTTGGCAAATTCCATTCTGGCTTTTTTATGATTTTTTTCAACAATGGTGTCCTCCTTGGTCATCTCCCATGAAGTCCACTTAGGCTCATACAATGACGGATGGTGCGATCTGACACTTCTGTTCCTTGAGTTTGAAGTTCACCTTTAATCTGTTTAGAAGATATTCTGGGCTCTTTTGTTACCATTCGTATTATCCATCTCTTTGATTTGTCATCAATTTTCCTCCTGTGGCCACGTCCAGGGAGGTTGGCTACAGTCCAATGGAGCTTACATTTCTGAATAATATGTGCAACTGTAGTCACAAGAACATCAAGCTGCTTGGAGATGGTCTTATAACTTTTACCTTTAACATGTTTGTCTACACATTTTCTTTCTAATCTCCTGAGACAACTCTTTTCTTCCCTTTCTTTGGTCCATGTTGAGTGTGATACACACCATGTCACCAAACAGCACAGTGAGTATCTGTAGCCCTCTATACAGGCCACTCACCGACTCCAAGATTGTAGACACCTGTGATGCTAACTACTGGACACACCTTGATTTAACATGTCCCTTTTGTCACATTATGTTCAGGGGTGCCATCATTTCTGTCCAGGCCTATTTCATGAGTTTTATTTTTTTAAAGATTCTATGGAAGCATGGTTGAAAAGCAATGTCTGACTTTCATTTGTTCATTTTCATAGATTTTTTTTTATTTATTATTAGTTTTGTCAGATTCAAGTTATTTCTGTCATTGTGGGTTTTTCTATCATTAAACGAGGGGTACCAACAATTTTGACCACATGTGTAGGTGACAATGTCTTCCACATTGGACACACAGTGGAGCATGGTGGCATATAAAGTCCATAGGATTTACATGTGAGAGATAAGTATGTCAGCAGTGTCATATGGGATTACATATAACAAGCGGGTCAAAAGTATACAATGTATACAGGAAGCCGATGCACTACATTTCTTTATCACACATAGTATTGGTGAATACTTACTCCCAATAGAACTCTCGTATAGGCATATTGTTTCTGGTTTTGAAAAAACATAAAGTAATAAATAAATAGAAAAATGTTTAGTCCAAGCCAGGCAATCTAAAAGACATCAAGATAAGAGTTTTAGATAAAAATGTCATAAGGTGTACAAATGAAACAAAACATAACAAAAGAAAAAAGAAAACGCACCTAAATTATTTAAAAAAAATATAGAACACAAAAATTTCCCAGTTACAGATATTTTTAGAAGGAAACCAACTGTGGATATAACTGTAATATAGATCATTACCAAAATACAAGAAAAGAATGGAAACCTGACACAAAACGATTTCAGGCAGTGATGCTAATTATTACTGTTATAATCACAGGTACTGCATATGTTATGTGACTAAAGTTCAAAGGTGGTGATATATAAATGATAAGGTTATATACTTTTTTCTATGTCAGATTAGTGACCCCCTTTAAACATGTATGTAATAATACGTCCTATGTCAGGTTCACATACTGCATATGGAGCGGGCTCAGGAGCTGAGCCTGCTTCCTACCAGGCAGATGACTGCAGTAATAGGATCGTTATATAAAAAAAGACTGACTCATATACAGTATACATGGAATGTCCACCTTAGATGTCCACATTTTCAGGAAGCTTCAGAAACTACAACTTTACAGCCTCCTCCATCTTTGGCACTAGACTTGCCGCTACGCACACTGTGCACCAGCACAACATCAGTGCAGAAACTGGAATATTGTGAATTTCGGTGCGGCTTATAAACTGATTAATAGACGCAGTAAACGAGACATTAGAGGTTTTCCGGGATAAATAAAAACTTTACAGGGGACATGAATGTAGTGAAAATAACAAACAGCCATACTCTTCTGTCATCATCACCCCTGGGGATCCAGCACAGGCCACTCTAGAGGTCAGTGCCAACACCAGAAAGCAATGACATCAATGTTCTTTTGTCAGAGGATCGCTGAGGTCTGTGAGTGGCTGAGAAAGTCAAATGACTGAAACAGTGCAACCTCAGACATTTTTTGAAAATTTGCCAAAATTGTTCCAGAATAGTTTTAAATACTTTTTACTTCCTGATTACATATTTTTACAAAGTGTCTATGAAGGGGTGTGTGGTTACGTGTATTTGTAAAATATACCATATTCACTAAAGTTGTGCTCTCCTTTTTTTTTTAAACATGCAGAGTGGTTTAAAAGTAATCCCGATGTTATATGGTGTAAACTTAGACCAGACAGTAGAAATGACTGTTTTTTTTTCATTGTTATTCAAATGTACAGATTTGCCAAATTTTCACCAAAAATTTAATTTGTGGCTAATAAATTTGCTGCAAATTTCAATACTGCAAAACCTGTAAGTGCCAAGAAATTAGATATATAACACTGTGAAGTCTGCTAGTAATGTACGGAACCCATTGAGAGCTCTTTAATGCCACATAAAATCAGGACAGAGGGGTATAAAACTAACCTCCTTGTTTGAAGAGTATGAAGAATAAAAAAAACAGTGTTAATAAGGTGCTGAACTGCAGTATATCACACACCAACCAAATCCCAGTCACACTGAGTCTGCAGGTCCTGCACCTCCCTATCAATTGAATCTTTGTTTAGTTATTCACAGACTGAGACTATCACTTCCATTTTCAATGTGGTTCAGCACAGTAGTTGTACCTCATAATCAGATTTAGGTCTTTTTCTATACCTATCTGTAATGTGCTGTGCGTCTTCACCTCCTGTCCCTAAGGCTGTAAAATCCTAAAATGGCTGCTGCTTTCCCTACCCTTATCTTTCAAAGACACTGTCAGTGGCGTAACTAGAGTCTGATGGGCCCCGATGCAAGATATGGACCGTGTCCCCCCATCCTGATATATACAGTATGTCCCTCATACTGGTATACGGTATGTACAGTGGCATGATCTCAAAAAGGACTAAAGTTAAAGATTACATATTTCCTTTTTATTTTAGGCAAAAAAAAATTGTTGTCAAGGATGACACCGGAGAGACCACGCAGATCCCACTGCTGCCCTCAATTGTCAAACATCACAGGCAAGGGAGTCATGCTGAACCACTCCACTGTTACCTTTTTGTGACAAACAACCCTCTGCTGCCCCCTGTCCTCAGGATAATTACACGACTGGCCGACGATTAACTAACGAGTCTGCGGCTGTTACCACTAAGTATGGTACATAGCCTCTGGTTCTAATACATGCAATATATGCATACCCTGGTACAGTCACTGCTAACTCCACGATAACCCAACAATTACTCGATACCACCAACAATCGTTTTTACAAGTCGATCGGACACCTGGTTTCTGAGGGTGTATAACTTTCAAGAGTGTGGTTTACAGAACAAAAGGAACAGAACTATTAAAATCTATATGTAATCCAGAACAATAGGCAGTGTTAATAAAAAAAAATACAAAAACATTTATAAAGAGGACAAAGCAATACAGCATATACAATTTGTAGCGATACTAATGGTCGCATAGAGAATGGGAGGTATGTATCACAGGGATACAACCTTCCTCCCCTATTTGTTTACATATCCTCTTTCTCCCCTTTTTTTTCTCCCCCCCTCTTTAAGTTTGGACTCCTACCATATGTTCTTGTAATATATTGTATATAACCGTTTTATATTTCAGCATTTGGGTCTTGCAACAATGATTATATTGTGACAATATGTTATTGGTTCACTATGCCGCCATGTTATACTATTGTTCACTATGCCGCCATGTTATGCTACTGTTGCCTTATGTGTGTCAAACACACTATATACATAAGCTTGCTCCCGGTTAAGATTCTTCCCTTCACTGTTCATATGGGCGTTTCTCCCCACTGCGCAAGCGCCTCCTTCCCCCTCTTTTTCTCCACTACGCAAACGACGTCTTCCCTTGGGGACTGCGATGCGGTTCAGCACATATCGAGGGATATTCTCCCTACTGCGCAAGCGCAGCTTTCTCTCTCTCACTGGAAGACGCCTGTGACGCTGAGAACCACATGACTCGGCAAGGCGCCGACGTCACTTCCGGTCACGCGGCCTGAACAAGCGGTTTCCATATAAACCCGGCGTTCCTCACTCAGGTACACATTGCCATGACACTGCTGTGCCTGTGCTATACCCTGCGCCACCAATGACTGTAAGTTACCTCTTTTGTGACACCTAAACTTCTGTGGGCAGCATAACTACTACATGCTGGTCCCCACACTGACTTTCAACCTGACCCCTTCATTACTACTTTCTCTTACATAGCCTTCAGGGTCCATCAAGAACATGATTGCCCGTTTGCCTGGAACACACTAAGATCCTCACTGACTAGACCAACAGATATATGTAAATATTTTCAAAATATTTTTCTAAAGGTGTTTCTGAATATTATTATCTTCATGATACGTATATACTTCTGTCTTATTTTATCGACATTCCTCTGATTAATATTTTACCATTATGCTCCCACTGAACATATATGATCTGGTGACACTCCCCTAACTATACTCTGTTTCACCCTTATTTTTAGGTCTCTCTTACGATTCCTATTATTCCAAACAGGGTCTCTAGAGTCTTCTTATTGAAAGGGTATGATGTTGTTGATTAATACTACATATTCTTATATCTTGGAAATTATTGACGTTCCTTTTTGTACATGTATGAGCACCTATACTACAATTCAGGATATTTACTTGTATATATTTTGTATATTTTCTGTAATGTCACTTATATATGTATTGTTTATTGTTTTTTCAGCGACCGATTTTTGCTAAAGGCCTTACGTGGCCGAAACATCAAAACAAACGGTTCATCGCATCCATTTCAATAAAAGTTGTTCACTTTTTTGCATAAATTTATTACGTGTGCAGTGATTTTTTCTTTACTGTATCACAGGGATGGCAGCTCACTGTGATGTAACCCGGAGTGTTTTCTTTAGTGCACGTAAGCACTAAGGGGTCATTTAATACACTTGGGTCCGGGTTACGGGCAGCACTGAGAGATGGGAGGGTCGGGCTGCCCATGTACTTCAGCCCTGGGTAGGGGCATCACCGTACCTTTGTATGTGTTTTAAGGACCTGTGGTGATGTCACTACCACATGACTAGTCATGTGATGTTGTTAGCTATGGTTATAGCTATATAAGGTACGCTACTGCTCAACACATGGGCTGTATGTGGGGAGGTGGAAGCCTCCTGTGTGTGTTGAGGCTCCAGGACTGAGCCTGAAGTACTGGACATTTGTACTCTGCTTTGCTTTATGGGTTTGTGGAGCAATAAACCCGATGAACTTTTGAAAGGAACGTGCCTCCTGATTACCTCCCGTCACAGCTGAGCGAGTCAAATCCTTACAATTGGTGCTAGACTGCGGGCAACGGTCCAAGGAGCACATGTTGCAATGCTGGTTATCAGGAGCCAGAGGAGGAATGGACGGTCTTGAAAACCATGAGTGTTATGCTGACCGGGGTCAATGAGAAGCATTTGTTGATTTGAAACCTCTGCAGATTTGAGGTATCTGGGAACCTGCGTGGCCAACAGATAACGGAAGAGAATCCATGTTGTACTGACCGGGGTCAAGAATAGACTGTGTATTTACGTTTATAGGGTGCCTCTGAAGATGTGAGGTATCCGAAGACGCTGTTAACCCCTTAATGACCAAGTCATTTTGTAGGTTAATGACCAGGCCAATTTTTACATTTCTGACCACTGTCAATTTATGTGCTTATAACTCTGGAACGCTTCAACAGATCTTGGCGATTTTGAGACTGTTTTCTTGTGACGTATTGTACTTCATGTTAGTGGTAAAATTTATTCGATATAACTTGCATTTATTTATGAAAAAACGGAAATATGGCGAAAATTTTGCAATTTTCAAAATTTTAATTTTTATGCACTTAACCCCTTCACACCCAAGGGTGGTTTGCACGTTAATGACCGGGCCAATTTTTACAATTCTGACCACTGTCTCTTTATGAGGTTATAACTCTGGAACGCTTCAACGGATCTTCGCGATTCTGAGATGAGACTGTTTTCTCGTGACATATTGTACTTCACGTTAGTGGTAAAATTTCTTCCATATAACTTGCGTTTTTTTTTCAAAAAAATACAAATATGGCGAAAATTTTGAACATTTTGCAATTTTCAAACTTTGAATTTTTATTCCCTTAAAACAGAGAAATATGTCACACAAAATAGTTAAGAAATAACATTTCCCACATGTCTACTTTACATCAGCACAATTTTGGAATCAAAATTTTTTTTTCTTAGGAAATTATAAGGGTTAAAAGTTGACCAGCGATTTCTCATTTTTACAACAAATTTTACAAAGCCATTTTTTTTTAGGGACCACCTCATATTTGAAGTCACTTTGAGGGGTCTATATGGCAGAAAATACCCAAAAGTGACACCATTCTAAAAACTGCACCCCTCAAGGTACTCAAAACCACATTCAAGAAGCTTATTAACCCTTCAGGTGCTTCACAGGAGCTGAAGCAACGTGGAAGGAAAAAATGAATATTTAACTTTTTAGCCACAAAAATGATCTTTTACAAACTTTTTTTTATTTTTACAAGGGTAAAAGAAGAAAATGGACAGAAAAAGTTGTTGTGCAATTTCTCCTGAGTACGCCGATACCCCATGTGTGGGGGAAAACCACTGTCTGTGGGCACAGCAGGGCTCGTAAGGGAAGGAGCGCCGTTTGACTTTTTCAAACTAAAATTGGCTGGAATTGAGATTGGATGCTATGTCGCGTTTGGAGAGCCCCTGATGCGCCTAAACAGTGGAAACACCCCACAAGTGACACCATTTTGGAAACTAGACCCCCTAAGGAACTTATCTAGATCTGTTGTGAGCACTTTGAACCCCCAAGTGTTTCACAAAAGTTTATAATGCCTGGGTGTGAGAAAAAAAAATAAACAATTTTCCACAAAAATTATTTTTTAGTCCCAAATTTTTGATTTTTCCCAAGGAAATTGGACCTCAAAAGTTGTTGTCCAATTTGTCCTGAGTACGCTGATACCCAATATGTGGGGGGGGGAAACTGTTTGGGCGCACGGCAAGGCTTGGAAAGGAAGTAATAACGTTTTGGAATGCAGACGTTGATGGGGGTCATGTTCCATTTGCAGTGCCCCAGATGAGCTTAAACAGTAGAAACCCACCCACATGTGACCACATTTTGGAAACTAGACTCCCTAAGGAACTTATCTAGAGCTTTGGTGAGCACTTTGAACCCCCAAGTGCTTCACACAAGTTTATAATGCCCGGGCATGAAAATAAAAAATCCTATTTTTTTTCCCACAAAAATTATCTTTTAGTCACTCATTTTTTATTTTACCAAGGGTAACAGGAGAAATTGGACCACAAAAGTTGTTGTCCAATTTGTCCTGAGTAAGCTGATACCCCATATGTGGGGAGGAACCACTGTTTGGGCGCACGGCAGAGCTCGGAATGGAAGGAGCACCATTTGATTTTTTCCAACCAAAATTGGCTGGAATTGAGATTGGACGCCATGTTGCATTTGGAGAGCCCCTGATGTGCCTAAACAGTGGAAACCCCCCACAAGTGACCCCATTTGGGAAACTAGACCCCCTAAGGAACTTATCTAGATCTTTGGTGAGCAATTTGAACCCCCAAGTGCTTCACACAAGTTTATAACGTAGAGCTGTAAAATTAAAAAATCATATTTTTCCACAAAAATGATCTTTTCGCCCCAATTTTTATTTTCCCAAGGGTAACAAGACCCCAAAAGTTATTGTGCAATTTTTCCTGAGTACGCTGATACCCCATATGTGGGGGTAAACCACTGTTTGGGTGCATGGCAGAGTTTGGAAGGGAAGGAGCGCCGTTTGACTTTTTCAATGCAGAATTGGCTGGATGCCATGTCGTGTTTGGAGAGCTCCTGATCTGCCTAAACAGTGGAAACCCCCGACAAATGACACCATTTTGGAAACTAGACCCCTCAAGGAACTTATCTAGATGTGTGGTGAGCTCTTTGAACCCCCAAGTGCTTCACAGAAGTTTATAACGTACAGCCGTAAAATAAAAAAATATTTTTTTTTTACAAAAATGATTTTTTCGTCCCCAATATTTTATATTCACAAGGGTAACAGGAGAAATTGGACCCCAAAAGTTGTTGTCCAATTTGTCCTGAGTACGCTAATACCCAATATGTGAGAGAAAACTACTGTATGGGTACACGTTGGGGCTCGAAAGGGAAGTAGTGACGTTTTGGATTGCAGACTTTAATGGAATGGTCTGGGGGCGTCATGTCGCATTTGGAGAGCCCCTGATGCACCTAAACAGTGGAAACCCCCCACAAGTAACCCCATTTTGGAAAATAGACCCCACAAGGAACTTATCTAGATGTGTGGTAAGCACTTTGAACACCGAAGTGCTTCACAGAAGTTTATAACGTACAGCCGTAAAAATAAAAAATATATTTTTTTTTACAAAAATTATTTTTTTTGCCCCCAATATTTTATTTTCACAAGGGTAGCAGGAGAAATTGGACCCCAAAAGTTGTTGTCCAATTTGTCCTGAGTACGCTGATACCCAATATGTGGGAGAAAACTACTGTATGGGTACACGTTGGGGCTCGGAAGGGAAGTAGTGACGTTTTGGATTGCAGACTTTGATGGAATGGTCTGGGGGCGTCATGTCGTATTTGGAGAGCCCCTGATGCACCTAAACAGTGGAAACCCCCCCACAAGTGACTCCATTTTGGAAAATAGACCCCACAAGGAACTTATCTAGATGTGTGGTGAGCACTTTGAACCCGAAGTGCTTCACAGAAGTTTATAACGTACAGCCGTAAAAAATAAAAAATATATTTTTTTTTACAAAAATTATTTTTTTCGCCCCCAATATTTTATTTTCACAAGGGTAGCAGGAGAAATTGGACCCCAAAATTGTTGTCCAATTTGTCCTGAGTACGCGGATACCCAATATGTGGGATAAAACTACTGTATGGGTACACGTTGGGGCTCGGAAGGGAAGTAGTGACGTTTTGGATTGTAGACTTTGATGGAATGGTCTGGGGCGTCATGTCGCATTTGGAGAGCCCCTGATGCGCCCTAAACAGTGGAAACCCCCCACAAGTGACCCCATTTTTGAAAATAGACCCCACAAGGAACTTATCTAGATGTGTGGTGAGCGCTATGAAGCCCCAAGTGCTTCACAGAAGTTTATAACGTACAGCCGTAAAAACAAAAAAAATCATTTTTTTTAAAAAAAAATGATATTTTTGTCCCCAGTTTTTTAATTTCCCAAGGGTAACAGAAGAAATAGGACAAATTGCACAATAACTCTTGGGGTCCAGAGTACGCTGATACCCCATATGTGGGGATAAACTACTGTTTGGGCGCATGGCAGAGCTCAGAAGTAAAGGAGCACCGTTTGACTTTTTCAACGCAGAATTGGCTGGAATTGAGATCAGACGCCATGTCACATTTGGAGAGCCCTGATGTGCCTAAACAGCGGAAACCCCCCACAAGTGACCCCATTTGGGAAACTAGACCCCCTAAGGAACTTATCTAGATCTTTGGTGAGCAATTTGAACCCCCAAGTGCTTCACACAAGTTTATAACGTAGAGCTGTAAAATTAAAAAATCATATTTTTTCCACAAAAATGATCTTTTCACCCCAATTTTTATTTTCCCAAGGGTAACAAGACCCCAAAAGTTATTGTGCAATTTGTCCTGAGTACGCTGATACCCCATATGTGGGGGTAAACCACTGTTTGGGTGCATGGCAGAGTTTGGAAGGGAAGGAGCGCCGTTTGACTTTTTCAACGCAGAATTGACTGGATGCCATGTCGTGTTTGGAGAGCTCATGATCTGCCTAAACAGTGGAAACCCCCGACAAATGACACCATTTTGGAAACTAGACCCCTCAAGGAACTTATCTAGATGTGTGGTGAGCACTTTGAACCCCCAAGTGCTTCACAGAAGTTTATAACGTACAGCCGTAAAAATAAAAAATATATATTTTTTTTACAAAAATTATTTTTTTTCGCCCCCAATATTTTATTTTCACAAGGGTAACAGGAGAAATTGGACCCCAAAAGTTGTTGTCCAATTTGTCCTGAGTACGCGGATACCCAATATGTGGGAGAAAACTACTGTATGGGTACACGTTGGGGCTCGGAAGGGAAGTAGTGACGTTTTGGATTGTAGACTTTGATGGAATGGTCTGGGGGCGTCATGTCGCATTTGGAGAGCCCCTGATGCGCCTAAACAGTGGAAACCCCCCACAAGTGACCCCATTTTGGAAATAGACCCCACAAGGAACTTATCTAGATGTGTGGTGAGCACTTTGAACCCTGAAGTGCTTCACAGAAGTTTATAATGCACAGCCGTAAAAATAAAAATATTTTTTTTTTTTTGCAAAAATGATTTTTTTTCGCCCCAATATTTTATTTTCACAAGGGTAACAGGAGAAATTGGACCCCAAAAGTTGTTGTCCAATTTGTCCTGAGTACGCGGATACCCAATATGTGGGAGAAAACTACTGTATGGGTACACGTTGGGGCTCGGAAGGGAAGTAGTGACGTTTTAGATTGCAGACTTTGATGGAATGGTCTGGGGGCGTCATGTCGCATTTAGAGAGCCCCTGATGCGCCTTAACAGTGGAAATCCCCACAAGTGACCCCATTTTGGAAAATAGACCCCACAAGGAACTTATCTAGATGTGTGGTGAGCGCTATGAAGCCCCAAGTGGTTCACAGAAGTTTATAATGTACAGCCGTAAAAACAAAAAAATCATTTTTTTTTTACAAAAATGATATTTTCGCCCATAGTTTTTTATTTTTCCAAGGGTAACAGAAGAAATAGGACAAATTGCACAATAACGCTTGGGGTCCAGAGTACGCTGATACCCCATATGTGGGGATAAACTACTGTTTGGACGCATGGCAGAGCTCAGAAGTGAAGGAGCACCGTTTGACTTTTTCAACGCAGAATTGGCTGGAATTGAGATCAGACGCCATGTCACATTTGGAGAGCCCCTGATGTGCCTAAACAGCGGAAACCCCCAAATTCTAACTCCAACCCTAAACCCAACACACCCCTAACCCTAGTCCCAACCCTAACCACAAACCTAACCCGAACACACCCCTAATCCCAACCCTAACCCTAATCCTAACTTTAGCGCCAACCCTAACCCTAACTTTAGCCGCAACCCTATCCCTAATGGGAAAATGGAAATAAATACATTTTTTTTATTTTATTATTTTTCCCTAACTAAGGGGGTGGTAAAGGGGGGTTTGATTTACTATTTATAGCGGGTTTTCATGATTGGCAGCTGTCACGCTAAAAGACGCTTTTTATTGCAAAAAATAGTTTTTTGCATCGCCACATTTTGAGAGCTATAATTTTTGCATATTTTGGCCCACAGAGTCATGTGAGGTCTTATTTTTTGCGGTACGAGTTGACGTTTTTATTGGTACCATTTATGACCATGTGACATTTTTTGATCGCTTTTTATTTCGATTTTTGGGAGGTTAGAATGAACAAAAATCAGCAATTCATGAATTTCTTTTGGGGGAGGCGTTTATATCGTTCCGCGTGTGGTAAAATTGATAAAGCAGTTTTATTCTTCGGGTCAGTACGATTACGGCGATACCTCATTTATATCATTTTTTTATGTTTTGGTGCTTTTATAGAATAAAAACAATTTTATATGAAAAATAATTATTTTTGCATCGCTTTATTCTGCAAGCTATAACTTTTTTATTTTTTCGCTGATGATGCTGTATGGCGGCTCGTTTTCAGCGGTACCATGTTTATTTATATAGGTCTTTTTGATCGCGTGTTATTCCACTTTTTGTTCGGCGGTATGATGATAAAGCATTGATTTTTTGCTGTTTTTTTCTTTTTTAAGGGGTTCACTAAAGGGGTTAACTAGTGAGACAGTTTTATAGGGGGTGTCGTTACGGACGCGGCGATACCAAATATGTGTACTTTTATTGTTTTGTTTTTTTTATTTACAGGAAGAAATGAATTTATTGGGAATATTTTTTTTTTTTTTATTTATTTTGGATTTTTTTTTAAAACATGTTTATTTTTATTTTTTTTTACTTTTTTACTTTGTCCCAGGGTGGGACATCACTGTATTTTATCAGATCGCTGGTGTGACAGTGTGCACAGCACTCTGTCACACCAGCAATCGCACAGGCATAGCTGCAGGCTTCTCAGTGTCTGCTCTCAGAAGGCACTGAGGAAGCCGCCTCCCTCCAGGACCCCGGCGCCATCTTGGATCCGGGTCCTGGGAGGGAGGAAGCCCTCAGAACAGCGCGATCTTCCCTGTGCCCCCAGTGCACCGCGATCATGTTTGATCGCGGTGTGCCAGGGTTAATGTTCCGGGAGCGGTCCGTGACCGCTCCTGACACACAGTCACGGGTGTCAGCTGTGATAATCAGCTGACACCCGGCGGCGATTAGCTGCGCTCCTGGAGGGAGCGCAGCTAATCGCCTATGACGTACTATCCCGTCCATGGTCAGATTGGCACGGGTTTCATGGACGGGATAGTACGTCTAATGTCAGAGAGGGGTTAAATCAGAGAGATATGTCACAAAAAATAGTTAATAAATAACATTTCCTACATGTCTACTTTACATCAGCACAATTTTTTTTAGGAAGTTATAAGTGTTAAAAGTTGACCAGCTCATTTTTACAACAAAATTTACAAAACCATTTTTTTCATGACCACCTCACATTTGAAGTGAATTTGAGGGGTCAATATAACAGAAAATACCCAAAAGTGACACCATTCTAAAAACTGCACTCCTCAAGGTGTTCAAAGCCACATTCAAGAAGTTTATTAACCCTTTAGGTACTTCACAAGAATTGAAGCAATGTGGAAGGAAAAAATGAACATTTAACTTTTTTTCCCCAAAATTTTTCTTTCGACACAATTTTTTTAATTTTGTCAAGGGTATCAGGAGAAAATGAACCACAATATTTGTTGTACAATTTCTCCTGAGTACACCGATACCCCATGTGTGGGGGAAAACCAATCTTTAGGCGCACGGCAGTGCTTAGAAGAGAAGGAGCATCATTTGAGATTTTGAATGTCAAATTGGCTGGAATCGAGAGCAGATACCATGTCGCGTTTGGAGAGCCCCTGATGTACCTAAACAGTGGAAACCCCCCATAAGTGACCCTATTTTGGAAACTAGACCCCCCAAGGAACTTATCTAAATGTGTGGTGAGAACTTTAAACCCCCAAGGGCTTCACAGAAGGTTATAACGTAGAGCCGTAAAACATTTTTCCACAAAAATTATCTTTTCATCCCCAATTTTTACTTTCCAAAGAATAAAAGGACCCCAAAAGTTATTGTGCAATTTGTCCTGAGTACGCTGATACCCCATACGTGGGGGTAAACCACTATTTGGGCGCATGGCAGAGCTTGGAAGGGAAGCAGCGCCATTTGACTTTTTTGGCTGGAATTGAGATTGGACGCCATGTCGCATTTGGAGAGTCCCTGATGTGCCTAAACAGTGGAAACCCCCCACAAGTGACCCCATTTTGGAAACTAGACCCCCCCAAGGAACTTATCTAGATGTGTGGTGAGCACTTCGAACCCCCAAGGACTTCACAGAAGGTTATAACGTAAAGCCGTAAAGTTAAAAAATCATATTTTTTCCACAAAAATGATCTTTTCACCCCCAATTTTTATTTTCCAAAGGGTAACAGGACTCCAAAAGTTAATGTGCAATTTGTCCTGAGTACACTGATACCCCATATGTGGGGGTAAACCACTATTTTGACGCATGGCAGAGCTCGGAAGGGAAGGAGCGCCGTTTTCGAATGCAGACTTTGATGGAATGGTCTGCGGGAGTCATGTCGTGTTTGGAGAGCCCCTGATGTGCCTAAACAGTAGAAACCCCCACAAGTGACCCCATTTTGGAAACTAGACCCCCCCCAAGGAACTTATCAAGATGTGTCGTGAGCACTTTGAACCCCAAGGGCTTCACAGAAGGTTATAACGTAGAGGCGTAAAGTTAAAAAATCATATTTTTTCCACAAAAATGATCTTTTCACCCCAAATTTTTATTTTCCAAAGGATAAAAGGACCCCTAAAGTTATTGTGCAATTTGTCCTGAGTATGCTGATACCCCATATGTGGGGGTAAACCACTATTTTGACGCATGGCAGAGCTCGGAAGGGAAGGAGCGTCGTTTTAATGGAATGGTCTGCTGGTGTCATGTCGTGTTTGGAGAGCCCCTGATGTGCCTAAACAGTAGAAACCCCCCACACATGATCCCATTTTGGAAACTAGACCCCCCAAGGAACTTATTTAGATGTGTGGTGAGCACTTGAACCCCAAAATGCTTCACAGAAGTTTATAACGTAGAGCAGTGAAAATAAAAAAATCATTTTTTTCCACAAAAATGATTTTTTTGTCCCCAAATTTTTATTTTTATAAGGGTAACTGGAGAAATAGGACCCCAAAAGTTGGTGTGCAATTTGTCCTGAGTACGCTGATATCCCATATGTGGGGGGGAACCACTGTGATCGCCTTACTGCGATCTTTGGGAGGCAGAATGAACAAATCCACAAAAGGTGAAGAATTGGTTTTCTTTTTTACACCGTTCCTCGTGCGGTATTAGTGATTAGGCGACTTTATTCTTCGGATCGGTGCGATTACAGTGATACCAGATTTACATCCTTTTTTCATGTTTAGCTTCTGTCACACACTAAAAGACACTTTTTTGGAAGAATTTTTTGTAAGAAATTTTTGCATCACCGTATTTTGAGAGCTATAATTTTTCCATATTTCGTTCGACAGAGTTATCTGTGGGCTTATTTTTTGAGGGACGAGCTGACGTTTTTATTGGTACCATATTCGGGCACATAACATTTTTTGATCGCTTCCTATTCCGATTTTTGTGGAAGCAGAATGAACAAAAACCAGTAATTCAGGGTTTTGTTTTTTTTTCCCCATTCCGCGTGTGGTAAAATTGATAAGGCAGCTTTATTCTTCGGGTCACTATGATTACAGCGATACCTCATTTATATATTTTTTTGTGTTTTGACGTTTTTTTACACAATAAAAAATTTTATAGAAAAAATATTTTTGCATCACTTTATTCTGCGAGCTATACCGTATTTTTCGGACTATAAGACGCACCGGACCATAAGACGCACCCCAAGTTTTCAGAAGGAAAATTGTGAAAAAAAATAATGTGTCAAATGGGGGTCCGTCTTACAGTCCGAATTTAGCTTACCAGCGAACGGATCAGCACAGGTAGACGAGTGGTCACTGGGGTCGTTTGGTGCGGTAGTGGTGCTCTGTAGGGTGGCTGTGTTATGTGGGGTGGCTGTGTTATGTGGAGTGGCTGTGTTCTGTGGGGTGGCTGTGTTCTGTGGGGTGGCTGTGTTCTGTGGGGTGGCTGTGTTATGTGGGGTGGCTGTGTTCTGTGGGGTGACTGTGTTATGTGGGGTGGCTGTGTTATGTGGGGTGGCTGTGTTCTGTGGGGTGGCTGTGTTATGTGGGGTGGCTGTGTTCTGTGGGGTGGCCAGGGTGGCCATATACTCACAAATCTGGTGGCGGCGGCGGTCCCAATTCATCCTCCCTGTGCGGTGGTGGTGTCGGGGCAGCAGCGGGCCTCTGTGCAGCGTGGGGGGCTCCGCCGGCGTGTCGTCCCAGCCGGAAAGCCCTACGCAGCTGTGACGCGGTGGCCCCTCCGGTGGCGGTCCCAATTCATCCTCCTTGTGCGGTGGTGGTGTCGGGGCAGCAAGCGGGCCTCTGTGCAGCGTGGGGGGCTCAGCCGGCATTTAGTTCCTGCCGGAAAGCCCACCTCAGCTGCGACGCGGTGCCGTCGGGAAAGAAGTCCTCCGGAAAGATGGCCGCTGCTTGCTATAGTTCAAATCTCGCCAATGAGATCTCGGGAGACGAGATCTCGGGAAGAGATCTCGTTGGCGAGATTTGAACTTCAGCAAGCGGCGGCCATCTTTCCAGAGGACTTCTTTCCGGACGGCACCGCATCGCAGCTGCGGGGGCTTTCCGGCAGGAACTAAACGCCGGCAGAGCCCCCCACGCTGCACAGAGGCCCACTTGCTGCCCCGACACCACCACCGCAGGACGGAACGCCGTCGGAGCCCCCCATGCTGCACAGAGGCCCGCTGCTGCCCCAACACCACCACCGCACAGGGAGGATGAATTGGGACCGCCGCCGCCACCGGACTTTTAGGTATGTTGCGACTATAAGACGCACCCCCATTTTCCCCCAAAATTTTTGGGGAAAAAAGTGCGTCTTATAGTCCGCAAAATACTGTAACTTTTTTATTTTTTCGCTGATGATGCTGTATAGCGGCTTGTTTTTTGCGGGACAAGATGACATTTTCAGCGGTACCATGTTTATTTATATCCGTCTTTTTGATCGCGTGTTATTGCACTTTTTCCAAGCGGTATGATGATACCGCTTGGAAAAAGTATAATTTACTACTTTTTGTGTTTTTTTTTACGGCTTTCACTGAAAGGGTTAACTAGGGTTAAGCTTTTATAGATGGGATTTTTACGGACGCGGTGATACCAAACGTGTATTTTTTTGTTTTTTTTTATTACATAAAAATGTGTATTTTTTAGGGGAATGTTTTTATTATTTTTTAATATTTTTTTTACAAATTTTTTTTTAAAAAAATTTTTTTTACCTTGTCTTTTACTTTTTCACTTTTGATTGCAGGTACAATGCATTGCAATGCTCAAGCATTGCAATGCATTGTACCTATGGTGAAAGCTGCTGTGACCATGTTGTGAGCGTGGTCACAGCGGCTTTCCATAGCTAGATGACCAAGAGGTTGTCATGACAACCCACGGGCATCAAGGCAGAGATCGGGCCCTGCGATCGCAGCAGTCAGGGGGTTTACAGCCAGGGGCAGCGCAGACGCCGATCCCGCCACTGCAGCGCTGAGCTCCTGCACTGATCAGGCAGGAGATGCTGAAATTTCAGCATCTCCTGCCCGATCGCTGCTGTGTTTAGTCAGTCAGATTGACTGACCAATCACAGCGCTGTAGGTGCGGGGACCAACTGCAAAGGTCCCCACACCGCTTGCCGTGCCTGTCAGCTGTCATAGACAGCTGTCGGCACTGAACTACCACTGCGTGTTTACACGCAGTGGTAGTTCAAAGGCAGGATGTGCACAGTCCGTCAAGGTGCCAAAACTGACACCTGGCCATGACGGACTGTGCACGTCCATGGACATTAAGGGGTTAAGCCGATTGTGACAGACAGGAGTCTGTGTTATGCTGACCGGGGTCATTGAGAAATGAGCATGCTGATAGAATACCTCTGAGGTCAAGAGGGATCCGGGAACCTGTGTGGCTGACACCAACAGGTAACTGACAGGAGTCCGTGTTGTGCTGACTGGGGATCAGTGAGAGACTTTGTTTTTTTTTTTATTTATAAGACACGTGTGAGGTGTTTGCGGTGGCTCGGTGGGGGTCACAAAGTTTTTTTTTTTTCTCTCAATTTGCTGTTGCTCAGCAGGGGTCACGAATGTGACAAGCAGCTGGCTGTGGATCGGCGGGTCCACTAAGTCTGTGGTGCGGAGCCATGCGGGGACTTGCAGGAGCTGCAGTTGCAAGTTACAGAAAGAGGTTCTGCAGCAGGAGCTGCAGTGGCAGCAGCTGCTTGTGAGCGGTAGCTGGAGGTGCCGGCAGTTTGTGGCTGCGGCAGTTGTGGCAGTGCCAGTAGGAGCTGGTGAGGTGCCAAAAGGACATCAGTGGTCCAGAGTGGGCGACCTCTTAGGGTGTGTTTCCACGGTCAGGATTCCTTCAGTAAATGCTGCGTGTTTGACGCTGTGCGCTGGCGCAGCGTCAAATACGCAGCATCCAGATGTTACAGCATAGTGGAGGGGATTTCAAGAAATCCCGTCTCCACTATGCGTAAAAATACGCAGGCGGCAGACATGCGTTAACGGACATGCGGCGCGTCTTTTTAGATCACATCATGTCCTTTTCCCTTGCGGTGACGCTCCGTTGCCGCAAGGGAAATAACACAGGCCTATGTAGCGCTGCGGTGATTCCGGATGTGTTCAATGCGCGTTCACAAGTGGGTGGGGCTTTGGGCGGAGCGGACTTTCCGCTCCGTCCAAAGCGCTGTGGTTCCGGACCGTGGAACCACAGCCTTAACTAAACAGTCCCAGCCCAAAGAGACATAGGGGTCTGTGTGAACTGGGGCCTGGGAGAGCCGTGGGGAAGTCCACAGTGTGTACCCCAGCAAGGGGTGGTGTCCCTAAAAGGGGTGGGGTCCCAAAAGGGGGCGGTGACCCAAAACAGGGATGGTTGCCAAAAAGGGCGGAGTCCCAAAAGGGGGCCGTAATCCAATCAGGGATGGGTGCCCAAAAGGGGGCGGTAACCCAAATTGGGGTGGTGGCAAAAAAAGAGGCGGCGAATAAGCCGATGGACTGTTGCCAGGTTCAGTGTTCGAACAGCGCATGTCCAGGATGTTGTACTGACTTTCCATCTGACGAGGTGTCACAGCTGTTCTGTAGAAGTCAATGTAAAGTGTGTGATTGGACTTCTAGATTCAGGGAGCCTGGTGACACTGGTGAGCACCACACTCCCTGTCTATCCGATTCCCGGAAGGAAGATGGAAGTCCACTGCGTTCATGGGGTCGCTAGGGATTATCCGGTGTCCAGAGTAATCATTGAGACGCCCGCTATTATTTCCAGCCATGATGTCCCTGTAATCCCAGACTTGCCATACCCTGTAGTAGGCCAGGACTTTGAACGTTTTTGGGATTTGTGGGAGGAAAGGGGAGTGTCTGATTGCTCAGAAGGGAGCTGGAATGACCCTAAGGGAGCCCCACCACAGCAGGTGGCTGTAGTGGTTCCTGGTGGTGTGATGTGCAAAAAGGAGGTAGCACCACCTAATGTCAATAGTCCAGAGTTCCGGGTGACTGGAAGAAAGTGTGAGTCTGACCAAATTGGGGACTTAGCTGGGGTGACCAAACGTAGGACCGTGAGAAGCGGGGTAGCTCCAGAAAATGGGTCCGACACCTGTCTAAGTGTGGACTTGCTTTTCAAGGATGACAGGGGAGTGGGAGTGACTCCCATGCAGACTGTGACTCAAACGCAAGGGAAAAGCGAGTGCAGTAAGGTGGAGCCGAGTAAAAATGGCAGATCTTCCTCTCGCCGCAGGCGCCACGGAAAGGCGGGACAGGCTACACCCCCTAAGAAGAGAAATGATGAGGAAGAGTCAGGGTCAGGCACAGATCAGGTTACTGTCCTTGATAAGGAGGCCACTTTATCTCTGACAAATCCCAGCACAGAGGTAGGGCTGGAATTAGAACAGACCGTAGTAGACCCTCATCTGCAATGCCCGGAAAGGGTGAAATGGCTCAGTATGATGAAGACTCCAGAGTACCAGTTGCTGAAGAGATGGAGTTCTCTGAAGTTACCGAGTTCCAGAGACAGTTGAACATGCGGATGCAGGAACAGGCGGAACTCTGAAGAGGCAGAGTGTGGGTGTGCAAGAGAGCCCATCTGAAAATTTAATTAAAGAAGTTGATGGTGCGACATGTGCTGGCTAAAAGAGAGCAGGACCATGAGAGAGCTGCTTAAAGAAACAGTGAAAGAGACAGTCGAGCGAGAAAGGGTCCTAAGACAAGTGATTGAGCGCAGAGTGGATGAGCTGGAGAAGGAAGTCTCTAAGTTCAGAGGTCACCTGTCAGCATGTAAGACCATGAACAAGGCCCTTTTGAAAGATACGGAGGTGCTCAGAGGGGCTCAAGAGAAGCATCAGCAGGAGCTTCTCCAGAGAGAGGATGAGCGTCGCTGCTTGGCAGAGGAGCTAGATTAAGTTCTCCAAGAGCTCAAGATAGAGAAGGAGGCTAATGTCAAGCTCCAGAAATACACAGATGACCGGGAAATCGTACTCTAGCACTCTCCTGATTGGATTGCAATGAAGAAGAGTGAGCTGGAGAGGCTGACCAAACAAGGGGCCTCGACGGAGAAAGAAATCCAGCAAGGGAAGTGCCACGCAGATGGCCACACAAGAAATGTCAATGTATTGGAAAACTGTGCTGACGCTCAGGACGAGGAGGTTCAACAAGCATGTTCAAGAAGGGGAGACTTTGGTTTTCAAGTGTGTAATAGAGATACCAAAAGACATGCGAGAAGTGTGTGCCAGTGAGGATGTGCATGAGGCCTTTAGAAAGGCGGTAAAAGCATGTAGTGTGAACTGGGCACCAGAGACGAAACAGTTGGTCATACTGTCAACTAGGGAAGTCACAGTGAAGCGGGTGGCTGTCCTGAGTGATATGCATCTACAATGCCTCCGCACGAAACAGATGATCATGTTGAGAAATAAGGAAGCCGCTCGACGTCTGGAGCAAGCAAGAAAAGCTCAAAGTCGGCTTGGATTGGTGGAAGACATAGTTCAAGTGCCCAGAGGTCTGGTGAGGAAAGTCATCGGAAGACTTGGGAAAGTGATGCAGGAGATGGTGAATAGGTCTGGTGTGATGAGAGTGAGGATTCCGGCTGATGACGAAGCCCAGGTCGTGGGTGAAGATGGAATGGTTCCATTCCTCATTGTCGAATCCATGGAGAGCCTTGGGAACATCCGGATGCTCCTGGAGTATCGCGTGGCATACCTGAAATAAGTAGAGCAGCTAAGACTTGAGGGGGAGCAGGTCAACAGAGAGCTGCAGGAAATGGGAAGAAGACGGCCGCCACCTTCAACCCCCCCGTATAGAGAGGCGAAGAGTTTCGCTTAAGACTGGAAGTCCTCAAGCTGGAGCTAATACAGGACATAGGTGGCCTGATGCGAGAGGTAGAAGCAGTGAGGCCTCAGTTAGCTCAGGGCTGAGTGACCTAAGCAGGAGACCCTGTAGTGGACGAAATGACAAAGAGTCAGACCAGACAGGACGCATGGGTGCAAGGAAAATGCGACACCGTAGTGACCGCTGGGGATGTGGGTGGTCTGACAAGGGGGCTTCCCTATCAAAGGACCTGACAGAGTCGGATGACGGATGCCTTCAAAAGGCTTCAGTAGCAGGGCCCGACTTTGACAGACCGTTTAACTGCAGGAGACGACTGAGAAGAGTTTCTAGTAGGTTAATGGAAGGTGCCAGGCCCCACGGCTTTAGACAGAGGGGGGAGGTATGTAGCGCTACTAATGGTCGCATAGTGAACGGGAGGTATGTAACACAGGGATGGCAGCTCCCTGTGATGTAACCCGGAGTGTTTTCTTTAGTGCACGTAAACACTAAGGGGTCATTTAATACACTTGGGTCCGGGTTACAGGCAGCACTGAGAGATGGGAGGGTCGGGCTGATAATATGTACCTCAGCCCTGGGTAGGGCATCACCGTACCTTTGTATGTGTTTTTAGGACCTGTGGTGATGTCACTACCACATGACTAGTCATGTGATGTTGCTAGCTATGGTTATAGCTATATAAGGTAGGCTACTGCTCAACACATGGGCTGTATGTGGGGAGGTGGAAGCCTCCTGTGTGTGTTGAGGCTCCAGGACCGAGCCTGAAGTACTGGACATTTGTACTCTGTTTTGCTTTAAGGGTTTGTGGAGCAATAAACCCAATGAACTTTTGAAAGGAACCTGCCTCCTGATTACCTCCCGTCGCAGCTGAGCGAGTCAAATTCTTACAAATTACATAAAATAAAATGAGAACAAAAGAAACTTACTACACTGGTCACAGAGATGGCTCAGCTAGCGAAAGAGAGAAGTTCGACTGGAAATTTCCAGTGAATGGAAATCATGCGTACACTCTTATGTATCTCTCTGCAGGAACACAGATCATAATTTGCTTTGTCCTTTTATTAGCACCTAAGTTACACCCACACACCTCCCCTTGATGACTCATAACAGGGCTGGTCATGGGATGTGGCTTCAGTTTCAGAAAAGTATGAGATTTCCAATTTCCAGCATATTTCCGCCCCCGAAGATCACAGGCGGAATATATTACCATAATATTTTTATCATAATTTTACCGTTAAACAGAGACCAAACATGACCCGGTTTACACCATCTATCAGGCAGTTATTTAATTGGAGGGATTCTAGTGAACTCACATCCACGTCACATCCATACCCTCGCTATGACACTGAAAATCTATATCTCTATATCTCAAATATTGGGTCGATACAAACCCCAATATTCCTATCATCAGCACTAAACTGACTACAATACATATCCTTTTTCAGTCATCTGGGCACTGCAGGGAGTATGAGCTTCAAAAGAAGTTTTAATTAGCTTTGTCCCTACTCAACTATATGGTATTTCCTCACTTCACAAATGTCAACTGTGCAATCCTATTTCATAGAGACTCCTAGATTGCCAGCTCTTTCTCCTTGAAATTTTGTGCGAGAGGAGGACGGGATGCCCCTCACTTGAGATGTTTTATGGATCTTAATGTTTTCTAGGACAATTGTCATTTTCTACATTTTACATTTTAAAAATTACAAAACGGAAAATGGCTTGACCCAGTTTTCAGACCTTAATTATCCTGTTAGGGTTATGGCTTGGTCAATATCATCGTTAGGAAAGGTCAGGTGATGGACATTTCCCAGCTTTATAAAAAAAACAACCTCCTCTAACCTTGTTCCAAAAAACAGCAGCCAGGGGTTCTTCTAACAAGCTGCCCAGTACTCTGAAAATTAAAATGGTGGAGTCCCAGAAAGCAGGAGAACGCTAGTTGCCCTTTCCTCAGTTTGAAATGTAAGAAATGGTAGTTAACATGAATGGTGGAGGTCAACATAAGGTCTGGAAGACCAAGCAAAATTTCAGTGAGAGGTGCTCGTAGGATTGCTAGAGAATTAAATCAGATCCCCTTCTTGACTCCAAAAGATCTTCAGAAAGATTTATCAGACTCTGCAGTTGTGGTACATTGTTCTACTGTTCATAGACACCTGCACAAATATTGCCTTCTTGGAAGAATCATCAGAAGACCGATGAAGTTAAAACAGAACTCTTTGGTCATAACGTGTGGAGGAAAAAAAAGGCACAGAATTTCAGGAAAAGAACATCTCACCAACCATTAAAGAAGTTGTCCAGTACTATCATTTTTTTTTTTCATAAATCTTGCTATTATGTGCCACTAAAAGCATCCACTGTGTTTATTTTAGCAAAATTACCTGTGATCATGCTCTAGCAGTACGTCCTCAGTGCTAGCTCGAGCTCTCATGAGGTTAATCGACAACTTCCTTTCTCCTGACTTACTGTGCTCTAATACTACAAGTTCCATGATGCATTGCACTGGCCTGTAAGCCAACACCTAGCCACTCCAAACCAGACCCAAACCCCTCCCTCCTCTCCCTCTATCATCCATCTGAAGCATTGTAATACATTGCAAGCATGGTGAGCACACACACAAGCATGCACAAACACAGACATTCTTTTGGAAAAAATAATGAATATGTACCCATGTATATCTATAATATAACGCTGTAAGCGTCCCTCTGTCCGAAGCCTTTATACACTGCGCAAGCGCAGTCTGGCTCCAGACAGAACACAGCATCCAGCAGTGAGTATTGTGTATGGCATCAGAGATCACGGTACGCGTAGACACTGGATGCATACCGCGATCTCCGGTGCCATACTTACATACTTACCTGACCAGGAGGAGCGTTGCCGCGGCGCTTCTCTTCTCGGCCGGGCAGGAGACCAGAAGTGCGCATCGGAATCGCGCATGCGCAAGCGCTATCCGGCGCAATTTTGCTGAAGACACATTTACAGTGTGCCTTCAGCAATATGGCGCCGGACAGCGCAGTATGGGCATGCGCGTACTCCGGCGCCGCTCTCCTCCCCTGGCCTCCGGCAGAACGGGACGGCGCTGGAGCACAGGGAAAATAGGTGAGTATAAATGTTTTTCTTTTGGGTATGTGTGCAGTTTAAGAGGGGTGAGGGGGACCATACAAATCAGGATAGGGGGTGAGAGGACCATGCATATCAGGATTGGGTGGTGAGGGGACCATGCATATCAGGATTGGGGGGTGAGGGGACCATGCATATCAGGATTGGGGGTGAGGGGACCATGCATACCAGGATTGGGGGAGAGGGGACCATGCATACCAGGATAGGGGGTGAGGGGACCATGCATATCAGGATTGGGGGCTGAGGGGACCATGCATATCAAGATTAGGGGGTGAGGGGACCATGCATATCAGGATTGGGGGTGAGGGGACCATGCATATCAGGATTGGGGGGTGAGGGGACCATGCATATAAGGATTGGGGGGTGAGGGGACCATGCATATCAGGATTGGGGGGTGAGGGGACCATGCATATCAGGATTGGGGGGTGAGGGGACCATGCATACCAGGATTGGGGGGAGAGGGGACCATGCATACCAGGATAGGGGGGTGAGGGGACCATGCATATCAGGATTGGGTGCTGAGGGGACCATGCATATCAAGATTAGGGGGTGAGGGGACCATGCATATCAGGATTGGGGGGTGAGGGGACCATGCATTCCAGAATTGGGGGATGAGGGGACCATGCATATCAGGATTGGGGGGTGAGGGGGCCATGCATATAAGGATTGGGGGGTGAGGGGACCATGCATATCAGGATTGGGGGGTGAGGGGACCATGCATATCAGGATTGGGGGGTAAGGGGACCATGCATATTATGTTTGGGGGGTGAGGACTATGCATATCAGGATTGGGGGGTGAGAGGACCATGCATATCAGGATTGGAGGGTGAGGGGGACAATGCATATCAGGATTGGAGGGTGAGGGGACCATGCATATCAGGATTGGGGGGGTGAGGGGACCATGAATTCCAAGATTGGGGGTGAGGGGACCATGCATACCAGGATTGGGGATGAGGGGACCATGCATACCAGAATTGGGAAGTAAGGGGTGCCAGGTATACCAAGATTGGGGATAAGGGGACCATGCATACCAGGATTGGGGGGTGAGGGGGTACCATACATTCTACGATAAGGATGAGGGTGGACCATGCATACCAGAATTGGGAGGTAAGGGGTGCCATGTATACCAGGATTGGGGATGAGGCGACCATGCATACCAGGATTGGGGGTGAGGGGTACCATACATTCTATGATATGGATGAGGGGGGACCATACCAGGATTGGGGGTGAGGGGACCATTCATTCCAGAATTGGGGGGTGAGGGGACCATGCATACCAGGATTGGGGAGTGAGGGGACTATGCATACCAGAATTGGGAAGTAAGGGGTGCCAGGTATACCAGGATTGGGGATGAAGGGACCATACATACCAGGATTGGCGGATGAGGGATTACCATACATCCTATGATAAGGATGAGGGTGGACCATGCATACTAGGAATGGGGGGTGAGGGGACCATGGATACCAGGACTGTGGGGTGAGGGGCCATGCATACCAGGATTGGGGGATGAGGGGACCATGCATACCAGAATTGGGAGGTAAGGGGTGCCATGTATACCAGGATTTGGGATGAGGGGACCATGCATACCAGGATTGGGGTGTGAAGGGGTACCATACATCCTATGATAGGGATGAGGGGGGACCATGCATACCAGGATTGGGGGTGAGGGGACCAAGCATACCAGGAATAGGGGGTGAGGCGACCATGCATTCCAGGATTGGGGGTGAGGGGACCATGCATACCAGGATTGGGGGGTGAGGTGACCATGCATACCAGGATAGGGGTGGGAGGACCATGTATACCCAGATAGGGGGGCGAGGGAACCATGTATACCAGGATTTGGGGGGTGAGGGGACCATGCATACCAGGATTGGGGGATGAGGGGTAACATGCATACCAGGATTGGGGGTGAGGGGGTACCATACATTCTATGATAGGGATGAGGGGACCATGCATATCAGGATTGGGTGTGAGGGGACCAAGCTGTCATGTATAGTGTACAGTTCCTATAGCGTCTTGTGCTTGGGTGCGAGGAAAACACAGGAGACATAGGTTGAAATGAAATGACTTGTATTACTTCATACAAGCATGCTGAAAAGTTCACACAGTTTGCAGGAACAGCGACAGGAGACACAGCAGGCCAGAGTAACTTCAAGCACTACAATAAATCTCCAAAGCAGGTTCAGGATCTCTTCTCTGTACCGTAATTCCTCTGCAAACATGGATTCACCAAACAGCAGGTTTCCAGAGTCCAAAAGTGTTCCAAGGTTCCTCAGTAGGGAATAGCTGGAGTACAAGTCCAAGGCTTCCAGGAGTCAGGTCACAGACTGACTGAGGCTTGATTCAGGAGCACTGATTGTTCAGCTGAGGCTGCTTAAGAAGCAAGAGGGAAGAATCAGGGCGGGAACATGAAAACTGGAAACTCCATATTAACTGAGGGCAAGAGCTGCAGAAAGACAGAAAGCAAAATGGCCGACGGAAAACTGAGTTTCAAGGAACATGTCAACAGAGACAAAGAACCTTACATTACTCCCCCCTTAGGGACAACCTCCGGATGACCTCAGACCAGGCTTGTCAGGGTACCTCTGATGAAACTGGCGGAGCAGGCGAGGAGCATTTACATTATTGACTGGTTCCCATGAGTTGTCCTCCACTGGGTAGCCCTGCCATTTAATCAAATATTGCAACTGATTTCTGTACAACCTGGAATCTAGAATCCTTTCCACCATAAATTCTTCCTGACCATCGACCAGCACTGGGTCAGGGCAAGAGAAGAACGTCCAGGAAACGTATTGGGTGTTGCAGCCTTTAGTAGGGATACATGAAAGACAGGGTGGATTCTCATAGTTCTGGGCAGTTGAAGACGACAAGCAACAGCACTTATAATCTTATTGATCTTATAAGGTCCAATGTACTTATGTCCCAATTTAGACGATGGAATCTTTAATTTAAGATTTCTGGTTGACAGCCAGACCAAATCTCCTACCTTGAAAGCTGGTGCAGGTTTACGAAATTTATCTGCTGCTTTCTTGTACCTTTCCTGAGCCAATTCTAGATTTTCCTTTAGAAGATCCATATTCTTTTGTAAAGAAGTGATTCTTTCAGCCACTGCCGGCAAGGGCGTATCTATGGGAAATCGAGGAAGAATGTTAGGATGATAACCTAGATTGGAGTAAAAAGGAGACTGCTTAGTGGAGGCGCTCTGAGAGTTGTTATAAGAGAACTCAGCCAGTGGAAGTAGATCTACCCAATCATCCTGTAGGTGGCAGATAAAACAGCGGAGATACTGCTCCAGGGTCTGATTGGTTCGTTCTGTCTGTCCATTAGTCTGGGGATGAAAAGCAGAAGAAAGGTTTACTTTAATGTCCAATGCTGCACAGAAATTTTGCCAAAACCTTGAAGTGAATTGCACCCCTCGATCCAAAATGACCTCATCCGGTACTCCATGTAAGCGAAACACATTCTTAATCATCAAGTCTGATGTATGTTTTGCAGTGGGTAAGCCGACACAAGGGATAAAATGAGCTGCCTTTGTTAGACGGTCAACCACCACTAGAATGGTGTTCTTCCCTTGAGAGGTTGGTAACTCCACAATGAAGTCCATAGAAATGGATCCCCACGGGCGGGACGGGGTGGGAAGAGGTTGCAACAGACCAGTTGGTGAGGAGCGAGTGTTTTGCATCTTGCACAGACTTCACATGAAGTGACATAGTTTAAGACATCTTTCCTGTAAGTGGGCCACCAAAAGAAACGAGAAAGAAATTCTTGTGTCTTTAGAATTCCCCTATGCCCGGCTATCTTGGAATCGTGGATGAGTTGCAATACTCTCAATCTGACTGTTTCAGGTATATACAGACGTTGTCCCTGAATCCACACACCATTCTTAAAGACAAGACTTACGTCCCTTGGGGTTGAGCCAACAAAGAATCCGCATGGTATGCTTCCTTGATGTCCTTAAGTAGGTCTTGATTATGAATCACTCCCAGGAATCTAGAGTCAGGAAGAATAGTCTTAGGAGGAGTAAGTGGACATGTCTCTGCTGAATGAATCCTAGAGAGTGCATCAGCCTTTCCATTGCGTGATCCTGGTCTATAAGAAATGACAAAATTAAATTGGTTTAGGAAAAGATTCCAGCGAGCCTGGCGAGGAGTCAGGCACTTAGCCGACCTGATAAATTCAAGGTTACGATGGTCTGTCAGGACGACTATTTGCTGTGCAGCTCCCTGAAGAAGGTGTCTCCATTCCTTGAAGGCGGCAATAATGGCCGACAATTCTCTATTGCCCACATCGTAGTTCCTCTCAGCCGAAGACAACTGCTGGGAAAAGAAGGCACAGGGATGCAAGACATTCTTCTCACCTGTTCTCTGAGAGAGTATAGCTCCAACGGCACAGTCTGAAGCATCCACCTCTATTATGAAGGCAAGCTCGGGGTTGGGATGTACTAAGATAGGTGCGGTGGTAAATTTATCCTTTAAAACAGGAAAATGCTTCCTGAGCTTGCGGGGTCCAGGAGAACCTAGACTGTTTCCGGGTAAGTTGGGTGATAGGTGACACTACCTCAGAAAAATTCTTAATGAAACGTCTATAGAAGTTGGCAAACCCGATGAAACGCTGCACCTCCTTCACATTTCTAGGAATTGGCCAATCCTTGATGGCTTGGGTCTTGCTTCCATCCATACTAATCCCTTGCGTAGATAGTACATACCCCAGAAATTGAATTTCGGTCCTATGGAATTCACATTTTTCAAGTTTGATGTAGAGATGGTTTTGTCTTAGGCGTTCTAAGACCATTCTCACATGTCCATGATGTTCCTCTGTGGAGTTAGAAAAAATTAGAATATCATCCAGATAAATCACCACAAATGTATCTAGGAGATCCCTGAAGATATCATTCACGAAGTGTTGGAAAGTGGCTGGGGCGGTACTCAGACCAAAAGGCATAACTAGATATTCAAAGTGTCCATAGCGTGACCTGAAAGCAGTCTTCCATTCATCCCCAGGTCTAATACGGACCAAGTTATAGGCCCCACGGAGATCCAATTTAGAGAAAATTTTGGCATGCCGCACTCTCTCCAACAACTCAGGGATTAAAGGCAATGGATAACGGTTTCTAATAGTAACCTTATTGAGTTCCCTATAGTCTATGCAGGGTCTCAGAGATCCATCTTTCTTCTTCACAAAGAAGATGGGTGCACCTGCGGGAGATGAAGAGGGGCGTATGAAGCCCTTGGCTAAATTTTTGTCTATATAATCCTTCAAAGCTTTTAGCTCGGGCCCCGCTAGGGGTAGATCTTACCAAAAGGTATCTCGGCTCCAGGCAATAATTCAATTGGACAATCATATGGACGGTGAGGAGGAAGCTGATCAGCGTTCTTCTTGTCACATAAATCCACATAGTCCTGGTATACAGCTGGTAGTTCAGGGACTGACATGGTTCCTTTAGGAACAGAGCAAGCTGAAACTCCTTGACTCATCTGTTTCTCCGGAAAGTGTAATTCCTTGGTCTCCCAGTTAATCGTAGGATTCTGCGCCTGCAGTCATGGTAGCCCTAGAATATTGGGAAAGTGGGGAGAAGAGATAAGCAAAAAAGACATTTTCTCCTGATGATCTTTACCCATAAGGACCCTCAAAGGCTCTGTTTCTTGATCCACTCGTCCAGAAGTCAGTAGAGAGCCATCCACAGTCTCCATATGTACTGGAGTAGCCTTCTTCACTGAACGTATCCCCTGTTTCAGAGCAAAGGAGATATCCATGAAATTTCCACTTGCTCCTGAGTCGATCATAGCAGAGCTAGACACCCAGACTGAGTCAACCCAGAGTTTGATGGAAAGGAAGCAATGAGAATTGTTTCTTTTACAACTCAGCTGGGACACCGCTGAGGAAACTTGAAAAATTGCAGCGTTTATACCGTCATCGTCCCCAGAACTAACAAAGTTTAAGTCCGAGAAATCAAGATCTCTTGCAGCAGATCTCTCTGGAGCCTGAGGCTCGGACATGACAGAGCTCCTCTCGCAACACTCACAGTGAATGACTGCTGCAGTAGTCTTACGAGAACGGCTGGGGCAGTTTATAATGAAGTGCCCTGACTTACCACAGTAGAAACATAGATTTTCCTTTATACGATGTTCTTTGCGTGCATCACTAACCCGTCTTTGTAAAGAGTCCACCTGCATGGGTTCAGGTTCTGGTTCCCTTGTGATCCTACTCAAAGGTTCCTTAGCTGAGGAGGGAGGTAGTAAAAGTTTAGTGCGATTATTTTCGAACCATCTCTCTTGTCTACGTTCAGTCAGACGAGCATCAATACGGATACAATAGTTAATAAAGTCACCTAACGCAGTGGGAGGGTCGGCACGAGCAAGTTCATCCTTAATCAGTGGAGACAACCCTTTCCGAAAAATAGATTTTTTAGCGGAAGTGTCCCAAGTGGTATCAAGAGCCCATCTCCTGAAATCCAGGGCATATTCGGCTACTGAACGCTTACCTTGGCGCAAAGTTAACATGGCTGCTTCAGCTGTTGCACCTCGATTGGGGTCATCAAACACCTGAAAAAAAAAAAGGAAGCCAGCGCAGCACGTAATTAGCATGAAATAATTTAAGTGCATCTGCACATAATTCTAACTGTTTTTTAAAATTGAGACATTTAGCAAACAATTGATCAATTCTTTGAGCTACCCCGCCACGACAAGGCATTCTCATATGGGGCAGTACCTACTCTACGTTTTTCATTTTCACTGTGCCATTGCGGCCTCCTGAATAATTAAAAGCATAACTGCAAAAAACTGTAAAGCAAGACTGGAAAAACTGCAAAAGTACCTGGAGCATAACTGAATCACCCCCGGGTGCCAGTCAGACAGATGCAGGTAAAAAGCCGACCAGGTCCAAAGATGGACATTTCAGATCTGACCTCCACATCCGCCAAACCAGCAACCACAGATAAAGAGTGAAACAGGCACAGGCACAGGTGCACAATTACATATAGCCTGGGGCAGGGCAGGGCTGCTGCATGTATGTATGGCAGCCTAAGTCAATCATAAGACAGAAAAAAAACAGATAAAATAGCATGCATAACCCAGCGCGCACGGCAACCAGTGGTGGTTAGCCACTTACCAATACAAGAAAAAAAAAAGGAAGCCAGCGCAGCGGGGTAGCTCAAAGAATTGATCAATTATTTGCTAAATGTCTCAATTTTAAAAAACAGTTAGAATTATGTGCAGATGCACTTAAATTATTCCATGCTAATTACGTGCTGCGCTGGCTTCCTTCTTTTTTTTTCCTTGTATTGGTAAGTGGCTAACCACCACTGGTTGCCGTGCGCGCTGTGTTATGCATGCTATTTTATCTGTTTTTTTTTTCTTTCTTATAATTGACTTAGGCTGCTATACACATATACAGCAGCCCTGCCCTGCCCCAGGCTATATATAATTGTGCACCTGTGCCTGTGCCTGTCTCACTCTTTATCTGTGGTTGCTGGTTTGGCGGATGTGGAGGTCAGATCTGACATGTCCATTCTTGGACCTGGTCGGCCTTTTACCTGCATCTGTCTGACTGGCACCCGGGGGTGATTCAGTTATGCTTAAGGTACCGCTTGCAGTGTATGCAGTCCTGCTTTACAGTTTTTTGCAGTTATGCTTTTAATTATTCAGGAGGCCGCTATGGCACAGTGATATGATAAACTTAGAGTAGGTACTGCCCCATATGAGAATGCCTTGTCGTGGCGGGGTAGCTCAAAGAATTGATCAATTATTTGCTAAATGTCTCAATTTTAAAAAACAGTTAGAATTATGTGCAGATGCACTTAAATTATTCCATGCTAATTACGTGCTGCGCTGGCTTCCTTCTTTTTTTTTCATCAAACACCTGCCCCATGGCTGAAATAAAAGCATCAAGGTGATTCAAACAATCATCCTCAGTCTCAATCAGAGGGTTTGCCCACATCAAAGCCTTATTGGTAAGCAACATGATTATAGTAAGCACTTTGGATCGTTCAGTGGGAAATTGTGAAGCATGTGCAGAGAAAAATAAATTGCATTGATTAATAAATCCCCTGAATTTCTCACGTTCACCGCCAAAACGAAAAGGAGGTAATTTGGGCATCCCAGAACTCGGGGTTATGGCAGGAGCCTGGGCTCGTTCCTCTAGAGCCTCAATCCTGGCTCGCAATTCCTGGGTAGTCTGTCCAAACACTTGCAAATTATGATTAGTGAGGTCCTGTAGGCTTGCAAAACAGGTTTTTAAAGTCTGTACATCTGAAAGGATTGTATCAGTCACTCCGCAAAGTTCCTTTATGCGGGCCTCCATCTTCCAGATCTTTTAAGGCAGAAGTGCTGGAAGAGGAAAGGAAAAAAAAAAAAAAACAATAGTGTTTACCTGTGGTAACACTCCAGAGTAAAATTTTAAGGGAATGCGCTCACCTGGAATGGTTGTGAGAAGTCACAACCACTGTCATCACATAAGGTATTAAACGGACATCTGATATCCACAGTCACAGCAGACACGGCTTTCCCAGACCCAGCAGACACTAAACATTGGCTCCTGAATCTTGTCATGTATAGTGTACAGTTCCTATAGCGTCTTGTGCTTGGGTGCGAGGAAAACACAGGAGACATAGGTTGAAATGAAATGACTTGTATTACTTCATACAAGCATGCTGAAAAGTTCACACAGTTTGCAGGAACAGCGACAGGAGACACAGCAGGCCAGAGTAACTTCAAGCACTACAATAAATCTCCAAAGCAGGTTCAGGATCTCTTCTCTGTACCGTAATTCCTCTGCAAACATGGATTCACCAAACAGCAGGTTTCCAGAGTCCAAAAGTGTTCCAAGGTTCCTCAGTAGGGAATAGCTGGAGTACAAGTCCAAGGCTTCCAGGAGTCAGGTCACAGACTGACTGAGGCTTGATTCAGGAGCACTGATTGTTCAGCTGAGGCTGCTTAAGAAGCAAGAGGGAAGAATCAGGACGGGAACATGAAAACTGGAAACTCCATATTAACTGAGGGCAAGAGCTGCAGAAAGACAGAAAGCAAAATGGCCGACGAAAAACTGAGTTTCAAGGAACATGTCAACAGAGACAAAGAACCTTACACAAGCATACCAGGATTGGGGGTGAGGGGACCATGCATTCCAGGATTGGGGTGGAGGGGACCATGCATACCAGGATTGGGGGGTGAGGTGACCATGCATACCAGGATAGGGGGTGGGAGGACCATGCATACCGAGATAGGGGGGTGAGGGAACCATGTATACTAGGATTTGTGGGGTGAGGGGACCATGCATACCAGGATTGGGGGATGAGGGGTAACATGCATACCAGGATTGGGGGGTGAGGGGGTACCATACATTCTACGATAGGGATGAGGGGACCAAGCATATCAGGATTGGGGGCTAAGGGCCAATGCATACCAGGATTGGGGGATGAGGGGCAACATGCATACCAGGATTGGGGGGTGAGGGGGTACCATACATTCTACGATAGGGATGAGGGGACCAAGCATATCAGGATTGGGGGCTGAGGGGACCATGCATACCAGGATAGGGTGGTGAGAGAACCATGCATACCAGGATAGGGGGTGAGGGGACCATGCATAACAGGATGGGGGGTGAGAGGACCATGCATACCAGGATTTGGGGATGAGGGGTAGCATGCATACCAGGATAGAGGGGTACCATGCATACAAGGATTGTGGGGGTGAGGGGACCATGCATACCAGAATTAGGAGGTAAGAGGTACCATGCATACCAGGATTGGGGGGTGAGGGGACCATGCATACCAGAATTGGGAGGTAAGGTGTGCCATGTATACCAGGATTGGGAATGAGGGGACCATGCATACCAGGATTGGGGGGTGAGGGGGTACCATACATCCTACAATATGGATGAGGGGGACCATGCATACCAACATTGGGGGGTGAGGGGACCATGCATACCAGGATAGGGTGGTGAGAGAACCATGCATACCAGGATAGGGGGTGAGGGGACCATGCATACCAGGATGGGGGGTGAGAGGACCATGCATACCAGGATTTGGGGATGAGGGGTAGCATGCATACCAGGATAGAGGGGTACCATGCATACAAGGATTGTGGGGGTGAGGGGACCATGCATACCAGAATTAGGAGGTAAGAGGTACCATGCATACCAGGATTGGGAGGTAAGGAGTGCCATGCATACCAGAATTGGGGTGAGGGGACTATTCATACCAGAATTGGGGGATGAGGGGACCATGCATTCCAGGATTGGGCGGGAGGGGACCATGCATACCAGGATTGGGGGGTGAGGGGACCATGCATACCAGGATTGTGGGGTGAGGGAACCATGAATACCAAGATATGGATGAGCAGGTACCATGCATACCAGGATAAGAAATGGGTTGCCATGCATACCAGATTTGGGTGGGGGTGAGGGGACCATACATGCCAGGATAGGGATGAGGGGTACCATGCATACCAGGATAGGGATGAGGGGTGCCATGCATACCAGGATAGGAGGGGGACAGCACATACCAGGATGGGAGACCATATACCTATAAAAATGCTTGCCACCCGTGCATAGAACGGGTTTATAGCTAGTACCTTTATAGTGCTGAAAGCTATCAGGATTAGCTGCGGATTGAATGCTGTGTCCTGCCGCGTTTAATCTGCAGAGGCCAGATGATACAGCATAGCAGAGGGGATTTTATGAAATCCCGTCTCCACTATGCGTCTGATTATGCGGGTGACACACGTGCTAAACCAGACATGTCATAGTGCTGCTCAGAGGCAGAATTGGTAGCGCGAGGTAATGAGAAAATTCATTAGGGCCCCCAGGGGGATACATTGGGGGTTAATAAAAAGTAGTGGACAACCCCTTTAAGCATTGGGGTGAATCAATCATGCTTTGGGGTTGCGTTGCAGCCAATGGCACATAGAACATTTCACGATGAAAAGCTTTAGTTGAAAAAGGATGACGTCTACAAATGGATAATGATCCTATACTCACAACAAAATCCACAATAGACGACCTCGAAAGGTGCAAGCTGAAGGTTTTACAATGGCCCTCACAGTCCCTTGATCTGAACATCACTGAAAATCTGTGGTTAAACCTCAAAATAGCAGAGGATGCAAGATGACCCAGAAATCTCACAGAACTGGAAGAATTTTCCAATGAAGAATGGATGAAAATTCCTCAAACAAGAATTGAAAGACTCTTGTCTGGCTACAAAAAGCATTTACAAGCTGTGATGCTTACAAAAGGTGGTGATACTAGGTACTAACCATCCATGGCGCCCAAACTTTTACATAGGCCCATTTTCCTTTTTGTAAATGTTAAAATGCAAAAGATTAAAATATATTTATATTTTGCCTAAAATACAAAGGAAACATGTAATTTTAACTTTAGGCCTTTTAGAGATCATTTCATCTTCAACTTGCTTAACTGTTCACAATTTTGATCAGGGGTGCCCAAACTTTTACATGCCACTGTATATTCCCTCCATCCTGGTATTTATGTTCATCATCCTCGCCCCATTCTGGTGTATATCTCACCCATCATGTTTTATATATATATATATATATATATATATATATATATACATACACACAGTATGCCCTCCATCCTAGTATATATGTCCCTCATCCTTGCATCTGTTCCTTTTCCTGGGCCCCATCCTGGTATATGTCCCTCATCCAGCGTCTGTTCTTTAATGTATAGAAAAAAATAAACCATTTTACTCACCTCCCATCCGCTCCCCCGCTGGAGGGCGTCATCTTCTGAAGTTGGTAGCTTACTTCAGTGTGCAAGCGATGGGAGTGCATGATGTCACTGCCATACGCCCACAGTCACGTGCACCCAGAATCATGATTGGCCAGCAACGTGTATTGCCGCACCCGGACCCGACAGGTCTGTTTTTTGCAATACATTTACATCCAACTGAAGTATCAGTAGTTACACCCCGGGTGGCTGTGATTGTCCCCCATGATTGTCTGCACCAGACCATGAAAATAATTTAAAGGGCATTTGGGGATATCCACCTTTAAAGGGGCCCGGGTTTGGGCCCCTTTAAAAAATTTTCAACAGTAGGTGAAAACTGTGCAAATTAAATACAAATTTTTCCCAAATTGCGGGAGACAAATTGTACAGTTTAAATTTGGCTAAAACTGCGAAAGATCCTTTTAATTGGGTCTTAGTGATGAGCGATAACGTGTTATCTGACATACTGGGTGTTTCTGGGGATCTAGGGCGGCTCAATAATACTGCACCTAATTTTTGCTGCTAGGGCAGCCGCACCACGTTTGGGGGAATGACTAACAAACAGGCAATTACTGCATGTGTTTCCCCGGGTATCAAACAACCGGAGCAAAGCAGCTGCAGGGGCTCAACAAAAAATAGCACGCCCAAGACAGCCCTTTTGCACCCGAGCCCTGCCAGATAACCAAAATTTTCCGAGCAAACTCGCTCATCAAAAGTGGGGAAATGGGCATTTTTAAATTTTTAGGAGAAAATAATGGTCAATTTTTACTTTCTAAAAAGGGGCCCTAATTACTTTGTTAAAGGGGTCACTATTACTTTTTTTTGGGAAAAACCCCAAGGGGGATTTCCCCCGGGGGGGATACCTGCGTGTTTTGGGGCTGTGCGCTGGCGCAGCGCCAAAAACGCAGGTCCAGATTTAAAAGCAAAAGTAGGGGATTTCCCAAAAAATCCCTCTCCCCTAGGCCTTTTAAAAATACGCAGGTGGCCAAAACCCCCCCTAAACCCGGGCATGCGCCGGGGTCCCTTTTTAGACCCCAGCAGTCCTCCCCCGTATTGCGGCGACGGGGGCGTCGCCGCAACAGAATTAACACAGGGCTATGGGAGCCCTGCGGGCCCTTTTCCCGGGGGTGCCTGAACACCCCGGGAAAAATCCCCGCGTCATAAAGGGGGGCGGGCTTAGACGGAGCGGGAAATTTTTGCTCCGTCCAAAGCGCTGTGGTTCCGGGCCGTGGGGAAACCCCAG